>OZ004705.1:47845619-48225619 GCA_963924515.1 Vespertilio murinus
TGAACATGCAAGTCAGTGTACAGATGACTTGCTGTGGAATTGTGCACCTGGACCCTGTATAATTTTGTTAACCATTGTTCCAGCAAATTCAGTTTTTTTTTTAAAAAAAGCATGATATGATTGGTTAGTCACAAAAAATGGAAGCCAGTGGAGGTTGATTAGGATAGGGACATCTCTTAAGTGGGAAAAATATAGAAAAAAAATGTTTATCCCAAAGAGGAGAGATTTAAAAGTTTCAGAGTTTAAAATATTTTGTGAAATTTATGTAGAATATATATTTTTATTGGTGCTGTTAAGAGAAAATGATTAGGAACACTGAGTGAAAATTTTTTGTAGACTAATTTTGATCCAATATAAGAAAGAATTTTCTCAAAATTTGAAGCATCAAATGTAAGAAAAGTAATGTCAGTTTAGTGGTAAGTGCCCCACTGTGGGGAGAAGTAAGATGTTATTGAGATTATTAGTAGTAAGTAGTGCTGTGAATTATAATTTAATTAGATACTGGGCTATATGGCATGTAATGTCCCTTCTAATGCTTAGATTTTGTGATTTCATGAGGACCAATAGAGATGTAGTTATAACTTAATAAAAAAACCTCCACAGTTACTCTATCTCCCCAAATAAAACAACAACACACACACATCAAAAAACCCCAACCTGACCAAATCACTTACAACAGGACTCAGGTTAATCTGTAATTGAACATGATATGGTTAATATTCTTCGTGGTGGACTGTAAAATATAAAAGGAGAGCAAGCAATGATGAGATATATATTTCTGATTGAGATGTAACAATTGGAGGACATTTTACTCAATTGCATTGTAATCATTAATGGTTTTAAACATTTAATTATAATAAATATAAATCTTCCCTCAAACACAACATGTACTCAGGATGGGTTTGAATAATTCTATTATTTCAGTTTACTAGAATTATTAGCACAAATGACTTGGAGGTAATAAAAGATATTTTAAAGGAGCTATATAAACTAATTTAAGATTCAGACTGCTTGATATAAAATTTTTCTACAAGAATTCATTGGATATGGTTATTTTTACATTATTGTGATCACAAAGCACATATTCATTTTGTGTTATGTATAAAGTGTTATGTTATGCTAGTGGGGGGTTTTGATTTTAATTTGTGTTAAACTCAGCCTTTACTAAGAGGAAGGCATAAAATAACTATAATTGTAAAGATAGCTGCAAATTGTGGGGAAAATCTCAATAAAGAAGGATCAATGAAACCTAACAGAGTACGGCTATATAAATTTCTAAGTAATTCCTTTGATTTGATTTGATAAAGAATAGTATTTGTAGCCAGGCTAATGTTGCTCAGTGGTTGAGCATCAACCTATGAACCAGAAGGTCGTGGTTTGATAACTGGTAGAGACATATGCGGGCTTGTGGGGTGTGCAGGAAGCAGTGGATCAATGATTCCCTCTCAGCCTTGATGTTTTGTCTCTCTTCCCTCTCCCTTCCTCTCTGAAATCAATAAAAAATATACTAAAAAATAGATTAGAGAAAATTTAGAGGAGATATAGGGGCAAAAGCCTGATTGAAATAAGTCTGTCTTAGATCACTTGGGCTGCTATAGCAAAATACTATAAATTGGATTGTTTAAACATTTTTTTTCTCACAGGTCTGGAATTTGGAAGTCTGAGATCAAGGTGCCAGCAGGTAGGGTTCTTGGTGAGGGCCCTCTTTCTGGTTTACAGCCTTCTTGCTGTGTCCTCAGATAGGGGAAAGAGAGGTTGCTATTCCTCTGGCCTCTTATTGCAGAGGCACCAGTTCCATTCATGAGGGCTCTACCCTTATGATATCATTACTCCCCAAAGGCTCAGCCTCCAAATACTATTGTATTGGGATTAGGGTTTCAACATATGAATTTTGGGGGGACACCAACATTCAGCTTATTTTATTTTGCCCCTGTCCCTCAATTCATGCCATTCTCAGTGCCAAAGGTATTCATTCTAATCCAACAGCTCTAAAAGTTTTAAAGCATCTCAGCATCATCTCATTTAAATATCATCTTAATCAAATATGAATGAGACTTGTGAGGCAATCGCTCTCACAATTGCTATGAACCTGTGAAATTAAACCTTTTATGAGTATAATGGTGGGGCAGGCACAGGACAGACAATTATATTCCAGAAGGGAGAAATAGGAAAGAAAAATGGGGTGGTGGGTCCCAAGCAAGCCCAAAACCTAGTAGGCAAGCTCTATGAGATTTTAAGCCTCAAGAGTAATTCCCGTTGGCTTGTTGTTTGGCCATCCAGGCTTACTACTATGGCAGTCCTACCTTTCAGGGCCCACTGCGGATCAGGTCCTGTCACAGGACTCTGCCAGGTAGCAGTACGAGGCCTGTTGGGCGGCTCAGTCCAATGACTTTGGGTAGAGGTCATCCATCTTCTTGAAAGTGAGGTGATAGTAGCCCATTTTGAAACAAAGAAGGCGTCTCTGTTTTCTGAATTACCTTTGGGGTAATGTTTCCCTGGTCTTGCAGAATAGTGCAAACTTACAGCCGAACAGCTCTGTGGTCCTATCCTGTAAAATGCAAGGAGTTTGTCAACCTTCATTTATTCCTTCCCATTTAGTTCAGTTAAATATATTAGGAGGTATATATTTAGAGGCTTACAGTAGAGATGTCGAGGATGTATGATGAGTGAAAACATGCTTGTTTGGAGCAGTATTTAGTGGCTCTATTTTAGTGTAAACAATGAATCCAAAAAATCAAAGCTCCTAGTATCATATAGATGCTTGCATATATACATATTTATGTATGTCTGTGAACAATGGGAAATGTGTGGAACTTACCAACTGAGTTATTGCCAGTCGCTTACTATGATAAGGGGAAATGAGGGATTTATTGGTGTACATGGACATTGTTGGGAGGAGATGTTAGGTAACGTTCTTTTAAATATTTTTGTATTTTACTATTTTGCTTGCTTCAAAGAGCATGTATTAGAGTTGAAATTTGAAAGTTTGCTTTTGCTATTGAGGTCTCTGATACTAAGTGTCACTTTGACTCATCTTTTCAATGAGGCCTTACCTTTTCTATGGACAAAAGTCCTTTAATAATGTTAAAGCTTATTACCCTACTCAAATATTAATTAGGGTTACATATTTCTTATGTGTATGAAAATATTCTAACAATTCCTTAAAGGTTGATAGGTTTTCCAATCAGGCACTCACACAGACTTATTGATTAATTTCTTAAAAAGCTAATGAATTGAAGAACTGTTTAAGGCACAGGAAGTGAACCAAGTCTATGACTTTTCTGGAACAGGTTTTATCTCCATCAATAGAATTTCACATTTACAATACTATCATAAATAATAAATAACAATGGGTGACAAACCCAGAGGGAGAAAAAAGCAGGAAGTGAGGCATTCTATATTTTGCTGTGCATTATCTTCAACACATTTGTTGCATTGTGGTTTTTTGAGGACTAAGTTTCCAGAGTGTTGCTTGCTAATGGATACTAACTAGAAGGTGAGAAATCTCCTTGTCATTTACTGTGGTCAGGGAAGGAAAATATATTTGTTGAATGGTTAGGCACAAATCCAGTAGTCAACTGACCTCCTCATGCAGGATTTATCGGAAAGAGTTGAACCTTCCCCACTGGACAGAACTTGGTTTTAAGCATGTATTATTCCTAAATCAAAAATAGGTGTTAGGAAAGGTGTTCTGGGGATGAAGAAAGAGTATGGACTTTGGATTCAGTGAAGACCTGAATTTAAATACCATTTCTTTTACATATTTACCTTGGAAAAGATAATATTTCCAAGCTAGGTTCCCCCCCCCCCATAATAAAATATGGAAAATAATAGCTCTCCCTTAGAGGATTCTTATGGGAACCAATGGAGGTAATGTCTGCAGGATGCCCAGTTCCTTCCAGCCCTTCTATTCTTTGTCTCCTCTCCTTTTCTTCTTTTCCCTCCAATTTCCTTTCTGATTTTCTTCCAAATGCTACATGTTAAATTTGACTACACTGCATCAATATATTTCCAGACAAGTAACAAAGATAATAGTGAAACTAGAAATACCCCTGCCCTCCCCCCACTGCCCTCCAAAACCAGAGTGTGGCGATTGCACACTCTAGGCTTGGTTGTACATTCCCTCCACTGGGTACAACTCCAGATGTATTTTTGACCTAGATCATTCTTGTGAGACCAATAAATAAACATTCTAGCCTCCCTCAAATTTGGAGTCCTAATTTTGCTAAGACATCTTACTCTTAAATCCACTAATGCATTCTAGAGAAACCAGTTTCAAGCATATAGCATCACATAATTACAACTCCACATACCCTTCAATCAGACACATCTACTGTATTTTATAAACCAGAGCATCCTCCTCTCCCAGTACAATCGTTTTTCCATTTCATGAATACTTCCCTGCAGACAGCATCCCATCCTCTCTGCTGGTTAAATGCGCACAACACCCAGCACAGCTACTGCCACGTCTGAGAACCTTTCCCGGAAACCACCAGGCAAAATTGATCACTGTTCTCTGTGCTTGAAAGCACTTCTCACTCTGTATTGTGATTAATAGGGTATGTTTCTGTCACCATTGCTACGTTTTGATCTCCTTGAAAGCAGGGATCAAATCTTTTTCATCTCTATAACCTTAGGGCTTACAACACTGTACATGAGGGAACTCGATAAATGTCTGCTGAACTGAATTCAGTGAATTGGGTTCCTGCAGGTTTGATGGTAAGCAGGTGACAGAGCAGGAATCCAAACTCAGTTCTGTTCCTCCTCCTGGGTCCACAGCAACACTTCACTGTGCTGTTTCCTTATTGTGTCACAGCAGTTGTTGCCCTGATGGGTGCACGTTTATGTTCGCTCCTGTTCCATTTGCCCTATAATTTAGGAAATTGATTATTTCTTATGTGGATTCTCAGATCCAGTATACATGCACATTGAATAGTTTTGTGTTCTTTGTACAATAAATCCAAATAAGTGTTTCAAAACATGGCACTGAGAATATGATTTTCAAAAAGCTCAATTTCTATTGTGTGTGTGTGTGTGTGTGTGTGTGTGTGTTTGTGTGTGTGTTTGTGTGTGTGTGTGTGTGTGTGTGTGTGTGTGTGTGTGTGTGTTTACCCCTGGAGGGGAGCGAGAACACAATGAGAGGCAGAGATAAATAAACTGTTCCCACATTCCCAGAGAGAGCCTGATGTACAGTAATGGGCCCAGGCTCATAAATGCCTCTCCTGGCACTCTTACCAGTGTCAGATTATTACTATGTTCTCAGATTCAGCTGAATGTGTTCAAGGATCTTCTTTGGTCTGAAAGGTCAGCTGCTTTTCGTTGTGCACTGGCAGAATACTAATACATCCTTATTCAAATTACCTGCTCCAGTACTTATTAAATTGATGGCCTTGTGCTCTAATTTAATACTGGTGTCGTTCAGGGGCGGACTGTAGTGGCACTCTGTGCCGAACTGGGTGATGCCGGGGCAAAGTTCACGCTGAAACCGTGGTTTGGGGCTGCATTTCCCCCCACTAAATTAGCAGTCAGATGCAGTGTATAATTAATTAGCACAAACCAGGGAAAGCTTGTCATTTAATAAACCTTTTTTATTTCCACATTACACAAACAGTGGGGATTGATCCATTAAGTGCTTGGCTATTAATGCTGTTTAATGTATGTCTGGTTGTTAAATTGAGATGTCTAGGTACATACATCCAGAGTTTAAGAGCTCAGTATTTGTTTGGTATTTGCTCAGATTTGAAGTCATGCTTCACAGAATCAATAACAGCTTCATTACTGAATGTGAACCTGATTCGCACATACATGTGGGTTTGAACTGATAGCTTCAGCACAGCCTCAGGAATAAGTTTTCATATATATCTTTATATGTTTTAAAATTTAGACACTCCCACTCTCCCAATATTAAATATTGTATCATGTTTGCAGCATTCTCTTTACTTCCATCCCCTCCCCACATAATCCGTTCTTAGAATTGCCTAAGGCCACGAATAACTTCATCTTTGCACCATTCAGTGTAATATCATGAAATTGTAGAGTTGGAAGGAGCCTTAATGAAATACATATATACAGGGAGAGATTTCAGCTACCCTGCCACGTCTTACCTGTGATGGAAGAACCACTCAAAGAGTTGGATGTTTGAAACAGCCCATATCTTAGTGTTGTTTTTTTTTTTTAAAAAAACATGATTAAGCATCATTCACAGTGTTTTGTGAACTGGTTGTTGGTAGATATGAGGTGATTAACAAATGTGTTCTTTAGGGTAACTATCATTACATTTTATATGCACAAATGAAAACATTAAATGCCTTTTCTTTTTAGCAAATGCAGACAGAACAACTAAAAATCTGAATGTTAAATTATTTCAAAAGTGGGATAATTTGTTTGAACAGTTGACGAGGGCCATTGGCCACATGGAGAAATTATTGTATTTGACAGTGCCTACAATTTAAATTCATGAAATTAGTCCCTGTATAAATTAGTAAATATCAAAGAAGTTAATTGTGTGTTTATGTATATATATTAAATGAGTTAATTATGTGTATACACATACTATATATATATATATATATATATATATATATATATATATATGAAAAAGTACATTGAAGACTCTTAAAAAGACCAATAAACATAATCATAAAGCTATGTTAGCTTCTGTTTTTCTTTTTCTTTCTTATAAACTGAGAAAACTTTCTGCAGGTTTATATAGGGAATGTTAAGGCTGCATTTTTTTTTTTTTACATTTTTATTGATTTCAGCTAAGAAGGGAGAGGGAGCTAGAAACATTAAAGATGAGAGCGAATCATTGATCAGCTGCTTCCTTGTGTGCCCCCTACTGGGAATTGAGCCCCAACTGGGGCATGTGCCCTTGAGGGGAATCAATCCCAGGACCCTTCAGTCTGTATGCCAGCACTCTATCCACCGGGCCAAACAAGGCTAGGGCTATGGCTGCATTTTTTGTTAAATAATATGATTTAGGATTATTTTTCCTTCCGCAATTGGAAGAACTATTTGAGCTATAGAAATTATTTGAGCTACAAAATCCTTGTTTTGAAGAATGATGAAACAAATGCTGATGCCACAAAATACTAATGTTTTCGGAGCAGTTCGTATCTGTTTTATTTAATTTATCTTATTCTGCTCTGTATTGCAATCAGATGTTTCCATGCTTGTCTCCCACCTTACTGAAAAGCCCTCTAATGCTGGAACGTGAATATGGCATAGTACTTTTAATTTTTAAAAGTTTTCTGCAGAATCAAAAACAATATAACACATTTTGGCAGTACTGAGGGGAAAACTTGTTTAATTGAGTGGACATTAATTACCTTAAAAGGAAAGCAAGTTAGGGAAATATTTTATTTCCCCATACACCGGAAGCCAAAATTAATTTTTTGTGCTGGTATATGCATAATTTTGGATCTTTTATTAAATTTTCTGACTTGCCTATTTCTCATACAATAATAGAATTGCCTTCATGATGTCTCATCCTTTTCTCAGTGAGGTTTATGATAATTATTCACTTACAGACTCACTCCTTTATTTACACAGTCATTAATTATCGAATTTTAAGAGGAGCCTATTTTATGCCAGGAATGCACGAATATATTGAGGGGTGTGTGTGTGTGTGTTTGTGTGTGTGTGTGTGTGTGTGTTTAAACCATTTTTCTTTATTTGGTATTTATTTCTTTTTCACTGACATTATTTACCCAATAAAATGTATTTTCATCGCTTGTTGAGCTTGTTAAGTTTTTGTGGCAAAATTAGAGCTTATCACCCGATATTTCCAGTTCTTCACTGCTTCCTCACAGATAGGTATACACAGCATAGCTTTGGTCACGGGTTGTGAGAAGTAGGTGACTTGTCACATTTTCTCCCCTCTGTCCATGTGATCATGATCATGGAGATCTGTGTTGATATGATCTTTAAAAGCCTGGGCCCCTGAGTCTCCACAATAAATAGACCAGGTTGTGTGAGCTAGAAATAAAATTTTGTTTTATTAAGCTACTAATATTAGAGTATTATTTGTTTCTGCTACATAATTTTGCCTGTCCTAATCTATACAATTATTATAAGTATACATTTTCTTTTTGAATGCAGCACTTGAAAAGCTAAGATAAAAGAAAAAAAATTTGAGATATATGTTCAAGAATATTTTAGCTCCATATAATAAAATTTGGTGGAATATAGCCTATGTCCTAAAATTTAAATAATGTTGTGATATTTTTTATTTTTATTTAACCAAAAAATGGTACCTCTAAAAGCCCAACAAAATTGTGATCTACCTATTTTTGTGAATGGCAGGTCTAATTTGTGTTACCAGGCCAGAGGAAAGAATGATAGTTTTTTTTTTCTTTTAGTAGGTCTATTTAGCAGTGTTTTTCAATATACTTAGATAATTTGGATAATTATTAAACTAAAAACAAGAACATAAAACTCATGAACAACATTATGTTGTGATATAGATAAAAGTTACCTCACAGTGAATTCTGTCAACTCTAACCTTTGGTTTATAGTATTTACTGATGTTCACAACAATATTAATTAAAATTTTCACTAGTAGTAATATGATCTAGAAACAACTTTCCTCTTGGTTTTTACACTGATTAAAAAAAATCACTTTAATATAATTATTTGTAAACTTGTCACCTGTAAAAATGTTGAAAATGAATAATAATAGTTGACTAATAATGGTTTAATGTGAGAATATTTGAGTTTTAATTTTTTTAAATGTCTCTGGAGTAAAGGACAACTTTATCTGCATGTATAAATTAAATAATAAAAATATTTAAAGTGAATTTTAAATTAATGAATGTTGATGAGCAAACAAAGGGATATATATAAGGACTTAAACCATTTTTATTTAATTCCATACTGGACAACACACACACCAAAAACCCCCCAAAAAATCCTTTAATTGGGGATTGCTTTATGTTGGGATTTGGAAATAATGAGTTTTTTTTGTTGCATTCCCTAACTAAGCCGACTTTAATACATCTAAAACTTGTGGTCTGGAATGTATTCATTTTATTACTATACATCGTACTACTGAATAATACATAATCTCAGTAATGGAGTCAAATTTTGTTTTTAAAATGGCTAAAAACTTAAAAATCTAGAACATTGTAAAAGGGTATATATTTATTACATTTTATTCAACCTCTGAAAGCTGACGAGCTCTCATAAATTCCATTCTGTGATTGAGGAAGTTTATCTCCAGTATGGCCCATTAAAAATAACTTTTTGCACAAAGCAGTGAGTGAAAATATACTAGTTATTGACTATTAAGAAAAGTATTAGAAAATATAAAGGCTACTATGGTAATGTATTACAGTATTTGGGAAGTTATATGGTTAAAATGGTCAAAAATGTTTCCATTCTTTATTTGCTTTATAAAATTTACAATGAAATTTTCACATTTTAAGAGATTATCCCCCTACTCTGAAATATCATGATTTTTTTCTGTATCCTTTGAGCTTTTGATTCTTTTTCTAAGATTTTTTCCAAAATAAATTTTATTAAAAATGTTTATCACAACTTCACATGTAATAGTAATGAAAGGGCAACAATTTTAATGCTAAAGAGGAGGGAGACTGTCTAACTAAATTACTGTAGTAGATACAGTGAATTTTGTTATTCTTAATATGTTATAGAATACATAAGGATGTGCAAAGATGTTCATAGTATATTTCTAAGTGAAAAATGGTTACAAAAATAGTATGTACCACTCTGACCCCATAATGAAATATGCTAGGTTTTGTTTAAAAAACAAATACAAATGATTGGATTCATAGATAAATAGGAGATAAGATTAAAGGTCTTTTTAATTTTTTGCTTATTTGAATTTTCTTTTTTCAGAATTTAATAATATTTTCCAGCTTTATTGAAATATAATAGACATATACTATTGTGTAAATTGAAGGTGCTCATTGCTAATGATCTGATATACATATATTGCTCAGTGGTTACCACATGAATGTTAATACTTCTATCACCTCACATAATTACTATTTCTTTTTTTGTGGTGAGAATTTTAAAGATCTGTTCTATTACCAACTTTAAAATATTTAATACAGTATTGTTTACTATTGCCACCATGATGTACTAAATTTTCTTAATTTTGGAAATGAATGTGTTGTTTTTTTATTGTAAAAAGAAATATAACTTATTATAATTTTGTGATTTGTTACTGAACTTTATTATCAAAACTTTATTTCAACAGACTATTTGACAACTTCATTACAGTAGTGGTTTAAACCTTTTAATAAAGTTTTCACATAAATCTTGACTAAGGGCTTTGAAAATACGAAGGGAATGATGTTTCCCCCCTTTTAATTTTATTTTTTAAAATTTTATTTTTTAATTTTCTTTATTAACTTTTATTGTTTCCCCATTTTAAATTTAGGTATTTCAAAACTAATATATCGAAGGGAGTTAGCTACAGACATTTTCCACAACAATTACAAAAATAATCATCCCATTTGCTCTCCAGACCAAGTGATGTTTTTATTGAGAGAAGTATAGTTCTCAAGATCATTTCTATATAGGGCACTGAAATCAGCATTAAAGGGCCTTGAAGTACAGCTGATGAGTGTGCAAGGCTGAAAAGCAACATTCATTTTATTGAAAAGGTCTAAAAGTCTAAATTTTGAAGATAAGAGCTGCATTAACAGATTCATACATTTCTTTTAATACGTAGACACATAGAAAAGACAATGGCCATGCATGTTGCTCTTTTTATACTTTAGCAGAATTTGAGGAAATAATTTCTAGAGAAATTTAAAAAAAAATCCACTTTTGAAAATGTTTTTTCTTAGTCATACTAAAACATGAGCAGTTATTTACTTTGTGTACTTATTATTACTATAGGCAACATAACAATCTAGCACATTTTATTCTGGCCGTTGTTTTATGTTAAATACAATGGCAAAAGTCAAAGTATAAGCACATTGTGTTAGTCATTCAAATTGATCACATTATTTGTAAATTTTTTTAGTAGTATTTGCAGTGCAAAGTTAGAAATGCGTCTACTTTCTTTTCTGGCTAATTGTTTTATTCATGTCCAGATGAATTGAACTGCGTTTCTAGTAAATATCTTAAGCCTGAAGGACAGAGCATGGGAAAGTTATTGTGAAAAAAACACTTTTGAACGATTTTTGAAACATCCAATCTTGTCGACTAACATTCTTGTTCAGGGTGTTCGGCTCACTAATGCTATTTTTGCTAAGAATAAACCAATGCATTTAGTTTATTTAGTTGCTTGTCTTATTTTCAAAAGCCTTGTTATTAATTGTCTTTCCTTTTTTTTTCTGCTATAGGTTATGAAATACTTGGCTTCCCACATCATTCCCATTGGGGAAGAATTGCAGAAGAGTTAGTCATTCTCCTTTTAAGAGAATTTTGTTTAAAAGGTAAGTTCAGGCCCCTGGGCATCCCACAGTTATTGCTGCACAATGAAATTGTTGTTCATGTCAAAATTACTGACTGTTACCCATTTTGTTTGTTTTTAAGGCAAATGCTGTTATTAAAAAGAAGTCTTCTGGAATTAGACAAATATAGACTAGTTTTTTATTTTGTTTTTTAGAATAGTTTATTTTTAACTCATTTTATTTATACCTTAAAATAATTGTCTAAAATAGTTTGAACTAAGACTTCTGAATTCATTATTATTTTAAATATTTTGGATTAAGAATTCTGAATACTGTGTCTCCTGTGAAAAGAGGGAGTAGAAGGCAGGAAGTTTATATTAGAGTGCTTTACATGCTAATCAGCCAGAATGGAACACAATAAACTAATTCAAATATCCTTCCACTAATAAAGATAGGTTAGGATATCTTTAGATAAGTTTGCAGAATTTATTTTATTTCACTAATTGATTGGTATATTCTTCATCCACAGATGTATTAGTGGAAGCTGGATTCTAAATGACTTTCCTATGATAAGCTTTCCAATTAATTCTTCTCACATTGTTTTCCTGGTGACTTCTGAACTTCTTTCATTATATAAACACATCTGGAATGAGGCATTGCGGAATAATAATCATGGATGCTAACATGTTAAAGATTGGACCCCTGACATAGTCAGATGTGTTCTGGTTTAAAACAATGACCTCAATTAATGTTACTTTAACATTTAGAAGGAATATATAGGCATGTCTGTTCAGTCTGCCTGTCTTGTGCTGGAATTGGTCAAAAAAGAAAAAAAAATCAAAATTGCAATGGTGTCTTTCTTGTTTAATAAAGTTGACTGAATTAAGTCATATTTTTTCTCCTATCTGCAAATATTTTTTCCTTTTGCTTGAATGAAATGAAAAATATTGTGATCAGTAAATATTAAAAGAGGATTACCTAAAACATATTTCAAGTCCTTATTATAATTTACATTTGTATCAGAGGGTTACTGGATTTTTTTTCTGCAGTGCCTTTCTTAAGAGAAGATGCTGCTAAGATCCCATTTAAATGGCTCGCTAATACAAGAAGCAGATCATTTAAAATGAACCTTACATCTTTATAGGATGTTAGAAATGAAGACATTACCTCAAAATGTAGGTAATTACTGCCTCCTCTTTTATCAGTGCTATTTTCTGAGATATTATCATAAGAGAGCACTTTAGTATTAAGCAGGGCTTTTGAGTGGCAATAAATCAGTCCAACTGAGTCATCATTGTCTAAGGCATCTGAACTACTGCAATGTTGTGGATCCTACAGAGAGTGTGAAATCACTTGACCCTTGGCATTAACCTTTGCTGAATGAATAGACACTGCTTTCCACATCGAGGAACAAAGCAGAAGACTATTGATTAAACACCACATTCACTTGATATTAAATACTGGCTGAACTCACTTCTTGCTTCTAGCTCCAGAGGGAAAAACACAGAGTTGCTGAGTCTCACGAGAATGGATGTTTGTAATTCAGAGCAATGTTTTTTTCGCAAAGTACTTTTTTTCCTCTCCTTCGATCAATAGCTAGCAGCCATGATCAGCCATGAGTATGTATTGTCAATTCTGACCTGTGTATTTTATCACTTAAGGTGAGAGGTCACAGTGCTGCGACTAATATTTTAGTTCTAAGCATGCATTGTTTCCTGACTTCAATATCTGTTTGAAAAAGCGATTTGTTTTATTTTATTTCTTGTTTAGGAATGATGGTTTTGGCAATTGATTTTTCTACATTAGTAAAATACATGATTTTTCTTCTTTGGTTTAATCACTGCGTTTACAGATGTTGACTTTTCTAGAACTCTACATTATTAGAAGAAATTATAGTAAAGGGATATCTGACATATTTTTGGGGAAAGAAAAACATTATAGTTAAATAAATGCCTCAAATTAGAAGAGAGCAAGAGCTTTGGAAGAGACTGTAGCAATACATGTGAGCATAAAGAGAACAATAAAATATTTTATAAGAAGTCTGATCCATTGCCCGTGCCTACACTATTGATAACAGTTTGACAGCTGTTTTTGGTAGGTCTACTTTTTCCACAAGAAAAACATGTATTACTGACAGATAAATCAATTCAGTTCTTGGAACTAGAGTTAAATTTAAAATTTTAGCCTTAAATGAAAAAATCATTTTAATTTTAAATTTAAGTAGTTTCTGTGTGCTTATATAATAGAAATTACTTTATTTTAGGAGGCAACATAAATAACTACAAGGTTCTTTTTTTCTCCCCAAGGTTTCATATTATTTTGGACCCAGAATATTATATCAGTAAAATCTTATAAATAACTATTTTCATTACTAGAGGCTCTGACTGACTTGTGTTCAACATTAAGAATTACAGATAAGCCAGTTGTGACTCTGTCATGGTTGAGCAAGGATCATTCGTTGCCTGAATGATAGAAAATATTTCCTCTAAGTACATAATGGTGTAATTTAATACATACACCATCTCACACAGTTTGAACAATTTTTGAAAAGGAGTATTGGAAGACTGAGGGAAGTTGGTAAAGTGAATCATGCTGCTAAACTTAATGGTCAATGCTTTTGATTTGATGTTTTCTTTCTCTAGGATTTGTAGCTCCTGAAATATTTTTTTTGAAAGCTACTGAAGCTTGGGATACCATGAAAAACGTTCTGTTTAAACACTATTTTGGTTATGTATCCTATATTCCCTTTTCTTCATTGCTAAGAACATTTGTGTAGAAGCCATATTTATTTCACTATTATTTTGAACACAGATATATGTACAAGAACCTTGGAAGTTACTTTGGCACGTGGGAGTACCCACGGACAATTTATTTGACTGATATACAACCAGCTAGTTCTGTACATGCCAAATGGGATAAAGTTAATTGTCCGCAAATACTAATATCCTATGAAACATTTAACTAGAATTTGTTGCTTTATGGTACTAAATAAATGTCTTTTATTCTGTGGTACATGTTAGTGAATGAGATACATTTTGTAACATTTCTTATAATCATACTGGGTAGAGAAGTGGCGGTGTCAAGGTCACAAGGTCACATGTGCTGTGATTACAATCATGCAGCACATACCACACAGCCTTTTATAATCTCTTTGGTGAATGAGATTAGTGATGTACAATACATTGTAATTATCATTTTATTGTAACAGAAATATTGGGGCTCCATATTCAGAACTGGGAGATGGAGGAAGAGGAAAAGGGAAGAGGAAGGTGAAGAGGAAGAGTAATAAGAAAGAGGAAAGCATTCATACATACCTCATTCCTACAGATGTCAAATGACAGGTAAGAACCTCACTTGAGACTTATGCAAAAATAATGTTTATGCTAGCAGGGATGAAGAGTTTTTTTTTTATATCTTCAAAAAAGTAAGTGGGTTTTCATTAAAGTTTCTGTTCAATTAAATCCCCATCCCTGTTTTTAGAGATTATCCAGCTATAATATAGAACACACTTAGGTAAAGTTAAGAGTGAATTTTTCTACTATTTGGAAGAGAGGTCTGGGATGGTTGCTCATGAAACTATATTGTTTTTATATTAAAAACAAAAGTCTCAGGGAGAGTTTGCAAGTTGGGATAGTAAAAGCTCCCAAAGTATTCTACATAAATAGATTATTCAAAATTGATCTTTTCTGAGGAATGATTTGCCATGGTTCCTATTTATCTTATTAGTCATAGAAATTTATTTTAAAAAGTTCTGTGTAACAGTTCATAACTAAGAAAAGGACAGTCCTCAAGGTTTCCATAGCCTGAACATAATAACAGTCTCTAGCCTCGAGTAGGAATATTTTTAATGAGAGTCTTTTGTTTCCTTGAACTGCCAGAAGACTTTGAAATTGACTACACATTGTTAAATCGTTGCTTGCGATCTAGTATATGGTCTATCTGACACAGTGGAGTTTATCTTTTTACATTTGTCATTCCTCATAAAAGATATCGACCAGAGAATTTTTGTGACTTTGACCAGCAGGAAAACTTAGTTGACATACCGCTCAAAGCTGAAATACAATCAGCGGAAATGGAAACACTCCTTGCCCCTGTGGCAAGAATGGCTTCCCTTTAGACAAGATTGGTTAGATTCTTTGTGGACCCAAAGGGAGGTACATGTGCTGGGCATTGCGTTTTTGTTTTTCTGACCTTCCTGCTACTTAGAGCTACATCCTAAGACTGCTGTTTGTGTAAAACCTTTCAGAACTCTGCATCATTGATCTAGCCCAAAATCACATTGATCTGTTGGCTTTTCACTAAACTTTACTTAAGTGAAAACTAACCCTCTCTTTCCTCTTTGGGGTTATGATTGACTGAATGTCTTTTGAATGTTTTGAAACTGCTGTCTGTGAAGCTGGAATGGTGCTTTTAAATGTCTTTAAAAGAAGGAAAGATAAATGTGTCCCCTTAACCACTATAGAGCAAGATAAAAAAAAAAAAAAGACTGTGTACTGTGTTGTCAATGTTGACCTCTAGAGAATCTTGAAACCACTTTCCTCTTTTCCCCGGATTTATTAATTCCAAATTTATTTTTAAACAAGAATTTTACCAAGGTAAATTTTAACTCACTAATGCAAATTTCATTTATGCCACACACATATTTATTGAGAATTACTTCACTATTTTAATATCATGGATAACAAACAGATGATATTTTCTGCCTGAGAAATAGCATCAGGATATGCCAATAATTAGCATCAGGATACGTAGTAATCCAAAGGCCGTGAGGATGGGAAGGACTGGAAAGGAAAAAGAATGATGGCAGAAGGTATGGACATGGGATAACCTTAGAATGTTACTGCTAGTCCTGCTTTCCATTCTGACCCACTCCTTACTCAGCGTCAGTGGACTTGATATGAAGGCATGGCTTCATAAACATTATGTAAGTAGCGAGATATAAAAATGCATAATAAAAATAATGCTGTCTTTTATGTGGGCAGAGTTGATTTTAGAGGCTAAGCTTTTACAGTATTTATAATTTCATGATATTAGGGTAGTCTAAGTACTTAGTAATATTTATGGTCCCCACCCATTTCTCCCAGCACACACCATGCACGTATGTAATTTTTCTACAACTAATAGCTTATTCTTTTATAAGCAATGTTAATAGGAATGGGTAATTATCATCTGTTTGCTTAGGACTATACTTTTGTGTGTGGAAGGGCAGACCTCTTGCTCCACCTCTCCAAACAGCATTCCGAAACATCGCAGTGCACTCAGAGCCGCTGAATGGGGGCATGTGTGCTGACCCGGATATTAGCACATCCATCTAGCCAGAAACGCTATGAGGAATTTTCCACTTTCACATTGCACATATTTTATGTGAAAACACACATGAACAATGGCAGCTTTAATCAACAATGTAGCTCTGGTTAAGAATTAATGTTTGCAATCACAATTTCCTTTCACCTTATCCCGGTTCTAAAATTAGTAATAATAAAATAGCAATTACTGGTCAAAACAAAAAAACAAAACAAAATATATATATATATATATATATATATATATATATATATATATATTTAAATCTTGGTTTCTTTCACATTTTTTTTTCTTTTTCAAATTTCCATAAAGGTTGTTGTGAAAAAATACTGTCTGATTGGGTATAAAAATGATCAAATTGAGAGGCTGATGTGTCTCTTAATCATTATTCCCTGGTGAGTTCAATAAATAGATTTAAGACCATGCAGGAATCAAAACTGAATGTCTAATACATTTACCCAAAGGATTTTTTAAACAACAAATTAGTCCGTTATGTAATAATTGTGGTTCTTGTTAAGAGAAAAAAAAAAAAAAGTCTGTCTCATACTTCAAGGAATGATACCTAATACCTAGAGAAGAATAAAAAATAACTTTAAGAACATATCATTTTGATGTTTTCTCTGGAAAAAGAACCTGGTGACTGACTATAGCAAAGAACAGCTATTCGTCCATTTCTTCAGTGTTTCAATCTATTCCATTTTACAATGTTTAATTTTATTTATCTTATGGTCTTATTAAAAGGTTCCTTTTATGATTTTAAGAATGGTCATGATTCTTAAATAAGGTTATCATATATTATTAAATTAGGCAATACAATGATCTATTTTGAGTTAAGTGAGGTAATGTCCTTCCTAATTTGTAGTATCTATTCTAGAAGATATTTCTAGGATGTGCTATTGTCATGAATATAAATAATAAAGAATATAAAAACAGTTCCTGGCAAAGAAGTTTACCATGAGATAATCAATGTAAAGAATTAGCTGATATCTAGGGGAAATGATGAACAACATAGACTGATGAACAAGAACAGACCCAGAGATAAGGAGCCATGGGTCAGACTCTTGGACCTCAAAGGGAGGGTGGAGATAAAAGGGAGAGATCAACCAAAGGACTTATATGCACACATATGAGCCTAACCAGTGGTCAAAGACAATAGTGGGGTGGGAACATGAGTGGGAAGGGATGGGGAATTGGAATAGGGGGTTGAGGACAAATATGTGATACCTTAATCAATAAAAAAAAGAATTAGCTGATACTTACGAACATCTTATAAAGAACAGAAGTCTCAGGATTTTGTGTGAGAGACAGCCTTAGAGATGTGTTTGGGCAGCCCATATGTTGGAATACAATCTCAGCCTCACTCTCAAATGGCATTCTCATCTTGTTTGAGTAGCTATTTTATCCACTGAAGGGGACCCTATAGCAGATGTACAATTCACATCTTAGTCCACATCACACTTGATTATCATTGCTTTCCATTGCTTCCACTAGGCTGTGACTCCACGAGAGGAAAGAAGAGCGGGTTCCTCAGTATACTTAAGTCTCATTCTCAAAAGTTGAATGTTTGAATATTCCCCCTGCATCTTTGAAGGGGCCTGAAATGTCAAACAGCCTAGGGAGTCCCAGAACATCAGACCTATTTTAAATGTGCAGGCATGGCATTAGACTTTATTTTATTTTCTTTTATTTTTTTAAAATATATTTTATTGATATTTTACAGAGAGGAAGGAAGAGGGATAGAGAGTTAGAAACATCAATGAGAGAGAAACATCCACCAGCCGCCTCTTGCACACCCCGCCCCCCTGGGGTGTGCCCGCAACCAATGTACATACCCTTGACGGGAATCGAACCCAGGACCTTTCAGTCTGCAGACCGATGCTCTACCACTGAGCCAAACCAGTTTTGACAAGACTTTATTTTCTTTAAAAAAAAAACCTTTATCATTCTCAACTAGTTTTATCAAGGGTCTTAGAGTCATTATTAAAAGTCTCAGTCAAGTAAAAAATATTTTTATAAGACATTCATTGCAGGAATAATAGCTTACAATGAACAAAAAAGAAAGAAATATTGTAAATGTATGTGGCTCTAATGGAGTTTATTATAAACTATACATATGGTGTTTAAACTAGTTAAGTTGTATTCTTTAAGGCATTAACTATACAATATTTGTCCAAAGTGAGTTGAGGGGTCGTCAGTACTATGGGAACTTGATTAATTATTGTTGATGCTAAACACCAGTTTTGATGGTGATCATAGCTTGGCTGTGAGGTGTGTTTTGCTTGCTTGCAAATTAGCCAGTGTTCTTTGGTGTGTGGGATGAGAAATGTGACATTGATTTTGGAATTATGATCAATAGCCTTTGATCACACAATCCTGGCTTCCTTTTTGCAAGTAGTAACTGGCACAAGAAACACTTTCTATCTGTAAAGAAAAGATATGGAGCTAGAGAGAAGTATATCTCTAATAAGTTAATTTTGTTATTTAAGGGCTATAAAAAGCAGAAGCTTCTCTATTATAAAGGTGTAATATCTGGAGAATAGTGTCGTCAGGGCTCTGTATTTTAAATTGTTAAAAACAAAACAAAATAAAAGTTCTTTTAATGAGTCCAGTCTTACATTATCAAATGGTATGTCATAGTTGCTCCCTGCATTTCCACCTACAAAATATTTAGTTAGGAATTAAATATTCTAGCATAAAGTTACAATATTAGAGACCTTTCAAAAAGCATTGTGAAAAAAATATAAATGAGAAATTTGATGGAGAGCAATCTTCATATTTTGGGATTCTTTTATCTTTTTATGTTTTTCCATATTGCAGTTTTGATTCTTGGCTTTCTCTCTCTATTCTTGATCCTCTGTAAATCATTCATCATTTTAGTTAGTGTATAACTTCATTTCTGACTGGTTCTTTTTTGTGTCTTCCATGTCCTTTTAAAAATGGTTTCTGTGTCCTTTTTATGCTGTTGAAGCTCTATCTAAGCTCTATTTTTCTTCTAAGTTAGTAGTAATTGACCATCCTTATAACTAGTATTTTGAATTCTGAATGTAGTAGATTGCTTGTCTCCATTTTATTTAATTCTTTTTCTGGCAATTTGTTCTGTTCTTTCTTTTGGGGCACATTTCTTTGTCTCTTCATTTTGGCAGCTTCACGGTGCTTATTTCTCTGTATTAGGTAGAGCTGCTACATCTTCTGGGCTTGGCCTAATACAGTAAGTATCCTATAGGGTCCAGTGACATGGCCTCCCTGATCACTCAAGCTGGGCACTTCAGATTCTCCCCTTCCCCCAAGTTCCTCCCCCTGCCATCAAGAGGGCAGTGTACACACTCCTGTTGTAGTTGCGTCTTGATTGCTGTTGGCGTATCAATGGAAGGGAATTACCCTCGGGCCAATGGATTGCCTGCTAGGACTGACCACTGTGGTGGATCAGCTGTGCAGGCACTCACCCCACAGAGCAGGACTTACTTTTGGCATGGCTGTGGTGCCCACTGAGTCCGCCCTTTGAATGCATCCCTCTGGAGGTGTTGGGTGGTGCTTCAACATGGTTTGAAGCTGTCCATTGGGTGCACTGGTCCCCTGGGAGGTGCAGGCCAAAACCAGCTGCCAGGGTGTTCTTGTGGCCACCCAGCAGGAGGTACAAAGCAATTTGCAAAGGACTGCTACTTGTGCTGCTCTTGGAGGTGCCCAGGAGAGGGCAGTCTGGGAACCACAGCTAGCTTCCACTATTGCTGGGCCTAAGGCCACTTAGCACGAGGTACGGGACTGCTGAAGCCAGATGCTGTTTTTTTGTTTTTTTGTTTGTTTGTTTGTTTTGTTTTTTGTTTTTTTTTTGAGAAATTTTAGGAAAGTCTGAGCTTGAGCCAAGACAGACCATTTGTATGAAAAAGCCATTGGGAGCAGTTCGGGTGGGCCCAAAAGTTAAGTGGGGTGGTTGTCTCAGGGACACACCAAGGTGGGGCAAATGGCATGAGCCAGGTTGATAGAGACTCAGATACAGTGCCCGTCTGGCAGCTCTCTGAGGGATGGGCTCAGAAAAGGAACCATGGCCTCTGTCAGCACTTCTGCCTGGGAGAACGCTGCCCCTCCAGCTCTCATCTTAATGCTGGTCACTGCACTTCTGCCCCATAGGTCTCTAGTACCTTTTGAGCGGCTTCCCCAGCACTGGAACGCAGAGGGAGGGAGCAGGAGTAAGTCCGTGCTGGGGCCCTTTAAGAGAGGAGCCTGGAAGGTTAGCAGCCCTTGGTCTTAGCCACAATCACCACAGGATTTCACAGCCAGAAGTTGTGGGCACTCTCTTCCTGGCAGTGGAACCATAGGTTTGCTGACTTAGTGTGGGGCTTGGACCCCTCACTCCTTATGGGGTCCTTCAGAGCTGAGATATTCCTCCGAATTTTTATCTTCCCTCACATGGTTTCTGTGTCTCTGTCTCTCCTGCCCAGTCTTGATGTAGCTGCTTCTTAGTTTATTTTCATGTGTGGCTACTTCTTTAAATCTCTAGTTGTAGGACTTCTACTCAGCTAAATTTTAGGTTGTTCTGAATGATGGCTGCTCTGTAGTTTAGTTGTAATTTTTATCTGGTTGTGTGAAAAGGTGAGTACCTCGTTTACCTATGATGCCATCTTGACCAAAGCTGTATCTTTAGAACAAACATTTTTCTTCCCTTGGGAATATATCACTGCCTATTAAGGGAACATCTTGATTCATTACAGATATCTTGAAACAAAATATCATTTATATATTGAAGATTACTAATATGGAAGTCTTTTGACAAAACTCTAGTAGTTCATAATTAATTTATTTCTTTAATATAGTAAAGGATATGCATTAATATGGGAATCTGCTATTTAGCGGCAGATTGACTAAATAGAATTTTAAGGAATTAATCTATACAAAAACTATCCCAAAACACTTCATGGGCATTGTATCATTAATCTTTGTAATAACTTCACTCTCAGCTTTAAGTCTGTACCTTATTACAGAGAGAAGCTAAATAAATAATCATTAGTAACTTTTCGATAATATGCTTCTATTTATAATAGGAGAAAATTCATTGTAGATGGCTAATACATTAATTTGAAATTTATGCTGCTTTTCTTATTAAACACTAAAAAATGAATTTCCAGTATACCACCATGTTTCCCCGAAAATAAGACATCCTCCAAAAATAAGACCTACTTCATGGAAAAATAATACATCCCCTGAAAATAAGACCTAGCGCATCTTTGGGAGCAAACATTAATATAAGACACTGTCTTATTTTCGGGGAAACAGGGTAGTAAAAGGTGCAACAAACTAATTTGGTTTGAGTGATAATGTTGCAGAAAGATAGAAAAAATAATGACTGTACAGTGAGCATCCTTACTTTTATACCTGAGCATAGTTGCCTATACCTTGTTTATCTTCTTGTCTATTACCATTTGCCCTTAAGATAAATTTTCTAGGTATTAATTTTTAAAAAAATAAAAAAATCTTTATTTAAAAAACTTTACCATAGTAACATATCACTATGCTGACCTATTATTTCACCAAGAGAAAAGCATTGCTTATTTTAATTAATCAATGGAGCAGTTACTATTATCTGTTAGGTACTGATCTGGCACTGGGTATATGACCAAATAAAATAAACAAATAGTTCTCCTCTCAAGGAATTTATATGGCGATCAACAAGATTGTAACATACATATATGATACATAATAATGAGTACTAAGTTTGTTGTTTACTTGGCATTGTGTAACTATTGACATTATTGACATCATGATATTGTTATCAGCCCAATTTTAATAATTTTTATATTTCTGTGTATATCTGTGCTTTTTAGGGTCCCTTTTCCTTTTACTGATGCCTAGAGAACTGAGAAGCGTTTTGTTAAGTCTTTTGAGGAGAGTAGTGTCCTTGTCATTCAACTTCTTGGCTTCAGAATATTGAGAGACAGAATCTGGACTACAGTATTACTGTCCTGTCAAGGACATGCATAATGTCCGAAGACTAGGGCATTCTCATTGTCTCTAAAGAAGACAGTCCCTAAGTCTCACCTTATTATTGTATCCAACTCAAAGTCCAGATTTTGTAGGTGATGAACAATTCTCTTCATTGGTCAAGATGTGGTTTCCCTTGACTAAGCTACCTAAAACCAAACTTTATCTGTCCACATTCCCAACACTCAATGGTGGAGAGAAATCAGATTTACAACTTGATTGAAAATACTTCATTTAAAACATGGTGTTATCTATGTTTATGTCTTCTAATATGTATCCTGTGAGGAACTGGTTAACATGTGAAGCACTTTAGTTGGCAATCCATCCACCAGAACTCACCCTGCAGCTATGATAAGCCCTTTAATTATCTTTATCTCACCACCAACAAAGGGATTATTAATTAAGATAATTGACTTTAGAGATGCCTACTCACTCATGAAATAAGTTATGTTTAAGATATGTGAACTGTCTAGAAATGTTATACACTCACCTCTGCCCTTGCATGAATAAGATCTAACAATCTAGTGACTTAAGTAGCCTTTTCTTTCTGTTTGTTTCCAATTCCTTTGAAATGGCACTCAAGGCCTGGGATTTTGTAGAGCTCTGTGTTTAGACATATGGAGGGGCTCACTGACTTAATCCAACTCTAAACATAGCTGAATCCTGCTATTCATTTGTTTATAGTGGGCCCTTCCATGCATGGTGTGGCTGGAGATTCCAAAAGGCACAGGAACTGAAACTTTATTGGCATTCATAGGAAAGGTTGTATAATAATGCACGTAACAAAGCACATGTATGACAGAATTTGATCTTTCTTGCAAATTTGTAGGAGGTACACATTTAGCTTTCATTTACATATGAGTGGAGGCCAAAGACACTTATAAAAAAGACTCTGAGAATGAGGTTTGTTCACAATTACTAGAGTAGAAAAGTCCCTTTGAAAGGGGGAGAAGGGACACACATGGCAGTTACGTGGTTGTAGCCGTGACTGAGCTTCATTGGAAGGAACAGAGGGACTTCCTGCTCCAGCAGTGCCAGGTCCTGCTTTCTCTCTGCGAGGAGCTTCCATGCCCGAGGTCATGGTGGCCACATCTGCTCTTGGCCTTGGTGGCTGTGAATCTTTCATCTCCTTTCCTATGGTTTAGACCTGGAAGCCTTAGGGATTCCTTTTCAGTGTGCAGTTATAAGCAGTTCTCTGTCAGTCTGTTTAGTAAATCAGTTCCCTACAAGCCCTAGGAAGAATTCAGTTTGTTTCCACCTCTGAAGGAGCACAGCTGAAGATCTTGCTTACATGTAGCCTTAAATTTGATAATTTTGGCTTTGGGGGGCTTGGACTCTGTGCTCTGACCTTCTTTTCCCTTTATTAAAGACCCACAACTCTGAAACCAGTTGAAACAACAGGGTCCTCTGGCAGGACCCTTACCTAATTTTTGTTGGGCTGGACTTGCTCCTATTGTTAATTAAAACACTCTTAAGGGAATGTGCCTCTTGATGAACTTTAGGACCTAATTTTTTTTCTATTTATTTAAAAATATTTTTATTGATTTCAGAGAGAAAGGGAAAGGGAGAAAGAGATAGAAACATCAGTGATAAGAAAGAATTGATTGGCTGCCCCTGGCATGCCCCCTACTGGGGATCAAGCCTGCTTCTTGGGCATGTACCCTTGACTGTAATCGAACCCAGGGACTTTTAAGTCCACAGCTCTATCCACTGAGTCAAACCAGCTAAGGCAATTTTATCTATTTTTAAGCCTACCGTTTTTTGAGTAATATTTTCATTTTAGAACAGTTTTAGATTTCTTGGAAATTTATGAAGATGGTACAAAGCATTCCATATATCCAGTACCTAGGTTTTCCTATTATTAAGTTCTTAGTTTAGAACAATGCAGTTGTTATAGTTAATGATCTACTATTAATACATTATTATTATTTTTTATTTTTAATCCTCAGCCGAAGATATTTTTCCATTGATTTTTAGAGAGAGGGGAAGAGAGAGGGAAAGATGGAGAGAAATATCGATGTGAGAGAAACACATCGATTGGTTGTCTCTTGCATGTGTCCTGGCCAGGGCCCAGGGAGGAGTCTGCAACTGAGATACATGCTCTTGACCGGAATCAAACCGGGACCCTTCAGTCTGCAGGCCTACGCTTTATCCACTGAGCCAAACTGGCTAGGGCGTATAGATACTGTTCATTTCCAAAATGAGGTCACATACAATTACAGTACAGTTAGATCTTTCTGTCTATTCTGTATCCATCTCCTGATCCCTTAAACTATTTTTGAAAACTTGTATACATTAGGATTTATTCTTTGTATTATAGTTTATATGAGTTTTGATAAATATGCAAGGGTGGACAAAAGTAAATTTACAAATGTAAATACCGTATTTGCCGGCATATAAGACGATTTTTTGGCTCTGAAAATACCGTATTTGCCAGCGTATAAGACGACTGGGCGTATAAGACGACCCCCTAACATTTCCACTCAAAATACAGAGTTTGTTATATACTCACCGTATAAGACTACCCCCACTTGGAGGCATATTTTTCAGGGCCAAAAAATCGTCTTATATGCCGGCAAATACGGTATGTAAAATATAGTATATTCTTGTATTATTTTTTATTTATGGTATTATTTTCCACATGTTCAACTGTAAACCTACTTTTGCCCCACCCTGTACAGTGTCATGCATCCATCATTATATTATCATATAAAAGTTACTGTTCTAAAACATTGCCTGTGATTTACTTTTATATCCCTTCTGCCCCAAACCCTGAAATCACTGATCTTTTTACCGATTATAGTTTTGCTATTCCAGAATTTCATATAATTGGAATAATATTGGATTCTTTCATTTAGCAATATGTATTTCAAAAACTGCTTTATCGTCCTAGCCAGTTTAGCTCAGTGGATAGAGCATTAGCCTGCAGACCCAAGGGTCCTGGGTTTAGACTGGTTAAGGGCATGTATCTCAGGTGTAGGCTCCTCCCTGGCCCAGGCCCTGGTCGGGTTGTGTGCAGGAGGCAACCAACTGGTTTGTTTCTCTCACATCTGTATTTTTTTTTCTCTTTCCTTCTCTCTTCCATTCCTTGTAAAAATCAATGGAAAAATATCCTCAGGTGAGGATTAAAAAAAGTAATAAAACATTAAAAATATATTTCATTGATTTTTTTTTTTTAAAGGAGAATGAGAGGAGGGGAGAGAGAGAGAAAGAGAAGAAAAAAAAAACAACCCTCAGCTTCTTCCTGCATGCCCCTGATGGAGAATGTGCTTACCACCTAGGCATGTGCCCTGACCTGGAATGGAACTGATGATCTCTAGGTACATTGGAGAATTCAACCCATTGAGCAACTCTGGCCAGGGCTAGCAATATGTGTTTAAGATCCACCTAAGATACACTTTTTGTGTGTGCCTTGATAGTTCTCTTTTTTTTTAAAAAAAATCACTAAATAATATTCCACTGAATATATCAACCAAATTTTGTGGTTGGAGTATTGTCCCATGCACTGGGTTTAATGCCTGGTCAGGGTACATACTTAGGTTGTAGGTTTTATCTTTAGTCAGGGCTCATTTGGAAGGCAACAATCGATGTATTTCTCTCACATTAATGTTTCTCTCTTTTCTCTTTCTCTCTTTCCCTACCCCTTCCTCCCTCTCTGGAATCCTATGTAATAAAAGCCTAATATGCAAATAGTCCCCTCCACCAGGAGTTTGACTGCTCGCTATGACATGTGCTGATCATCAGGGGGTGGTGTGGAACATGATGGGCATTGGAGCTGGTGGCAGTGGAGGCACTCCTGGCCCTGATGAGAGCGGGGCCAGGGCAGGGTGGTGAAGCAGGTGAGGGGCAGTGTTAGGCCAGGGTGGCGGTGAGTGGGAGCCAATCGCCCTTTTGAACATCTTGCAGATGACCATGGTGGTGGCAGAGGTAGGGCCTATACCCAGCTCCAGGTGATGGGTTGTCCTATAGATAGCAACCAGCAGCTGGCAGGCCCCAGTCACCTGACTGGGAGCCAGGCCCAGACTGGGACAGGGAACTGAGGCTGGATGGTGGTAACCAACCTCCCATGGCACCAGATGGGGGGCTGCGAGCTCTTGCCGGCTCCCTGGAGGCAGGAGTGACAGGGACGAAGGTATGAGGATGTGGGGTGTCCGCTGAGCTCGCTCTTACTTCCCCTGCTACACTCCCCAGGGATCCCAGGGCTCCTGCTCAGCCTCTTCTGGATTGGGCCACGTGGCCTCTTCTGGGTTGGGTTGCAGCTGCTGGGACCGCAGGGGCGGGATGGGCTTCCTATGGGTTTGCACAGGAGCTGGTCTGTGAGGACAGATGGTAGAGAGCACGCTGCCTGCCTGGCTTCTGTGCAGCACCAGTGGGTGACCCAGAGGTCCACACTGCGCCCCGGCCCACAGCATCTGGCTGCACTCACCACATCTCCGTGTGGGCACTTGGGTGCTGTGACTCGGGTGGAGGGGGGACCCGTGGAGATCTGGGGGCCCAGGTGCTGCCCAGGGCCCAGAGGTCAGCTGGGACCTGCCCTTCCATGCCAGATGCTCACGCTTTGATCAACAGCCAGGCCTAGGGACCACACCTGTGAATGAATTTCATGCTCCGGGACTTAGTCAATAATAAGAAAAGCTGCTATCAATGTTTGTGTGCATATTTTTGTGTGGACATATATTTTAAAATCACTTGGGTAAACACTGAAGATCATGATTGTATGGTAAGACTATTTTTAGCTTTGTAAGAAACTGCTAAACCAGCCGTTCTCAACCTTTCTAATGCCCCGACCCTTTGATACAGTTCCTCATGTTGTGGGGACACCCAACCATAAAATCATTTCGTTGCTACTTCATAACTGTAATTTTGCTACTTTTAATGAATCATAATGTAAATATCTGTTTTCTGATGGTCTTAGGCAACCCTGCTAGTGGTTCTCAACCTGCTGTTGTACAGGAGGGAGTAGGAAGTGGAGACTAGAGCTTCGGAGACACTTGGTGGTGTAGCTACATGTTTGTGTGTCAAATGTTATAGGTGATAATCAAGGCTACAAAATAGTAAAGGATAGAATGGGGTGTGTTTATGTGTGTGTGTGAGAGAGAGGGAGGGGGGAGAGAGAGAGTAAGAAAGAGAGAGGGAGAGAATGAATAAATATGGGTATTTATTGAATATTAAGAGACTCCAATTAGACAATTTAACATTAAGTTTGAATAATTAATTAAAAATTTAAATTGATGAAACTTTATAAACAATAGTTGTTTGGGTATATTATAGCTGTGATTTCCATCTCAACATATTATCTTTTTTGCCCTAACATAGGCAAATACAGGTTTGTGAGATGAGCAATTTGTGATGTCATGTAAATGAGGTATGTCACAATACAAAAATCAGGATATCAAAGGAATTTACAGTAGAATTCTTTAAGTTGGGTATAATGTAAAAACTGGTTAACTACTTAGTTAAAGCAAGAACTCTGAAAATTATCAATGCAGTTTCTATTTATTAAAGTATTTTAAAAATTAAAAGACTTTTCTAACAAGTTGTGCATTTGTGTTTTGGAAAATTTATGTTTTTGAATTAAACAGTCCAAGAACAAAAAACTGCTTAAAAACTATTCATCTAAATGAACACATGTTTAACCATTTCTCACTTTTACTCTAAAAAAAAATCTCATCTGGACTGATAATTTTTATTTCATTTTGTACCAGTGTGATATGAATTAATAAAATGGATAAATAATCAACTTTTGAAACTCAAATGTTACTGGACTAACAAAGACATATAAAATGAGTGTTTTAAGTAGTCGCAATATCATTTTTCATTCTGATCTATGGAAAAAAATTAGGTGGCTATTTATTTATGAATTGCTTTTAATTTGTAGTATCCTTTCTTCTCATATTTTCCTCCCACATCTCTTCTCTGAAGAGCCTATGGATTTATCTTGTGTCTGTCATTTTTGTGCACATGATTTAAAAATAATTAATTGCAGCACTCAGTGATGATTTATGATTTCGACTGACGTAATTAATGATACACATCAATTTTTCTTCTTAATTGAAGGAGTCACTATAAACTTTTCATTAAATATGTTGAAAGGGCATGCTGTTGTAGTTCAATAACCTTTGGGAATCTTAAGTGGAACTTTATAACATAACAATTTCAAAGAAATTAATGCTTCATAGGAAAAAAAGTTATAAGCAACCTATTAAAATTCTCAGGGAAGATTTTATGGATATTTGGACCATGTCTTAAGTGATAAAGAAACCACACTACAATTGGCTAGAAACTAAGGATGAACTGTCTACAGTGTCTAAAATTAAAATATTTTATTCATAGAAAATGTTGAATATTTTGGATTAATAAATATGGCTAAAACTATAGTCAGAGTACTCGAAAAGAAAGCTTGTACTATGGTTATCCTGACAGATAAATCTGAGTAATTTAATAAAATTGACAAATTGAGTAACTTTGAATTTAAAAAACGTGAGCATATTCCTGAAAATAATTTCTAAGACTCCAAGTCTTCATTTTAATGTCCCAGATTGTTGAACAGCCAGATGACATAAAGATATATTCGAAATACAAAAGAACAAATAGATCTATCCTATCTATTAAGTCGTGAAGAAAGAAGAAGCATTCTGACCTCTGTAAATTATATTTTATTCATATTTGTTTCTTGTGCAGTTTGCTGAAATTTAGTATCTAATTTGGCATTTAGGAAAGCAATAGTTAACAATTTCTGTATACCCCGGCTAAGTAAAGATATAAATAGGACCCTTGATATATAATAAGGTTTAAATTATAATATTTTTTAAAAAGCAACAGTGTGCGCCTCGAGTGTTGCAAACTTGATTTGAGCATTTTATGGCACTCCAGTCAGCTGCCTATTAAAAGTGTGATCAGGTAGTTTAGACTGTGACTAGCTGTGTCAACAGAAGGAAAGTGGAGGATTAGTCTCTATGGCAACGACAAAGTATCCCTGTTTGTAGACAGACAAATTCTGCTACATCTGAAACTGATTGACAGGTCTATTCCTTTGCAACTGACCCATAGAAATTAGCAAGTAAAAGTTATTATACTGGGTTGTATTGAAGGGTTCTCAATATCTTAAAGTGCTCTTGTAAGTTTTTTCTGCAGCATTTGCATGAGAAACCTGGCAGGAATTGTTCTGAGGTTTATATCTATGGTTTGATAGATTCTTTGTGGGGGAGTATTACTGGTGAGAATAACTTAATTTTCAGTTCTCTGTATGACAGAATTGTTGGAGCATGGATTGAGTGGAAAACACACATCAAAGACCAAAGCTGAATAATATGCCACATTTCAAAATCACAAGACCTTTTAAGAATATTATAAATGAATATATTATGAAACTGCTTTCAAGAAAAAAAAAAACCCAAAATAAAATAGAGGTAATTATTTTAGGAATAATGGCATACTTTGTATTAAAATTATTACAAGAAAGACTGAGTTCAATTTTTAAAATAATTTTTAAATTTACTGTTTAAAAACAGCAAGCATCATATATTATCCTAGAGGATTTTTTCCCCCTTTAGCTTCCAACACTTCTAATAAAGTAAGACATTTGTCTCAAAACAAGGAAGTATTTTCCTTTACGATAATTGTAGAACAATAGCTTATGTGTACTTTACTTTGAGGAGGAAAAAATAAATTTCCTTGCTGCAGTTTGGGTATCTTAAAATGTAGCCACTCCTAATGCATAATAATATTTTGAATATATCCCTCACACCTTTAAAAATGGGTAATCTTATATCTCTGCATGTAATTTTACATTATAATTTCACATATTAATTGCATCTGCACATTTTTAAACAGTAATATAATCAGCAGAGGCAGGGTCAAATAAGTACTCAATATTTAAAAATTTTAATTAAATATATATTGTTTGAACTGAAAGCACTAAACATCTTTGACTGATTTGTATTGTTGGTTTCTTGGGAATTATTCCTTGGAGAACATTTTTTTATTTGTTTCATATCTGCTTAGTTTGACTACTTTTATGAAACAAAACCAAAATGCATACAAACAAAACAAAAATCTTTTGGGGAAAGTGAAGCCAGGGCCAGCGGGGAATGGGTTATAGTTACTTTGGGCTGCTAAAGTTTGAAGTTGACTAAATTTGAACGTATTTATTGTGATACTTTTTTTGTTGAATAAGATAACTAGGAAAAACAGGTCTTATTTTTAGAGAATTAGTTAAGACAATATGTTATTTCTTTTAAAGAGGGATCATAAATAAGCCTTTAGCTTCAGTATTTTGAGTTCCAGCTTACAAGGCAAGAGCAAGACCTAACTGAATAGATGAACTGGCCTTCCTCTATTCAGAATGTCTCAGCATACTTAGATGTTATCAACTGCAATATCTGACCTTTTACATTTGTTGCTTTAATGGACCCATAGTAAATTCCACTTCTTTGGGAATTACTCTCATGTTTCAGATACAAATGCAGGGTAGCTTTACTTTTAGCAAGAGAATTATCTGGTAGGTCTATTTTGGGGGGAAATGAAACATTTCAATAAAATCCTTGAAAGTAACCCAACATTACTTAATTTTGAGTGCTAATTACAGATTTTCAGAAAGTTGCTAATTTTTCTAAGTTTTTTATTTTATTTTTATTTTTTTTATGAACTGACTAAATATTCCTGGAAAATAAGGTGATTTGGTGCTAATGTTAGTGCTATATCTATGTTAGCGCTGGTTCTGGGTGCCTAATGAGGACTTTGCATATCATGTTAAGATAATCAAGCCAGAAACTCTTATTTTAGGGGTGTTGACAGCTGAGACAGTATTGCCATTCAGCAGCTCATTATTATTTTCAGGGGAGTCCCTGTTAGGAGGAAAATTCATGTTTCTTTTCTTACCTTTTAAAAAATAAACACAGAGAAGTTTCATTTTCAAAACCATCCTTGCTGCACTAAGGCTTGTTTGAAAGTAAAGCAAGCAATCCTTGCCGATGGAATGTTCCAGCAGTAGAATTCTTAAATGCGAGTCATAAAAATTTCAGTCTCAGAGCATTTTAATGTAACTGTGATCATTTTAATCCTCATTTAAACCTTTTTGAAAAATTTAATTAGAGAAAATTGTGTGTTGTAAATTCATTCCAGTCTCAACAAAAATATCGATGTACTTAAGTTGCTCATATAAATCATATGGCTGTCAATCGTATGTTTTTGTTATCTGAGATTAAGCATCTCATTTCCAAAGTTCTTCAGGTCTGCGTGCCACACTGTAATTCTGGTAGAAGAACGTGCTCCTTTAAATGTGAGCTCTCAGTTCTTAGGCATGTCATATGTCTTCGAGTTTGCATATCAATTTGATATGGAATATATAATAGTATACATTTGAAAAAGTTGAGATATATAGCTTATTGCTATTTTTAATCTATAGCTTGGCATTTCTGTAATATCTTAACCAAAAATAGGTGAATTTAAAAAAAATGGAAGACATTTTTCTTATGATTTTGGGGAACAAGGAGAAAGTTGAACTCATTTGCTTTTAAAGTAAATTGTAAACTTGCTTTTCTCTGAAAATGTTGCAGAGTTGTTCACTTATACATGAATCTGATTTAAAAAAATCACAGAATTATCAGAATAAAGGCTTCATGTGGCTTAATTTGCTGGCATCATTAAAATGTACCGTCAATTGTTTTTATTTAGTGCAAACAAAAGCTGTTTTCATTTTGCATGATTATTCTTGGTTTTGCCATGAAACTTGCTGGCAACCCATTCTCAAAGTTTTGCTGGAGCATCTACATTATAATTTTTTTTTTAACAGAGAATGGTGTAAAAACAAAAGGCTCTGAGTCTGATGAGGCAAGGTGGACTTTCACCTTCAAAGGGTTCAACATTTGAGCGAATCGGATTGACTGGCCATTTTTGCCTGTAGGTTGCAGACCTGTGCTCACTGTGGGCTCTCATCAGATTGGGATGCACCTGGCTGTAGGATGTCTGCCTTTTCAAGTTTTCCTGCAAGCAGAGCTATGAGCTTGTGATGTTCGTTCTGTACCAACAGTAAACATGGGTTAGTGCTATTCCCAATCCATAACTGCTACTTGAAACACAAGGGAAAACACCCTCCCCCCCACTTTTAGTATGATAGTGATTAAAGTGCTTTTAGAGGAAGAAGACCTAAAATTTGAAACCAGGCATGCAAGACAGCTTTAAATTATGTGATTCACACTTAGGCCAGATGCTGCTCGAGGAATTCCTTGGTTTCTCATTAACATGGAGCACTCCCTTTAGACTTCACACATAGTGGCCACTCACAAGCACATGCACATTCATGCAAACGCGAGGAATGATCAACTACATGCATTCATCTGTACAGTTTCCAACAGTGAAAATTAAAGAAAAACAATTCATTTCAAGAAGGTGCGCTGCTGTTGAAAAGCTGTCATTTTTTTCCCGAGCCTTGATGTGCTTGGAATGAATGTTCTTCATGATTGTGACTAATTGTTTTGTGATGTTATTTCTGACTTTATTCAGTATCCACTTATAAAGGCACTGCTTACACATAGATAAAATTGAGAACTTTTATTTCAGGTGAAATTGATGATTGTTATTGACAAAAATGTGTTAATTTCTGTTGATAACTGCTTTTGTGTACAGAATGCTAGCATTTTATAGTACCATAGTGTAAATGGTCACATACAGATTTATGCTAATAATTGCTTTCAAGTAACAGTTTGTTTTATTTTTTCAACTTCTGATTATGCCCTACTCAATGGCTTGATCTTCAGTTTTACTTTTATTTTCGTTTTTACGTGGTTGTTATCGAGTAAATGCATAGTCATTTTATTGAATTGTGTGAGTAGACCACTTTAATAGGTCCTGACTATTTAATTATAGTTTAAGGTTTGAAAAGATTTGGTTGGTTGGTATCACATTCTTAATGTGTTTTTTTTGTCCAGAGACTACAGAATTCCTTCTTTCTATCTTTTGCAAACCAAACAAACATGAAGAATACTGGAGATGAATAAGTATATCATAAATATGGATATTGCTACACTAAAAATATTCTTCCATTTAAACAAAAGTGATTAGGTAACAGATCAAATCTTTTTATTTGTTTGAATTTCTATCATGTACCTGTCTTCCTATTGCTTGACCTATGTATTTATAACTCATTTGCTTTCTTTCTCCTAGGTGTGTATTGAGGAAATACATTTTATTAGTTAATGGATAAAATATTTTTTTTGCTTCATCTTCGTAAATGTAATATTGAAGGCACAGTTTTAATTTAAAAGAGACTCTAAGAATTTCTATGCCCTATATACTATGCTCTATAATAAATTTGTTTTGCTTTTAAAGAGAATGTAATCTCTTTGAGGGTAAGGATATCATGTAATTTCTCTCTTTATAGTTCTTATACAGTTAGGATTCCGCCTATTATGAGTATTGAAACATTGACAAACTTACAAAATATATTCAACCTTGCAATATGAAGAACTTGTAAAAGTTAAACAAAATAATTGGGAGTTATAAAACTATTCTTTCCAAAGAAGAAAGGTAAAAGGCATTTTAAATTAAAAAATATGAAAATATTATAGAATCTAACACTGAACACTATTAAAATTCAGTCCAATCCCTAAATTGACATTCTCCTTCTTTCATGGATATTTTTGAAAATAATGTTTTTTTTCATCATTAGCTAATAACTGCCTAAATATATACGTCATTGTGCAGAGGATAAATGGTTCCTATGGAAGCTATTTTCTTTTTTTAATCAAAGAAATAGCATTAAAATGGATAGAATTACAAAAGAATAGACTGATAGAAATAATGAAAGATACTGCACAGAAAGTATGGATCATATATACATAAATGTATATTTACATTAATGTCAAGTAAAGGTTTATTTCTGGTTGTAGAGTGGGTATTGACTATTGAATTAATACTTCTTGAATGGTCAAGATTTCTTGGAGGAATAGTTCAGACATTTTTTTTTAAGGAAAGTAAGATTTCTAGGTCTTAAGGATTTGGTAATTAGGACAATGAAGCTTTTCTTAAATAAATTCTTAGGTGTAATATTATGAGAATCATGAAATTTAGCCAATTTAATATATCAATAAGACTGGAAACATTTTTTATATTATGAGAGAAAGGACAATCTATCCAACGGTAGTTTAAAAATTTTTTAAATTTGCAGAGAGATTCCATGAGTTTAGCAAAATGTTTGGGAAATCCTTCTTTTCCCTCATGTCAGTGAATCAATTGAAAAATTGAATTGTTGAATCAAGAGACACAGCTCTATGCTTTAAAAATTCTAATGGAGAAAATACTATCAATGTTTAATTTAAAGAAATCATTCTATACTAAGAAAATAATTTATCTTGCTATCTTCCTAACATCATTCAACTATACTTTTGTAAATTATACTCTTCCTGGAACTATTAAAATAATCTAATTCTGATTCTAGTTACAGCTGTCACTTAATCTATTCCTGATAAATTGTCACACTTGTAACTTTGTTCTTTTTCTCAGTTTTAAAATTGCACAATGTTAGTGAAATGTTTAGACAAGTAACCTTATGAAGAAAGAAGTGTAGGTTAAAATAAATGTAACATTATATAATTTTGTGTTGTCTCTGCAAATAGTTTAAAAATAAAAGAGAATAAAATTACTTATTTGACATTTCAAAGCATAGAAATAAGCCTTGATCATACCTATAGTTATTATAAACTCCCACGATCTACCATTGAAAGAATCTTTATTTATAGGTGGAATTCATCATTAGCAGGTATATCAACAGTATTTGCTAGTTTTTGAAGCACTTTTCCTCCTTTAAATTATTTTTTGTTTGAACATCACTAATTCTCATAATTAGTACACAAATATACCAAATTAGAATATAGTTTGGAGACTAGGTCATAGAACTAAATACTCACATAGTTGGAGAAGACAAGTTATTTCCCCAAATATTAAAAACCTTTGGATAACTAGAACATATGGATTAAAAAATTAAAATTTAGGGCTGGATTTTTCAGACTTTATACAGATGATTTCCTCCATCTGCATAGATCACATCTGCTCTCTCTTTGGGAGTCATTTTTTATTATAATAACAATAATTTAATTGTGCATATTGCTATTTCATTTATGATGAACATATTAGGGATCTTTTTCCTTCTTATTTACAAGAAGCAACTCAGATATTTATAATGTACAATATGCCTGGAAGCCTTAATGCCCACCTCTTTTTTGAGCTGGTATTTATTAATGCAGTTCAATGCAGCAATGATTGCATGTCTATAGTATCTGCACACCAGCAGCACTCTGCAGCGGTACTGTGTGTAGTTTGCTTCCAGAGAGAATTGGCCTCCGAGTGTCAGAGAGAATGTATTCAAAGGCACCCCACATATGGCTATTGATAATAAAACTAGGGGTATAATTAAATGCAGTGAAAGAGTTAAAGCTGGAAATCAAATACATTTTAGTTTCACTGTGATCTGATGCAATCACTGCTGTTTCTTAAAAGCAGGATTTTAATTTGAACTGCTTTCTCATTTGATTTATTGTTCTGAATATAGAGGGGTTTCTTTGTATATGTTTGAGACCCTGAAGAGAGAAAGAGGCATGGAAACATCTGGATCACACCACAGACTTTTAACAGCTGCCGTGATTCTGGAAGATTCCCAGGAAAGGACAGCAACTAGCAAAGCCAGCAGCCCTCACCTTACTGTTACTCCTGGTCAAAACCTATCCATTCAGAAGTCATCCCCCTGGCGCTGCTTCCTGGGCCTTCCATACTCCCAGAGCAGGACTTTCCAATCGGAGATGGAGCAGTGGACACATGGCATTGCATTCGGTTATTCCTGATAACGGTGTGTTTAGTTCTTCTGCAACACCAAATTGGGCCAGTTGCCATTTTCAATGTGTGAAAGTTAGACTACAGGTGGAAAAGAGACACAACCCGGCAGGAAAGACTGAGAAAAATACAGTCAGTATATTTTTCAGAAAGCAAAATTACTATGTAATGAAATATGGATAATAGTTCCATGGAGTAAGGGTACTTTATGAGTAAAATAGGAATTGAATAAGAGAACAGGAACATTTAACAAGTGTGTTTGAGAGTTCAGCATGACATGCCTGGTTGAGGCTGAATTTTTTTTCTAAGGTGGATCGTGAAGTATACATTTCGTTTTTATGAAATATATTCTAAATACTAAATATTCTTATTTTGGCAAATTTAAAGGTTACTACAACTAACTGTTGACTGGTAGTCAATTTCATAGGTTTACTATAATATACCCAAACTGGAAAAACCATTCTAACTTAAGATATAATACCATTGTTTTAATATTTGACTTCTAAAAATGATTGTTTTGTTATACTTTTATGAGATTATTTAGGGAACAAGTGATATTATCAAAGTTTTAGTTTCATGGAGAAGAAATTTTAAATGAAATATTTCTGTTTTATTATATCTGGTCACATTATGGTTTGGATAATATTTCCTAATTGCACCTTCTTAAAATAACTGAACAAAAACAAACAGATTTAAAATTTGTTAGTATGTTCACTTTTGGTATATGTGTATGCCCCCTTGACATTAGAATATCTCATCAAAATTCTAATTTACTATGTCTATGTATTAAATTCAGCCTTCAAAGTATATTCTGAATGTAAAAATGAAAATAGACATTTTATATGCAGTCTGAGCTCAAAAAAGGTGCTGATACTGTAATTAATATTGTACCATAATATCTTTTTAATCTATCATGCTGCCTTTTTGCCCTTTATGTTATGTCAGAAAGTAGTGTAATGAATGAGTGTGTCTGTGAGTATCAGCCCGAATTTGGTGAAAAGTGAGGCAACATGACATTTAACGTGATTAAGGCAGGTATAGATTCAGGTTTATTAGCTTTCACACAATCAGATGTAAACCCAATGATGATAAAGTGTCACAGTTTTAAAAATATGGCTTTTCCCTCCCTGAACTTATTTTAAAGCTCAATTTGAATTAGGTAGTTGATTATATATTTAAGAATTAGCTGTCTTTGTAATGTTTCCCAGGAAGATAACTCACAATAGTAAAACGTCAGAATATTCAACATTTTAGGAGAAAAACGAGGGATATATTATTAAATCAGTGGAGAACTGGCGTCAATCTGACTGGAAACAGCTGTTTAGGGGATTAGTGTAGAGTGTCTTTTCAAGTCCTGAGAGTTGTCCTTCATTTTCATATCAGAAGGGGGCACTAGTAGTCCACTTTTAATAACAGGGAAGCCTTTTCTTCTGTTCTACAACATTTGATAATAAATAAATATAATTTTCTATGTAATGTTGAGGCAATTAAGATTGTAAATAGATATTGGTAGGTTAAAAAGTAAAGTAATTGGAATTTTGTTTGTAAAAATAGTCTTATGCCTTTTTCTTTGTATCTAAGTATATGGCACAAAATTAAGAAGTTTTGTTGTAGCTAGGCTAGAGTACCAATTCTTATTGTTTAATGCCCACACTAATGACTGGGGTAATTTTACACACACACACACACACACACACACAGACACACACAATTTCAGTGAACTATATTTTAATCTCCATTCACTGAACTGAAGACACTGCTCACAATAAAGCGCTTGACTATTTATATACCTTACATATCAGTATTTATTTCCAATATCAATTGTGGCTTAAGAGAAATGAATATAATGCATTATCCTGTAGTTTCCAGTTTGATTAAGCAAACAGTCCATGTGCATACTTAATGGGATGACTGCACTTCACTTTTCTTGAGGTCTTCATTGAAAGATAAGCTGCAGATATCCCGGGTAAGCTCACTAACTGGCATCTCTGTGTCCGGATGATCTGTTTAGAATAAATGTGGCTGGACAGTGTGTGCTCTAAGTCCACAACCTGAATAACTGAAGAATTTCAGAGATGCAACAAGAGGTGGGATCACTGTCCTCATCCGAGGTTTAGAAGACAGGCGTGCGAGCACCTAGAGGAAAGAGAAGAAATGAGAACTGACAGCCCCTTCAGTACTCTGGTCTGAATTTAGCAAGATTTCCCCTCTCTCCCCAGAGCCTTCCATATAGGTGTTAAGATGGTGAGACATGCATTATGTTTTGGTTAAGTTTTGCAGAAAATCATATGTCTACGTAGTACTTGTATTATAATGGGAAAAGGTGTGATGAAAAACCCTCCAAAAATGAAATCCACATGTCAGTTTGAATTTGACATGTTTTTATTACATAGTAAAACCTGTCAGCTAAAATTTCAGAGATTTACACCTAAGTTGTGACTGAAAACAGGTAATTGTCTTTTCAAAACAGGTATTTTTGAGTATATAAATGTAAATTTTGGTAGCAGTGTACATGTAGAGTTATCTATTTTGCTTGCAGAGTGAACTTTAAAATGTAAAAATTTTAGGAAATGTTTCTGGTACCTAAAAATACTGAGAGTAGCCCTGGAGGTATTGTTCAGTGGTTAGAGCATTGGCCCGTGCACTGAAGGGTCGGAGGTTTGATTCCCAGACAGGGTTGTTTTCCGCACCCCTGCCCACTTGTGTGTGGGAGGCAACCGGACAACGTGTCTCTCCCATCGATGTTTCTCTCTCCTTCTCCCTCCCTCCTTTCTACTCTCTCTGAAAAGCAATGGGAAAAAGATTCTCTGATGAGGATTAACAAAATAAACAAACAAACAAAATACCGAGAATAACTTAATAGAGTGAGAACATAGGCAACTTTATTTTTAAACAAAAGTTTACAGGTATATTTTTGAATTTTGCCCAGAGAGTCAACTCACAATGCCACCAGTACATATTGAAGAACATACCTTTCCTAGATTTCATAATGCAATTATAAGTACTAATTTGATGATGAAATACTTAAGAATACTCTTATATTTGATTAATATTACTAAATAAAACTGTCTCTAATAAACAAAATGTTTTATGGATATTTAAATCTTTAATATAAAAATTTGTTTTCTGCATATTAAGAAATTATTTTTCTTTAAAGCTGAAAGTACGGTGCTGAGTATCTGAAACACAACTTGAAATTATTCCTGTAGGAAAAAAAATGCAGCTAGGGGGAGAATTTCCTTGATATATTAGGACCACCAAATTTCTCTTGGATCTCTGATTTTAAAACATCACCATTACTTTGCTCTTTCTTCTTGCATCTTGAATGAGAGAGGGTGAGGGAGAGGGGGAGAAAGAGGCAGAGAGAGATAAGGAAAGAAAGAAAGCATAAAAGAAAGAGAGTAAAAATGAAATGTCAGAAGGAAGTAGAAAAGAAAAGAAAGAGAAAAAGAGTGTTTTGGGGAGGTAAACGTTGTGATGAGTTGACACGGGTAGATTTTTGGTTCTAGCTGAGAACAGTGTGATTCTGGCAGCAGCCTTAGGGAGAGCACATCTCAACTTTCAGAACAACATGGTTTAAAGAAACGGCGTGACTCTGAGGATAGTTTTGGCACGCAGTTTGCGAGAAAAGGAAGTTTTGCCTTTGTATTGCTCTTCACATATAAGAGAAAATCATTTTTTTCTGCCAACATAGATAAAAAAGCTGTCCAATTATTACAATGCCAGCTTTCTCTTTACAAATATCAAGTGTAATTAAAGAAAAAAAGCTAAATATTATAGAGAAAATAAGATGGAAAATGTTGGCTGTTGGAAATTGGCTTGATATGGGCTTTGTGGATGGATGGCATTTACTAAATTGTACCAATTCTGCTGTACGTTTTTAGACAGCATTAAAGGCTGAATTATTGATTTGCCTGTTCTTCGGCATTAGAGTCAGCCATGAAAGGATGTATCATCAGCTCAAATATTTTTCCCTGATCATTTTTCATCAGCCTCTTCGACGACCAGGCATGTTTTGGCTACGAGTAGTCACATACTAGAAGAAGCTTCCCTTGATGTGTTATAGTTCTGTGCACCTTTTATTTTTAACCATTATATCTGATGGGCCTATTTTACATTCTTCTGACCTTTGCCTAAAGGGCTGAGGCTAATTTGTGTGGTCCATTTACTGGCATTTGCTATTATTCAGGTTCCTCTGCTTTTCCTTAATGCCTACTTAAATATTTTCTCATCTTACCCTAAAGCAAAATGTCAAATTCTTGGCAGGCAAAACATGGCACTCCCTTGAATAAAAAGAAAGCAATATCCATTTCAGCACTTCATTTATCTATTTAGTAGTAATGTGCATCCTTTGGGCCTTGTGTAAATACTGAGCGAGCATCCACCTGAAACAGTACATGCTTAGCTGATGAAAGCAAAGAAAATAAATACATAAAAGATATATTCAACATTATGTGTGTGTGTAAATTTATATATATATAATATATATTGCATTTTATATATATATATATATATATATATATATATATATATATATACTATTATATGTGATGATATGTAATGAAGATATAATGACCTTCAGTGGCTATAATTGAAATGATCTTCAGTGGCTATATATATATATATATATATATATATCATTTTTTTCTTTTTTTATGCACTCCTAGATGTTGCTCCAATAGGCTGTGAGGAAAAGAAAGTGGAATTATGCAACCATTAAAAAATGTAGTAAACCTACATATAGGTTCTGAAATGAAAACCTACCTGAGGTATATTGATATAGTTAAAAGAAACAAAGTCGTAGAACAGTATGTATAATATGATGCCTCTATAGGTTTAAAATAGTTACAGAAAACATTAAAAAAAAGTGTTAATGATGGTTGTCCAAGATGAGGGGGCTTGTGGGGAAAAACAGAACAATTTAAAATGCATCCCTTATTAAAACAACAAGGTAGTGGTGGTGGTGTTCATATGGGAGCTGATAAGTTTTACTCCCTCCTTTTCTTCTTTACGATGTGATGGCAAAAATAACAAACAACTTAAATCAGCGTTAAAAATATTTTATGAAAATATCTCCTAGAGTCAAATGAGCATAGTATGACTTAGTGGACAAGAAGGAAATTATAGAAATGATTAGAGGCCGGGTGCATGAAATTTGTGCATGGTGGGTGCACCCTCTCCAATCGGGAACCTCTTGGGGGATGTCTGACTGCTCTTGCAATCTAGGGCCACTGGCTCCTAACTCCCTGCCTGCCTGATCGCCCCTAACTACCTCTGCCTGCCTGCCTGATAGCCTCTAATTGCTCCCCTACTGGCCTGATCGCCCCTAACTGCCTCAGCCTTGCCCCACACCTGGACCTCAGGATTCCCACCTCCAGTTGATCACAGGTGCCCGGGACCCAGGCTTCCCTCTCTCTGGCTGGCTGTCGGCACCTAGGACCCAGGCCGGCTTTGCCTAGGCTGGTCGCAGCCACAGGGGACCATGGGTGGGGGGCTTCACCTAGGCCACAGCTACAGGTGCCTGGGACTGTGGGGCATGTGGCTTGTCCCTCTCCTGGGCCTCAGATGCAGCTGCTGGCACCCAGGACCAAGAGGCATGTGGCTAGTCCCTCTCCTGGGCTGCAGCCTGGCTGGTCCCCATTCCTCTCTCAAGAGCTCATTTGTGCCTGGCTGGTCTCCATTCCCCTCTCCCCATTGTTGAGTGTCTGAGCAGTTAGGGGGTGATGGTGTGAGGGTGTGACAACCATTTGCATATTAGCTCTTTATGATATAGGATTTTTTTATTAGCAAGTAGTTTATATGATTTAATCAGCTAAAACACAATGTCCCTTTTCCCATCAATAAGGGTTCTGTTCCCTAAAATAGGCGATTGGTCTTCCCAGTGATGTTTGGAAATTTTTTGTTAGCTACAGGATTGCTGATATTTATGATGGTGAGGTTTGGAATGGGAAGGAGGTAAATGGGCGGGTTTGGTATCAGGATGCTCAATTACAAAAATCCCTGGACAAGATCAGAAGAGTGGACCCCTTGGCATCTTTTGAAAAGTCCCAAGGTAGAATAACTTGTATTTAAGGAATAGATATTGATGGAGAAAATGATTTTATGGAGAATGAAGTCAGTGGTGACTCAGGGGGAGCAGGAAGCTGGCATGCTTTATTGTATTTTCACCTTAACTAAAATAAATCAAGTTTACACACTAATCAGAATGCATTTAAAAAAAATTACCCCCAATTATAGAAATGTTGTGGAATTTATCCTCTAAATTCAAAGAAAAATTTATAAGTTCAGTTTGTTACTTGAAATTAAAAAGTGATCTCACACCTATGTAGAATCTAATGAGCAACATAAACTGATGAACAAAAATAGGTCCAGAGACATAGAAGCATTGGACAGACTGTCAAACCTCAGAGGAAAGGAAGGGCAGGGTGGGTGGGTGGGAAGAGATCAACCAGTGAATTTGTATGCCTCTGTGCACAACCCAGGGACACAGACAATAGCCTGGTGAAGGCCTGGGGTGGGAGGCAGTGCTGGGGTGTTGTCCAGCATCTAGAAAGGGTTCAGGAATCTGGAGAAGGGATACGTGTAAATTAATAAAGAGACTAGACATGAAATATAAATTTGGAAGGCATTTTGGAAAGCCAGAGGAGACCTAGCTTCAGTAATCAAGTTCTCAGAATCTCTGGACCCTTTGCTTTTTATTAACACAAATTGCCTTAAGGCAAAGCAGATATACATATCAAAGGTTAAGGTTTGGTATACATTGTCAGGTTGGAGGAATTGCCTTTGGCTGTTCCAGTTGCAGGGTATAATATATGCAAATCTTTAGGTTTGGGGAAATGCTTTTGGCTATTCCAGCAGGCAATAACATGTATTCAGCCCTGCTGAATGTAGAAGCCCATTAACCTTTGGAGGACTTCTTGCATTTTATTATGACATGTTGTAATCAGCCTCGAGCAAGGCAGGGCTGGCTGGGAGAGGTCAATGGGGGGAAAAGAGGACAAGGAGACAGATGTAATACTTTCAACAATAAAGTCAAACATATATAGAGAGAGACTCAAAATATATTTGGTACTTTATTTAAAGTTTAATACCTTCTTAATTTGATAAAGCAGAACCTTTGCCTTCTACCACCTGTATTCCGCCTCTAAGGTTCCATTTTCTAGATTCCTAAGTCCCTAGAGACTTAGTAGAAACACTGGATCTTGATAATAGAAAATGCTTTACATAACTTATTTTTCAATGACTTCTCCTGGTATTTAGAGTTCTTTGGTCCTGGTTGTATGCATATTAGTCCATGAGTTCTGGCCATATTCCCAGTCATCACTGTAAAGTAACTCATTTTACTTCCCTTCATCTCCCAAAGATGAATTGGAAAAGTTGAACTCCTTCCCCACTGAATAAGACCTACTAGTTTCTTTTCCCCTACCCATTCTCAGTCACTGATTCCCAAAATTGAAATGATCTTCAGTGGCTATACATTAAAAAATCGATTTTTGCTTCCTCCAATAAATAAATAAATAAAGGGGTAGCAGATATTTAAATATCTCATAAGTGAAGCAATGTAATGTAAAATCAATTGATAGAGCACCCAGGATAGATTTTATAGACCACAATTAATAGAAATTCAAAGGACTACATCATGTGATGACTTAAGCTAAAATATATGAATTAACTTTTTTTTTAAAGTTTTGTTTATAGACAAAATGAATGCAGTATGTTTTATTACTTTCACCAAAAAGAAGGAAGTCAGCATACTATAACAACTACCTGGGTATGATGCAACCTCAATAATTAAGAGGATATGCCTCTAGTTGTTTGAAATAGCATAATTGTTCCTTTGGTGGGAAAGCATCTGTTTCATTCCCTATTGATACTATGACCAATTTCTACAAACTTGCTTCTTAAAGCAACCCAAATTAATTTTCTGACAATTCTAGAAGTCAGAAGTCCAAGGTGGGTTTCATTTGGCTAAAATCAAATCCAGTTTTGGCAGGATTAAATTCCTTCCGGAGAATGCCTTTCCTTACATTTTCCAGCCTTTCTTGACTCAAGGTCCCCTTCCATGTTCAAAGCCAGTCATCACATCAGTCTAATCTCTGTTTCCATAGTCACATCTCTGATTTCTGCTTCTCTTTCCTTTAGAAGGACCCTTATAATTACACTGGGCCTGATAGTCCAGGATAATCTTCCTCTTTTACAAGCCTCAGTTCAATCATGCCTGCAAAGTTTTTTTTCTTTTTTCTTTTTCCCCCATGTAATGTATTCAAAGGGTACAAAAGTTAGAATGTGGATGTCTTTGGGGTCATTAGTCAACATGCTACATCTTAACCATGGGAAAATTTACAGGTAAGCAGAGAAATGTTAAAGGAAATCAAACCTATTTTGACAGTGTTTGGTGTGTTAAGAAATCTGAGCATATTTGGTGTAACGCCCAGACTTTGTAATCCCCAAGGACCATCAGGGAGCCGAGACCAATGCAATAAACAAAAGTGCCTCTTCCATGCTATCATAAGCTCTGTCCCACTCATGCCTACAGCATGGCGGAAGAGAGGCCGAACTTCAACAGGTCAAGGGGTTTTATAGGGGTGGTGATGTCACTGCTTTGGCTGACCCTGATTGGTTGGGTGAGGGCTAGGGTCCCGTTACACAAAATGGAGGATAGCTCCGCCCTGCCCCACAGTACAAAATGGAGTCAGGAGTTAGCCTCGCCCCACCCTGCCCTCTCATTTGGTATTTCAGTTACTTGAAATATTTTAAAGATTTTGGCCTTTTAGAGTAGCAAGTCAGTCTTATATATCCAAGTTAAAAATGTGCTGTTGATTTATTTGTTCCAGTTTTATTTTATTGCACATATACGCTGTCTTAGTTTGCTAGGCCTATAACAAAGTAGCACCTACCAGGTCAGCAAACTGCAGCTCATGAGCCACATGTGGTTCTTTGGCCCCTTGAGTGTGGCTCTCCCACAAAATACCACATGTGGGTGTGCATGTACAGTGTGATAGAAACTTTGTGGCCCATGCACAGAAGTCAGTTTTCTGCTCTCAAAAGAAATTTCAGTCATTGTACTGTTGATATTTGGCTCTGTTGACTAATGAGTTTGCCGACCGCTAACCTAGGTAATTTAAACAGAAATTTATCTCCTCACAATTTTGGAAGCTACAAATCTCAGATCAAAATATCAGCAGGGTTAGTTTCTTCTGAGGCCTCTCTGTCTTGTAAGTGGCTGTCTTCTACCCCTGTTTTCATATGGTCTCCTTGTGTATGTTTGTGTCCCAACTTCCTTTTCTTCTTATAAAGACTAATCATATTGGATTTGAGTCCAACCTAATATCCTCATTTAATCTTAATTACATTTTTGAAGATCTACAAATACACTTACACCCTGAAATACCAGGAGTCAGAGGAGCATATTCTGTCCATGACACATGCGATAATTTTTTTTCTTCTGAAGAGTTCTGTAACTTGCTTTTCTCACTTAAAATACTTTAAAAAAACAAAACAAAACAAAACAAAAACCAACATGTTAAATTTGTGACTTTAAATTGAAATCATACATATTATACATTGTATCATAACATGTTAGAAAATATAAGGTGAACCTTATTGCATTTTAAAGAATTATTTATATACTTGGGAAAATTTATTCAGCTAGAGGATTAAAGTACTTACAGAATAATAAGATATATTTTTGAATTCAGTTTAGGTGACTAATGAGTTTAAATTAACTAAGTTTTTAAATGGGAGCACATTAATTATAGGCTTCCTTAAAATGGATCACTAAAATTTGCTAGACTGAAATATAATCATATTTGTAAATTGGGCTTATAAGTTTAAGGAAAAACAGTTTTAAGATCTGTAACTTTGGCAAATAAAATAATATTTTTTTAAAAGGGAAGCTCTTTAATAATTAACGAGTATGTGGTGTGTGCATGTATATGTACACATGAAAGCCATTTGAGCATCTAAGTGATGTTTTCTCTCCCCATAGGTTGACATTTACCACCATATTTTGAATTCTGTTGTTTAGGATTACTTCAATAATCAGTCTGGGGGTCTCACAGCAAACTGAGAGCCTTATTTGTTTATTTTTTTGCAGTCTTGCAAGTAGAACTTTAGCTTTCCAAGAAATATTTTAAAAATCCAGGGGAATTAGTTAATTGGGAGTAAGCTATTCTTGGTAAGAAGTATGTAAACTTCTTTGAATAAGAAATGAACTTTCTATTCACTTAAGTTATTGTTGGGTCACATTAGTGGCACTATGTGAGTATGCCAGTTTTCAGAATGCATACTGAAAAAGAAAAAGTTTCCTGAAATTAACCTTTCCATATAAAACATTAGGCCAGTGAATATTACAACGTGTAAATAAAATGATAATAGTAATTTATTGGAAAATCACACCATTCTTTATAGTTTTTTTAAGTAAAATAAAATTATTCAATATTGGACTTAATTTTCCAAGGTAATTTTATTTGACTTTATAAAAATTAAATATTTGCTGGTGCCTGAATGATAGTATATAGTCTATAATGATCCCATAAAAGGTACTCAAAACATTAATTCCATTAGGTGATCAGCTGCTTTTTGGGGATCATTCATTCACTCAGTCATTTAGTTATTTGTTCATTATTGAGATCTGATTGTGAATCAGATATTTTGTTGAATGCTAGTTGAACGAAGGTAGAATATATGGTCTTTGGTTTCTATGTCCCTGTTGCATATAAGCCAGCACCAGGAAGTAGGAAAAAACCCCAAAATGCCACTTCAAGGGAAAAAAAAAAAAGATGAATAGGATATTTTAAATGTGGTAATACTAAGATGACACTAAGTAATAACAACATATGCATTTATTTATATCCACAAAGCTTATAGAGAGATGACAATAGTTTATTATTTGGTGAATAAAAGCAAAACAATTTTTTGGGGGAAATTATCTTGGCTAACAATTAATTTAATTCTCATGCTTTAAAGTGCATGTATAAACTAGTCATATTTGATATCTCAAAAGATCCTATAAAATGTATTCTGAATGTTTCTATTATTGAACTTCCTCAATTTGCCATCTTAACCCCCCATGCCTCATAGGAAAACATCAACAAAATAAACCCAGAAAAAGAGCAGATAGGCAAGATTTCTTATCTGGACTCATTTTCATGTAGGAAATTGTAACCAGGTCATTGTTTTCTGTTTCAGAATTTCTTCTGAAGATACAGTCATTGTGTAAAATTGTTGCTTCATGATTTTGAACCAAAGGCAAAAAGCAGCTTTCAGTTCTTGATTATAGCTTCTCAAAATGTACAGTATAATTAATGTTGAAAGAATGATTATATTCTAAGTCCTTGTTTCACACCCATTCAAACTTTCTCTTGTTTTTTAACTTCGGGAATTTTAGTCACATTTTCAGAACAGAGGTGACTTTTGTGGAAGACAGTGAAAAATAAAGGGCTAGTTTGTTATAATTGGTATAAATGCATATGAGACTATGTCACACTTATTATATTTATGTTTAAACTTTGAATTGCTAAAAAAAATCAGTTTCTCTCCTTGATGTCAGGAAAGCATTCTCTGTTGACTTTATGTAAAGTTTCACTCTACCCTAGACCTTCTTTCTGTAGCAGGGCACACAGGTTGTTTTTCTTTATATACGTTATCACACATTATTTGTTTGCTTGCTTAGTCCAGATCCCTCTACTTGGAAAATTAACTCTGTGAAACAGGAACCTCTTCTCTTCTGATACACAATAGGCATCCAAAATATGTGTGTTGAGTGAGTCAATGGATGAACAAATAAATAAAACACACAATTTCTGACTTAAAAAAATGAGGGTAGATATAATTTGAGGTATTTAATAATGGTTTTAAAAAGATAAATTATCACCACAATCAGGTCAAATATTTGTCTCACCTTTTATTTGTTTAAAAAATGTTTGGCAAAGGTTCTTTTGGTATCATCTAAAAATTAATGTTTCTAAAACTAACTCTAGATACAGACATCTTGCATTCTGAGTCTTGCAAACTGTTTTTGAGTTTCTTTTTCCAGCATTATTTGCTGTCTAGCTGTGGTCATTTGTTGGTGTTGTTCTGAGGAAATAGTTTCAACTAAAGCCATGGTTCAAGCTGGTGTTTGTTATACACATGTTTTGTTTTTAAATATTTTTATTGGTTTCAAAGAGGAAGGGAGAAACATCAATGATGAGAGAATCCTTGATTGGCTGCTTCCTGTATGCCCTATAAGAGGACCCAAGCCCACAACCTGGGCATGTGCTCTGACTAGGAATTGAACTGTGACCTCCTTGTTCATACGTTGAGGCTTAACCACCAAGCCACACCAGCTGGGCTGTTATACATGTTTTAACAACTATTTGCCCTGACTAATATACCATAAAAATTTCAGTTCTTTAAGAGCTAGATGTTGGCCTGTTTTATTCATTGTTGTGTTTCAGCTCTGTCAACAGTTTGTGATACATGGTAGGTGCTCAGTAAATACTTGAATTAATGGACAGTAATTACATGGGTGCCAATGAGGAAGTCAGAACTAGACAATATATCGGGATAGTTTTCAGAGAACAGATAGCTAGCCCTCCAAATGTCTCAACTCTTATTTTAGACAGGCAAAATTAAGAGTTGAGGAATATATAATACCAAAGTTAAGAAGGATCAAGAGGGCAAACATTCAGGTAGATAAGTAAGAAGCCAAGGTTAGATTGGAAATTGTAGTCAAGAAAGTAAAAGTTTGAATTCCAAGATACAGAGAAGTCTGATCTAAGAATTTCATCTTTTATGGGTAAGTAGAATTTCATTATTTTTCTGCCAACACCATACTGTTTTTTTTTGTTTGTTTGTTTGTTTGTTTTTTTGTTGTTTGGAAAGAGGATTTATTTGTAATGTAATGTGCAGAAACACTGGTGAGAAAACACACTTTCACTCTGAATTCCCTCCACCAAGCCTGCAAGGCCTGGGGTCAGCCCCCGCTGCCCCTTTGGCCTGGGCAGCGACCCCAAGGGCTCACAGGGACAGAGAGTGGCTCCCAGCTACCCGTAGGAGCTTCACTCTCCTGCACTGGGCAGCCCCGCTTCCCTGAGTGCCAACATCATGCTGTTTTGATTATTGTCACTTGGTAGTATGATTTGAAGTCAGGAAGTGTGATACCTCTGGCTTTGTTCTTTTTCTCTCTCTCAGGATTGCTGTGTCCATTCGGGGACTTTTATAGTTCCATACAAATCTGATGATTTTTTTGTTTTGTTTCTTTAGAAAGTGCCATTGGGATTTCAGTGGGGGCTGTATTAAATCTGTATAATACTTTAAGTCATATGGCCATTTTAACTATGCTGATTCTTTCAATCCTTGAGCATAGAATAGCTTTCCATTTCTTTGTCTTTTTCAATATCTTTTAATAGTTCTTTGTAGTTTTCAAACAATAGTGCTTTGTATGTGCTTTGTATAAGTCCTTCACATCCTTTGTTAAATTTATTACTAGAGGGGGAGACAAGAGATCAACCGAAGGACTGGTATGCATGCATATAAGTACAACCAATGGACACAAAACTCTGGGGAGGGAGGGCATGTATGGGAATTTGGGGGGGGGGGAGCAATGGTAAGCTATGTACACATATAATACCTTAATAAATAAAAAAATAAAAAAAGAAAGTAAACAAAATATTACCAGATACTTTATTTGCTGTTTATGGATATACTTTCGGTTAGCAGTTACCTTTATTTACAGTGTTGTTATAGATAAGCTTCCAGGTGGCACAGGGGAATAATCGCAGGGGCACTCAGAGTCAGAAGAGGAGCCTTTTAATGCACTAGTGCAGCGACTCAGGGGGATCAGCCCCCAAAGCCTGAGTGCTGAGTCTGGAGGAAGCCTTTTATCCCTTTTAATTTCTTTGTCCTAGAAATATGGATCAGGCTTCCAGGTTTTTTGTGGGCTTTGCAGCCCCCTGTTGGCTGGGATGGGGGAAGTAAAATTACACCCAAAGGCCTGGCTTGGCTTGGTGCCAATGATGACAATCCCCTTTGGGGGTTGTATATGGTTCATGGTTTATGGCCACTGTAAAATGGAGTATTCCTGGAAATAGGTCTGTGAGGCAGGACAGGCATCACAGATGAGAATGGAGTTAATTATCTGCTAGCAAGCGTGTTCGTCAGAACACGGGTTACTGGCACAGATCAGATAGGGTTAGCTAGCCCTCCAAATGTCTCATTTTCCCTTTCAATGTGAGAACCGTTACTTCATTGTTTTCTGGCTTTCATCAAATTTGTTTGAAAATCAATAGAGAATGTCTTGGATGCTCAAATTCTCACTGTCATAGTTGATCTCTGGTGCCTTTCACCAGATGTAATTTCAAAAATTAGATATAATTTTATGGGTTTTATTGGCAGGGTAATTGGTTGGTTGACTCTGAGCTGCTTTATCGTAACTAGAAGTAGAATTATATTTTTTGTATTGCCATTAATGAACATGTTTATGGCATTTCTTCAGTATTCACTACATGTGTAAGAATTGAAAAGGGAGTTCAATGTAAGTGGTTGGAGAAGAGAAATATGATGGAATTGAGTGAACTCAAGGTTCTATGATGTGATTTCTTGGGGCTTTATTGCCAACTGTGTACATGCTAGAGGAGAGTAGTCTTCAGAAAAAAAAATGGTGTATAGTGTGAATGATTTGAAGATATGCTTAAGACACTTTATTTTTTTGCAAGGGAAAAAAATTATCACAATCAAGTGTCCTACCTCTGAAATAAAGTCAAAATAAACTAAAATATGGAATGTTTTTCCTAATTTGGAGGAATGCAAGAACAGGAAATTTATTTGTAACTGATACTAGGAGCATTCTCCTTCAAGATGCCAAGAAGCCTGATATTTCATACATAGGGAAGAAAATATGATGTTCACACACCAGGTGGCCTTACAGTGAAAAAAGCTTGTGTTAAATGTAGTTTATTGGTTTTACAATTTTATAATCAACCTATAGTCAAAGCATGATAAAAGGCCATCATGGTTTACAAATTAATGTAAAAAATTAATAAAAATATGGACAATGTAAAAATCAAAAGTAAAAGTGTAATTTGCAGAAAGAAGAAAAATAGGGGAAATGTGGAGAAGAAGGATGCAGGTAGTAACATTATTTCATCTAGTGAGGAGTCAATGACACTGGCATTTAAAAAAAAAGTCTAGATACACTATTATGTTCATCTAGTTGTATAATAAAAATAAAGATAATTTATCTATTAAATGTTGTAGGGTAACAGGAGGAGGTGGAGGAGTGTAGATGTTTGAATTATGCTCAATCCTTATATTTCATAGCAGGAATTCAGTAGATATTGCATAGTTAATAAAATAAGAATGGCATAAACATATTGTTTAAAGTCACTTAGTAGTCATATGAGAAAAACAAACTAAAACAATGAAAAGCGGTTTATTCTGAAAGGTGGGGGTGGGATGAAGTGGGAATAAGGCAGGAGAAATGTGTTTCTTCACATAAATTATTATTATTTTATACCTTATTGCATATGTTACTAATAAAAATTTAAAGATTTTTATAAAAATGTCATTGAAAGATACCACATCTTTTTGATGTGATGACAATAAAGCAAGGTAAAAACATTTCAATTTTAAGAGCAAGCTGAAGCCAAAAGGATCCTGGGATTGGAACAAAGAGAAGATAAGGGAAGGACAAAATTCTTTATGTCTCTGATGAGAATTATGTAACCTGAAAAAAGATAATCCTTTATCTACCTAGCAGTCTCTTACCCTATAGAGGGTAAGAGACTGCTAGGTAGATAAAGGAATAACTACCTTGTGATAAATAAATGCACAAAGTAAAGATACAATTTCTTTTAACTCTTTTGGATTGTAAGGACTGTGTTGCCTTGAATGAGATTCAGCACAGAGTTGAGGTTGCAAAGCACCAGTGTTGTATTTTGAATACACATAAGAATTTGTTATGAAAACAATTCATTTAACATTGCTCTTTTCATTCCCAGTACCATCATTTTATTTAATTATTTTTTAAGATGTATTTTTTTATTGATTTCAGAGACGAAGGGAGAGGAATAGAGAGATGGAAACATCAATGATAAGAAGGAATCATTGATTGGCTGCCTCCTGCACGCCCCCTACTGGGGACCGAGCCTATAACCCGGGAATGTGCCCTTGACTGGAATCAAACCTGGAACCCTTGAGTCCACAGGCTGAGGCTCTATACACTGAGCCAAACCAACTAGGGCCCCAGTACCATCATTTTAATAAAATGATTCTTCTCTTTAAACTCCATTATTCTCTGAACTTCCCTTTCTGTTTCAAGTCCATATTGCATTCCACTGCCAAATGTATCTTAGTAAAATACCTCTTTAATCATAGTAATTCCTTGTTCAGGAATTCAAAATGACTTTCTACTGCATAATGCATTCAAAAGCATTACCACATAATGTATTACTGCTAATGAATTACACTGAAGCAATAGGTGTGAATTGGATGTCTTGAATAACCAGTATATATGGTCACGATTGCTCTTAATTTGTCTGCATAGGCTGAACTTCTTTTTCATTCTTTCTTTGTTGGTTTGTTTTGGTTTTACAAGAACTTTTCTCCAATCTTTGAATTCATCCTTTTCATCTTTTATCTTCTCTCTTTTGAAATTCATTCTACTTTTCAAGAATAAGAATTCCTCCCTAAAGCTTTCCTAACTATTTGGTTCACACACCTCTTCTTAGAAGTTGGATCTGTTACATCACATATTGTTTTCCCATGGATTATAAACTCCTGACAACAAAGGTTGTTAAATTCTTCATCATTCAGAGCCCCAGAAAGGAAGAGTCAGGCATTCCATACTGACAACATTAAGGAGATTTTGAGGGGGCAAAGATGTAGGCAAGAGACCCTCAGGGATGACGCTTATCATGGCTAAGAACAAAGTTATACTGTACCCATGGTGTAGACATGAGGGAGCAAGTAGGGGGAGCTGTTTCCAAAACCCAGTCAGAGAGGGTTTTCTGACAGCAACTGCGACTGGCAGAGGGACACAGCCACTTGGAGAGGGCAGAGTAATAAGTACCCTGATTTTATTCTTCTCCCAACCTCTGTGATGCATTTCTCCACCTAAACCTTAGTTTGCTCCTACTTGGACAGATCAACCAGCCAAGCCTATCAGCATGGTCTGAATTGAAATTTCTGCTCTCCACACAGCCCTCCGTGGAACCATCAAGAGCAGCACTCATCCATGCTGGGGCTTTCATTTTCCACTCCCTTTCTGTTTTGGAAAGGGGTATTATAATCTTTCCTATCACAAAGAAGAATATGTGACTCAGGACAGATAACCCATAAACATGTCTGATATCAATTTTTGACATCTAATTTTATAATTACAAAACATTAATTGGAATTTTTCTTTTGCTAATTTGTTTTCTGCAGAAACAAAAATGTACAAACCTAATATTTTATTACCAAAGATTAAATAATAAGTTTCAATTTTAGGGTTACTTATTGTTTCCTCTAACTGTTTATTGGTCCATTTGAAAAAAAAATATCCTCATGTATATCATTTGTATGTATATCAAATTTACAAATCATACACACACACACACACACACGCATGCACACGATCTTTCTTTAGCTCTTTTAGTTCACTATAAATAGTTATCTTTAGCCATATTTCATATTATTTTCATTTTTATACTCTGGTTTAATTTCTGTTGGTGATAAATACTAGACTGTTTTACAGATTTTATTCTCTTCTTCATAAGCTATACAAATTTTTCTTAGCCTTAAGAAAGGTGTGGAAGCTTTTTGAAAAGACGCATTTTAAAATACAGATTTCTGCTCTGATACATTGGAAATAGTGTATTTCATATTCATGTGCATTTGCCCTGTAATTTCAGTCTTTAATTTCTTTAATGTTATAAGAATGAGTTGGTCTAAAAGCAAACATTTTTCTATTCTGAATTTCAGTAAAGTAGTTTCTGCTAGCTACCTGTATTTTCCTGCAAGAATTTTTTTTCTCCTTTTTATACTCTCATGTTTTGGTGTATTACATCTGAATAGCATTGAGTGCTAAAACTCTGCTCACCTCACACAGTATTCTTCTTTCATTTATTTCTACCTCCGCTTTCCTCTTTTTCATCTCCCCCTCTCTTTTTCCTCCTCTTCCCCCCCTCCTCCTCTTCTTTCTTTAATTAACTAAATTTATGCTTATTGATTTTTGAGAGAGAGCAAGGGAGTGATATATATACACATCAATGTGAGAGAAATGTTGATTGGTTGCCTCCCATTCATGCCCCCAACCTAGATATGTCCCCTGACTAGGAATTGAACCTGCAACCTTTTGGTATATGGGACGATGCCCCTGAACCTGAGCCACTTGCTTAATTCTTTTATAAAGTATACCCCTGATTTGATAAAATTCTTCTTCCTGGTTTCAGTTTTCATATTCAACCAATAATTTCTTCACTAGCCCCACATTTTTTTTCTTGTCTCCAAAAGGTGTGGAAAGTTTTTGAAAGAGGCATTTTTAATACATTCTATACACTTTTAATTCATTTTGCTTTTTGTTGTGTTACTTTTTATTTAGGCATTTTATAGTTAATACCCATGAAAGTTAATGTTGGCCACAGTTTATGAAAAAATGTTTGCTCACAAAAACAGTTAAGAAAAACCATGAAGATTTCTTCTCGTCTGCTCTTTGCATCATGTACATGAGTTTAGCATGCTGCTTCATCTTAGTCTGAGTAACAGATTTGTTATAGCCCGATGCTTGGTTCATTTTAAATAGATATTCTCCTTAATAGCAAGGTTGAGAAACTCCTGCCAAGTCTAATAGGCATACATGCTTTCAGGTAAATAGAGCTCATAACTTCACAGCCAAGAACAGCAGGGGTTGAGTCAACTAAATTTTTTATTATAGTCATTTAGAAATTCATTTAAATATTGCTCATCAGCATCCATTGATCTCAACATTTTTCATACAACCTGAGAGGCTGGTGCACAGGCAGCCCTAATGTATTAGAATCCATCAGATTGTTTATGCAAAATTTCCTGGTACAATGTGTTGATTTCATTTTATGGTTTGTTTTAGGCTGTAGCAATACTGATGTAAATTCCATTTCAACTTAGAGTGATGCATCTTGTATAGTTCTACTTAGTGGCGCTGATTGGTGTAATGAATTTCTCCCTTATTGATCTGCAAGTTAATCCTTTCAACATCAATAAGTTTATATGCATAATAATACAAATACACATTTCTGTTTTTTCTGGCTCAGTAATTCTTGCAGGAAGAAGTGGTTTTGCTGTTTAATGAATGAAAATCATTGCTTAGAACTAAGAATATGGCAAATGTTCATCTGCACTGAGTGAATGAAATTAAGAATATTAAGCTTTAGCTTAATCTGGCATATTTATATTCCATGATTCAGATATGAATGTTGGGATATATTGTGTCTGTGTTACTCATAGTAAATATAACATAGTAATATTTACTATGACTTTTCATGTGAAAGAATTTTTCTGATCTGATTCTTTGAATATTTGGCATTCATATAATTAATGTAGTATTCTTGTTCACCCAGAAAGAATAGAAACTTAATCCTCTTAAGCCCTCATGGCTTGTCATAAATATCAATGTTTCCAAGCTCCAATACCAAAGAGAATATAGAAATACCTGCTGGACCTTATATTTTTCACTGATTATACATAATATTATTAAAAGTACAAAATATATTATTATATTTTAGTCTCTATGAAGAACAGAACTCTCTTTATAACAACACTGAGATTGAATTTAATTGAAAGATAACAAATTTAGGCCATTAAAGACACAGAGATTTTGGCTTTGTAATGGCACATTTTGCACTCTCTGCCCTGGACATGCATGTGGAAGGTGGGATGCAAGTTTCATACCCATTCTGTAGTCCTCTGGTTGCCTTTATCAAATTACAGGGACAAACCAGAAACACCTGCTTCATTGTTCTAAGGCTTATCATATCGTATCATATTATAAATGACTATTTTCATGTCTATATATTCCAAGATACTATAAAATTTTCAGAAGGGTTCCTAGAGAGGATTTGTATGTTTTTCCCCACCAGTTATTTCTGAATTTGGCATGGTGCCTAGTACCTTATAAGAAATAAGGAAATCTTCCCGGAAAGAAGCTTGCTATAAAGTATTCATCATAAGTGAGGAATGAGGAAAATTTCAGTGAGGAATATAAAGACTTGGCACTGAACTTAACCTAGCCATGGAGTTAGTGAAAATGCAAAAAAGGCCAAGGTCCAGGATGATTAGTGCCAAATACACACATATCTTCCGAGGATCAATGGGGAAAGACTTCATTTGAGGCTGGAAAAAAAATTGGGGCAGATTGTTCAAGACTAGTTTGTATCCATCATTAATCCAGTGTTGCTTAACCTTGAGGGTATTATGATAATTCATTTTCATAGTCCCACAATCTATTACACTGGTACAAAGCAGGTGTTTCATGAATGTCTGCTGAAAGTTTGTTAAGTGAAAATAGTAGCAGCTATATTATAGATCAGGGCAGGAGGTGTACAGAGTTATGAAATTGTATGGACTGATTAGTCAGTGAAAGGGTACTAGACATCACAGTTGCATCACAAGGTAGTTGGGGCTTAGAGAATAGATCACAGACATGAAAAGCAGGTTTGAGTCATGACAGCAGGCCATGGCTACATGAGCTCAGGGAAGCTACTTTATCTCTCTGGGTCTCAGATGATCATTTTTGAAGTGAGAGATATCATAAATATTACCACATTTTATCAGGATTAATTGAAGTAGTGTACATGCTATGGACTGAAGATTTGTGTCCTCTGCCAAATTCCTATGTTGAAATCATAACCCCCAGTATGATAGATAGTATTAGAAATTAAGACCTTTGTGTCATATTGTGTAATTAGGTCACTTATGTGGAAAGTTCTTTTTTTCCCTCTCAGTATGTTGCAAAATTTAATTTATTGGGGTGACATTGGTTAATTAACATATATAGGCTTCAAGTGTACAATTCTATGCTACATCATCTGTACATTACATTGTGTGCCCATGACCCAAGCCAAATCTTCCATCACCATATATTTGACTTTCTTTACTCTTTGCTTCCTCCTTACCCCTTCCCTCTGATAACCACTGTAATGCTGTCTGGGTCTATGAGTTTCCATTTGTTGTTTTCAGTTTTATATCCCACATGTGAGTGAAATTATGCGGTTCTTAACTTTTCTGTCCAACATATTTTGCTTGGCACAATATTCTCAAGATCCATCCGTGTTGTTGCAAATGGCAGTATTTCATCTTTTCTAATGGATGAGTAATATTTTGTGGCATATATATATATATATATATATATATATATATATATATATATAATATTCTTCTTTATCCAAACATCTATTGAATGATATTTTAATATATTCACCCCTCTGTTGAGTGAAGCAATATTTCTGGTGTCCAAGACATGGAAACAACAAAAGTGTGCTTCAATAGATAATTGAATGAAGAAGGTGTGGCAATTTCTTAATTAAATTAAAAAAATGCAAGATGGAAGTGGAAACAAGATATTGGATCCAGATCGTATTTCATTCTAGAATAAAAAAGTTAGATGGTATTTAAAATTTGTCCTACAACTCAGCTGGGGCCATTCAAGCAATATATTAGCCCTATCAGAAATAGTCTTTATGCTTATAAGAAGTGAGCTCATAATATTCTTCTAGACATTGCTATGATGGTGGTTCCTTAGTATCAGCTTACCAGGAGACTGCAGTTTTCCTTGGCTGTAGGCAAGTTGACATCCAAAATTCTCTCAGCCAGTAGAAACTTGGTAGTTTGGTTGTGGGGGTTTGAACATACCACTGAGGATGCACAAATTTGAGAGAATGAAGTTTTTCTCTTCAAGTTCTGGTATATACCATAGCTCCTAGACTTCATTTAAGGAGTTTATATAAATTTTATAGGAAGGGACTCAAGATCTTCTCTATCAGACCCTCAGGACTATATCATTTCGCAATGGGTGAAAGCTACCCTAGAGAGAAAGTCATGTGCAGCATGTCTTCCACTTGCCCCTGCAGATTGACGGTTCACCTGTCTCCGCTTTCCTTTGTGTCATGGCCTCACCTGGTCTCCTTGACCTCTGGCTTTCAGTTGGAAGACAGTGGAGTATTGAAAGGTTGAGGAAAAAATAGTGGGTGTTTATCCCATCTGTTTCTTCCCTGCCAGGAAGAAGATTGGCAGTAGTTGGGCTCTTTTTGCCACAGCTCCTGTTAGGCAAATTGTCCACCAGGGCTCTGTTAAATCCCCCTTTTCCCCTCCTTCGGGGCTCCTGTAAGACCTTTTTCTCCCCATTCAGGTCCAGGTATGGTAATAGCTTACTGTTTTTGAGAGTACTTCCTTATCCTCTTTTATTAGTTTCCTTAACCCTGTCCAGATCTTTTTAAATTGTACTTTCATTGAACTCTATTCAATTATCATTTTGAATTAGTCCTTTATTTCCTGAGCCCAATTATAGTAATTAACCGCAATATTAATAAAATATTCCTTGAGTAGCTTTGTTTAGGAGAGGCTTGAACTATGTTTAGCAAATCCACCATCAAATTTGGGAGGCAGGTTTAGCCCTGAAGTGATGTTTGTAACTATACTTGTATATACGCAATACTAAAGTTTTTCATATTTGTTCTTGATACCAGATTGTTACATATTAATAAAATCTAAAACCTGCTAGAATTTAGATCTTGTTTGCTCTTTATTTTGTGGAGCATATTTGCAAATGTTAAATCAATTGGAGGAATTCTGGAAATCTAAATTAATTACACATTGAAATGAGCAACTAGCTGCCAGGTTTGGCTTGAACAGATGTTTGTGCCAGATAAAAAAGTAGATCTCTGAGGAGGTGTTAAGATTTCACTCTGTGATCCGCCAGCTTCACAGTTGAAAGTTTTGCCTCAAGTTTTGGGCTTTTTATTAAACTTGCTTCGAATGGAAAGCTTTTTCCTTTTGGCTATTAGGTTTATGCTTGAAATATTGCTATCTCTGTATATGTTTGCTTTAGAAACACAAAGATGCATCATGAAAGTACGTATATTAGTGACTAAAAGATGGAATGAGGGAGCTCTTAGACATTTATATTTGTTAACAAAAGCTACATGATATGAATTTGTATTGTATTCAAGATAAAGCTATCATTAGGCATGGTTAGAATTTATGGGAAATGAGATACGTAGAAGAAATAAATGGTTGTTTTGGAAAAAGCATTATCTTTTTCAATGCTTTTATTTGTTATTCTCAGTTCAATAGGATGTGTTCTTGAATGTCAGATGCTTATTTGATAAAGAAACTCTGAGCTTAAGCTGAATCATCTAACACCACATTTTGAAGATGATGGTATTTAATGTGCTACTTTTAAAGTATATGTCATACTATTAAAAACATAATAGCTTCTCCATCGTGTGTTGTCTTTGTCCATGTTGACAACAAAAGGATAAATACAGTGCATACCAGGGTTCCTTTGGTAATACTGTGAGCATGACACATGTCATCCTATGATAAATTGGCTGTGTGTCTGTTCAATTTCAAACCTAAAACTCTGGAGGCAGAAGTGTTAGGAATCAGGCATAAATTTGGCGTATAGAGGCCTCAGCTGCACAAAATTAGTGTGCATGGAACAGATAACAGAGAAAGAGGTCCGCCGTGAGAAGAAGTTTGCACAGGTTTGTGGACTTCCTGGGGTGTAGGTAGTATTGGCAGATGTTAGGTGGGAAAAAAACATCTGTAAGCATGATAACGAGCATTCCCAGAATCTAAAGTGACAACTGTATCCAACACAAATGCTGTACTGTTGCCCTATTTGCATACCAATTAAATTTTAAAATAAAGAAACAAATATTGGGTTACTGAATTTGTTTGACAAATAATCTGTAGGGCTTACTCAGTACAGCTGGGTCAGGCATGTTGGCTGTTTGACAGATGTTGTATCTCTGAAAGATTTAAGCAAAAAATGTGTCCAGTTACCAACCACAGTTTTATAAGTAGGTCTTAAATGGGTTAGAGATGGTTTGATATCCTGAGGCAGCTACAATGCAATAACTTTTCTGTGTGTCTCACTCATGCATTCAATAGTTTTTTAAAAAAATATATACTAGAGGCCCAGTGCATGAAATTCCACTGAGTGGGGGTGGGGGGCTACCTCAGCCAGGCCTGCACTCTCCTACAGTCCAGGAGCCCTCAGGCTTCCCCTGGGAAGTAGGCCTAAGCTTGCAGTGGGACATCCTTAGCACTGCCACAGAGGCAGGAGAGGTGCCAGGCGTGAGCATGGCTTCTGGCTGAGTGGTACTCCCCCTGTGGGAGTGCACTGACCACCAGGGACAGCCCCTGCATTGAGCATCTGCCCCCTGGTGGTCAGTGTATGTCATAGTAACCAGTCATTCTGCTGTTTGGTCCATTTGCATATTAGCCTTTTATTATCTCTCTCTCTCTCTTTCTCTCTCTCCATCTATCTATATATATATATCTATTTATCTATATAATTTATTTGTATTAATAGGCTGCCTCCTGCACACTCCACACTGGGGATTGAGCTGGCAATACAGGCATGCCCTTACTGGGAATTGAACCATGACCTTCTAGTTCATAGGTCGGTGCACAACCACTGAGCCATGCTGGCTGGGCTCAATAGGTTATAGTTTATATTTACTATTCAAAGTAGGAAGTTTCTAAAAATATATTTGTAAATTTTATATCTTGCTTTCTATTTTTTAGACTTAAGTTGTATATTATACATTAATAATTTGAATTTAATTTTTAATGGAAATTTTGGATCTACACAGACATCAGAATTCAAGGGCATGATTATATGAAGCTTTCTAGATTCTTCTTAGAAGCTTGGAAAGTTGGAAAACAAACATATACGCTCCCAACTTTTAGGTATTTTTAGCAATATTCCACAATGTCTTGATTTTGAGCTACATAGAATGCATTGTTTAAAATCATGCCTTTTGAAGGGAGACATTTATTGTCTGCTGGATGTGACATATTAAACAGAACAATAATATTCTAATATAGAGTTCAGTTCAATAAGTATAGAATATCTGCCAGATATTGGGGCACTACGTTAAGTACTAGTGATTGCAAACATGAATAGGACATGGCCAGGGTCTTAAAGTCTTTATAGCCTTGCTAAGAAAATAGACATAAACATAGATTATTTCAATATAATTGATCTGCACACAAGGAAAAGTAACACACAATAAATCTTTCCTCTAGGAGTTTACATGTGAAATTTCTGGGGTTAGAAACCGATTAATCTTTGTGTTACACAGTGAACATTTTTCTAAAAGAAGTGAAAGTCACACATGGAAATTGAATTATATTTCCCTTGATTAATGCTTCAGAAGCATGTTTTATTGCTATTTGCATGTTCTTTTCATTTGGTTTATTTTAAATAGATATTAGATATTTCTGTTAAAATTCTCTCTTTCTCTAGATTTCCTATCAAGTACTTAATCATTTTAAACTCTTATAAGCACCGGAAGTCCTTGATATTTGAAGGATTCCATCATTCAAATGGAAAATTCCTTTGAGAAAAAGTTACTTTTTCTTTTATCTATTTTGCAAAAATAACCATTCAAAGTATTTTCTGTAGGGCATTCAAATGAAAAGTTAGCTTTGGTTTCTCAATATCACACATTCATTAATTCAGTTGACATTGATGAGATGCTATCAACTATTGTGATACCTGAGCTCTATGAGGCTTTTCCCGCTCTCCAAATAATTCATTCGCCTGTGGCAGACGGTAGACCACTAGGCAGAGCGCTAGAGTACAGAGGAGTAAATGTCATAATAATGGTCTCCTGTAGGTGAACCGCCAGCTAGGAGAACCTCAGAACAAAAGAGGGACAGAGGATGGACACACAGTGAGATAGATGTCCCAGGGAAGGTGGCCCCTAACTGCATCTTAAGAGTGAGAAGATGAAAGTGGGTGGAGAGAGATATCACATTACAGGTGGGGAATGCCTTCTGTAGCAGCATGCATGGCACATTGAGAACATGGCACAATAAGGGAAATCACCAGGAATCTTGTTGATTGACAGTTAATGGGCATATATAAAGGTATAACCTAAGGTGAGGCTGGAAAGATGAGATAGTAAAGGGTCTCTATCTCACCCATAGGATACCTGGGTCACGTCAGTATTTAAACAGTAGAATGACATCGACTTATTTATGTTTCGGTAAGAGTACTCTGATAGCAGTTAATGGTTTAGAATTGTTGGAATAAATATTTTTCATCTAAGAAATGTAAAATGAAGGTTATTTGAAAAAAAAAATCCCGAACGCCTTTGTGCCTTTCAAACCAAGTTTTATGAAGGCACACAATTACATATTATTTTTACTGGGTAAATTAACTAGAAGTTACTGACACTTTTATATTAGCATGATTCCCCGCCCCCTTCCCCCAGTTATCCTCTCCCCTCATCCGAAAAGTTTTCTTAGTGCTGAGAGTCACACTGGAAATTTCAGGCAAGGTAGGGCATAGGCTGTCTTGGCTAACCTGGGCTTCTGGCCCATGGCCCCTCCCGCTGCCTGCTCTCCACGGAGAGACTCTGAAGGGCAGCCACTTCTGCTGCACTTTGCAGTTGGCGTGCTTTTGTTGGAGCACCATGGACAGAGTCCCAAGTTCTTTCAACAAAGCAAAGACTTACATGAGATGTGACAGGTCTATAGAGTTACTATCAGCAAGGGAGAGGCAAGGGGGTTGGCACTTCCAGGAATATGACAGACAGAAAAGGAAGAATAAAAAGCTGCTATCACACCTGCCAAAGAGGGCAATAAAAGATATGTGATATGGCAGGGCGGAGAGCTAGTGAGAGAGTTGAGTGCTTGGTGAACAAATGGCATATTTAGGGTAGCAGAGAGCATGTTAGAAACATTTTTTTAAGGTCATATGAATCCTGTAATGAAGGATGAGGGTCACTATAAATCTCATGATTATCCCAGTGCAGTAGATCGCCAGCAGTAAGGACCTGCATCACCATCTGCATGTTGCTTGTAATTCTCTAGTCTGGAAACACAGAAGGCCATTAATGTAGATTGTCTAACAAAGACTAAACTGCTCTGGAAGATTTTGAACATTTTCTGAATGCTGTGGGATAATATTTCATTGTAAATCTCTGCTATGTAGGATTAAAATACCAACAGATTTACTTCTAGAAATCTACTGAGTCATACTTAGATCAGAAACTTGGTTGAAAGTTCAGTCTAATTAAATAAAGTTTTATTAAAACCAAATCATGTAGTAGGTGCTAGGGTCATTGAGATAGGAGTCAGTTCTTGCCTTTAATGATTGCCCAGAGTCATTGATAGTTAAAATTTTGCACAATAAACAGCTATTTGAAAGTGATTAATGGTATGATGGGATAGATTTTGGAGTGAGAAAGCTGGTAGGACATTATAACAGCTAAAAGTAGTCCATGATGTCTTTCTGGAGAAGGTAGAGCATCAGCCAGTGTGGAAGGTGAGCTGAGGGCTGTATTATAAGCAGTCAGGGGCATGCAACTGAAGAGCTCATGTGTGGAGCTTCAAGGTGTTTGATATGGCAGAGACCCACACTGGGACCCCAAGCATGTTAAGAATGGAATATGACTACTATAAACCTGCCAGCGAGATTTGTGTGAGAGATGGCACTTGGGTAGTGAATGCAGAGTCTGGGAGAGGGGGTGCATGGTGTAGAGCAGTAGTGATAGTGATGAAAGCTGGGGAACATTTCAGGTTTGAATGGGAAGTACTTGGCGATTGCCATCAACAGATCCAGGACTATTGGAAGATGGGAACCAGTTTTAGCGAGAAGGTAGTTAATTCCACTTGAGACATATTAGAGTTAAAGCTGGAGCCCTGGCTGGTTTGGCTGAGTGGTTGGCCTGGGAACTCAGGGGTCCTAGGTTCGATTCTGGTCAAGGGCATGCACCTTGGTTGTGGGCATATATACCAAGTGGGGAGTGTGCAGGAGGCAGCTGATGGATGTTTCTCTCTCACCGATGTTTCTAATTCTCCATCTCCCTTCCTCTTTGTAAAAAATAAAAATAAAAAACCCAATCATATATATATATATATATATATATATATATATATATATATATATATATATAGCTGGAGACGTAGGCTGCACCTGGAGCTTGAGAAACTTTTGTGCAGGCTGAGGAAGTCATTAAGAGTTTAGGTGTGAGAATCACTGATGGATGGTAATCAGGGGAGTAATTTGACTAGTTGTACATTTTATAAAGATCTCTCTGATGTCTTTATCAAAGGTGGATGTGGGGCCAGCAAGATTTGTGTGAGAGACGGCCCTCGGGTAATACTGGAGTGTCCGGGGGAGGGGATGCGTGGTGTAGAGCAGTAGCAGTAGTGATGTAGCTGAAAGACAGTTCAGGTTTGAATGGGAAGCACTGGGCGATGCCATGAACAGAGCCAGGACTCTTGGGAGATGGGAACCAGATTTAGTGAGAAGGTAATTAATTCCACTTGAGACATGTGAAGTAAGAGAAGAAAGTACTTTTAACTCCTGTTTGTGAGCAAAAGTAGGTTTGTGAGGTAAAGTAGGACTTGAAGAGTCACAGGGCCTACAAACAACTCCCAAGGGTGGAGAGGTGAAGCGGCACAGAGCTCAGGAAAGGACGTGTGTGCACAGGACAGGGGCTGAGCCTCAGCGTCAGAGCTTGCTTTCTCAGAAGTTGCTGCGCATGTGTGGATGGGAGTTTGGGGACCGGAGTTTTTGAACTATGGACAGGCTATGATTTCTGAATTGGCTTTCAGTAAGTCTTGTGTGAATAGAAATAACTAATAAGCTCCTAATTTCTTATGAGCAATATTAGTGATTCCCTTTTGTTCAAGGTTTAATCAGTAATAAGTAAATGTCTGTTTCTTTCTCCTGTAACTCACCCTATATTCAAATTCTTTAGGAAAAAAACAATAAAACGTCATGGCTTTAGATTTATTTTATACTTCTTCTCATGGAAGCTTTCTGATGGGTCTCCCTTCCATAATTTTCCTCTTTATTTATGGATATTTGCTAATTGAGACAATATGCTTGTTTCTGTTAGTCATATTCCATTTACAAAGAGCTCTTCTTCCATAAACAAACCAGGAAAAATAAATTACTTGTCCTACTTCTAACCAAATCTGGGTTTTTACCCTTATCTTTGACCCTTCCCCCTCATTTCTCCCTCGTAACCTGTGCATTGACCAGAGGACATAATGTCTCTTTGAACATCACGTGGATCTGAGCAACTCAGAAGTGATATACAGATTTTTTTTTTGAAGTGGCTATTTATTGATGCTGGTTTAGCAATAAAAATCCATCTTCATTGTGAATATGTTTGCTAAGATGTATTTTAAAAGAGGACATGTATCAGTTTTTGAAGTTGTTATGCCAAAAGCCTCAGCCTATTTGCCACCCCCATTGGGATCCCAGTTTCCAATAATAGAAATACGACCAATATATCCTCTGTTAACTAAGTGAGCGGGAGTCCTGAGAGTGTCAACACTCTGGGTGTCTCAGTGGTGGTCCAGGAGGGGTAAACTTCCCATTTCCTTAAAGACCCAACAAAGAAATTTTTGGCTCAGGGGAGCTCAGGGCCACCGAAAGTCTGAGCTGTGCTAGGCCCTCCTAACTCGGTTCTCTCCCCAATACCTGACATATACAGATAAAAGTTACTTCAGATTTAACTTTTGTTTCAATCAGTCTTTTAAAGTTTTTAAAGATGTGTTTAAATTTTTAGTATTGGCTACACATGCATTACAGCAATAATTGATATTCATAAAGGTGATCCCCAAACAGCATGAAATGTTGAATCAAAGCGATATTGCATTTGCTCTAAAGTTTCCGAGGCAATAAAGTGGCTATTTATAAACTATATGGGGTAAAATTCAAAGGCTTAATTGACTTAAAGGTTACCTGTAGTTCAGCCAGAATGCTTCATATTTGACCTCTTTGGTTAACTATAGTTTTACTGTATGAGCTTGCTTAGAGCACAGCCTCTGTGAGCTGGACAGAGGGAATGATCCAGATTTATGGAAGGTACATGTGATAATGAAAGATTTAAAATGTAAATGTAGGAAATCCTTTGCACTTCAGTGTATTGAATGTGTTCCAGTCTACATGGCATAAGGAAGCCAAGTAGGAAATTATGTGTGTAAGGATGGCAAAATACCCAGTCACCTGGAACATCATATCACTTACCTATGCAGAAGAGAAATTGAATAAAGTCAAGCCAAATGATAATGTGCCAACCCAACCTATCATAGAAACGGGGAAAATGTGAAGTTGTCACGTTTTATATCAAGACAACAATTTTTCAGGATTTAGAGATACCTTTCCTTAAGTACAAAAAGATAATTCTAGCTGCTTAAAGAAACAAAGGAGAGAGTTGGAATGCAGTGACAGCTTTATTTTACAGTAACGGGATGCATGTCTTTGGAGTGGAATGGAGCCACTGAAAAGTAAGGGTCAGCTTCATTAAATAAGACCGTCCTTTATAACCAGATCATCCTTTGGTTGAAATCTGTTGTAGTTTGATATCTTCTGAGAAACATAGAAACTCTGATATTTCTCAAGGAAGCTTACTTACACGAGGTCCAAGAAGATTAAAAGGTGATTTCTTATCAAGACTAAGATCTGAGCCTCTCGAGGGAAGCTCTGTATCTGGTGGGTGGTCCCTCAGCAAGAAGCCCCGTGTTAACGTGATGCCATGTGCTGTACTGTCTCTTCTTCCAGACGGGCCAGGTTGGCTAGGATTACACCCCAGGCCTCCCAGCTTCCTTTTCATTTCCTAGTGGATCACAACATTACCTGAATTCTAGTTATGCCCATAAGAGGCCTTCAAATAAAGTATGTCTTACATTCATTTGCTTTTTCTGGATGTTTCAGGTTTAACTCCTGGACTTTTGTCTTTACCTTAAGAATGTCCTCTGCCAGATCTGTCATTCCTGCTATTAGCTGTTCTCCTAACAAGTTTACATGCTCTAAAGACAATGTGAGAATTACTGACTGCATGCGAAGTTTCCATTGTATCCACAAAAACTCACATTTCTATATATTTTTACGTTTTATTTACCAAGAGTTATCAAATTAATTTTGTTCTTTATAGGTGTATCAAATTAAAATGTCCTGTTTTATGTTGGAAAATATTAGACCTGTATCAATGTCCTGCAAAAAAAAGACATATGGAACAAATATTTATTGAACGAGTTAGTTAGCCACTTTGAATTAACTTTAAACCAAATGTTTTTATGTAGTAGCTTAATTTTCCTGCCGCATATGTCAATTCATTTATATCTATTATTGTTTTATTCTTTTCCTTTACTTACTTTAAAGCTTAGTCACTTTAGTCAATATAGATTTTTTTTTCATTTTTCCAGGGGTATAACAGCAGTTTCAATCTATAAATTCAAGTCTACTTTTATTTTGAAATGACTTCCATTAATTATACATTTATATTTTTGGTCCACTATTTTACTTATTAACTTTGGGGTTACCAGCATGCATAGTATGATTCTTTCCGGTCTTTTTTTAAAACATCATTTATTCCTTTATAATTTATGTATAGTAAAGTTCACCCTTTTTAAACTGTACAGTTGGACAAGTTGTGACACATGCTGTTCGATCACTACCGCAATGAAGATACAGAATATCATTTATCACCTCAACGCTTCCCACATGCTTCTTTGTAGTCACAGGAGCTTGCTTTTCTAAAAAGTTTTGCACCAGTGATCATGCTTTTTGATCAGTTCATTCCTGTGGCCTGCAGTGTGCAGTTTCAGAATGGTTAACTAACTGAAAAAAAAAAAAAGGTTGCCCTTCATATTCATGACATAAATGAAAATTAAGCAACAATTAATATAACTTCTGGATGTCTTATTGGAATATATTAAAAGATGGTATGTATTGTAAAAGTAGTATAGTTGCAATACTATATATGTTGCCTGTGGAAATAAATTTTGACACAGTTTTGGAGTGAGCGATATAGTACTACTTTGAAAGTATCCAGCTTATTAAACTATTAATTTAACGTTCAAAGAAAGTGTTCAAGATATACATTGATATTAATGTATAAAGATAGTTGTCATAGCTGTCTTAGAATAAAAAAAAAATTACAAAATGAATATTCAACAGTATAAAATTGATTACATTATGTTATATCTGTATAATGGGATATTATGCAGCCATTAAAATATTTTTGAAAATGTAATTGTTGCCGAAACCGGCGTGGCTCAGTGGATAGAGCGTCGGCCTGCGGACTGGAAGGTCCCAGGTTCGATTCCGGTCAAGGGCATGTACCTTGGTTGCGGGCACATCCCCAGTGGGGGGTGTGCAGGAGGCAGCTGATCGATGCTTCTCTCTCATTGATGTTTCTAACTCTCTATCCCTCTCTCTTCTTCTCTGTGAAAAACCAATAAAATATATTTAAAAAAAACCAACAACAACAAAACAAAACAAAAGAAAAGAAAAAAGAAAAAAAAAGAAAATGTAATTTTTATGGGATATGATCATTTTAATAGATTAAAATTGTGACTGACTCCCTGGCTCATAAGTGTTCCTCCTTTCTCAGGGATGGGCAGACTCCCAAAGATTCTATTTCTGCCATAGCTTATTGATTGGAATTTTTCAGAATTCATATAATCAACATTGCTTCTTTTATAATCGCTTTTAAAAAAGAAAGTCCGGCTATCTCCTGTGGATGGCAGATAATCAATAGAATATTAAGCATTTCTGAGGCCACAATACCATCACCCTGTGGGATAAGTTTCTATCACATAGTCAAGCCTTTGCTTAAATGGGCAGTTTGGGAATTTCATTTGATATATGTTCATTGTTCTCACTACACTATGGACTTTTCAAGACCCAGGCAGAAATGTAGATGTTGGAGAAACTGAAAGAGCAATTTATTTTCTGAGGCTACTTCCCCTAGAATGGTACATGTTCAACCCTTTCCTTAGGTGGCAATGTTAAGCTATGGTTGTTAGCACATTATGAAAGGAAGCATTATAATGGTGAAACACTGGAAGACATTTTAAAATAGGCCTCTTTCTTATGCACTTGTTCCCCAAGGAGCAAATGGTACCAGCCATGGCCCCGTCTAAACCCATCCCTAAGCTTGCCCCTCAGATGTAAGAATCCTCTTGTTTCTACCCCAGGTACAAGATAAACACTTCTGACCTCATAGTCTTCCATGTGTTTATATTCCCTCCCACTGTCATCAGAAGGCCAGAAATGGCATCTGAATTTTTCTATGAGACATTAAAGCTCCACCTAGGGTGAAAATCGGAAGATTATTTAAGTTATTACTAAAATCCTAAATTAGTGATGTGTCATTTAGAAATGCTAAGCATATCAGGTGCTCTGTATATTTCTTTTGAGCCCACTGGATCCTATTAGCAATCAGAAGATATGCCATATATATATATATATATATATATATATATATATGACTTATATAGCTCAATTTTGAAAATGAAATGTATTTTAATAAACACTTTTGAATCAAAATATGTGTATACATTTTTAGGAGATATATATCCTACTTAATAAAAGAGTAATAAGTAAGTTAACTATCACTTCAGTACACCCACAAACCATGCCCACCAGCCAATCAAAGCGAGTATGCAAATAAACCCAACCAAGATGGCTATCAGAAGGGAGGCTTGTGTTTCCTCAGTAACAGAGGAAGCCAAGCTTTCCTCACACTCTGGTGGGCCCAGGCCTCCACTCAAGGATAAAAGTTTCAATTATAAAAGGTAAACAAATCCAAACAGAAATGGCGGCAGCCATGGATCAAGCAGAAGGCATGGCTCTGCTCTAGATTACAAAGTTTCAATTGTAGAAGGTAAATAAATTCCAGATACCAGGGCCTCTGCTTGGGTCACCAGGGGCTGTGGCTGGCCTGAAAACCACAACAGGCCCCTTTCCCAAGCTGCCCTACACCCCAAGAGAACCCCCACCCTGATCTGGGACACCATTCAGGGAAAACCAGCCGGCCCACACCAATGCACCAGGCCTCTATCCCATTTGATAAAAGAGTAATTTGCAGATTGACCATCACTCCAACACACATGATCAAGATAGTTTCCCCTATGTGGTCAAAGATTCTGCCCCTATGTGGACACAAGATAGCCACCACAAGATGGCCAGCAGGGGAGGGCAGTTAGGAGGGACAAGGACTTCAAGGAAGGGCAGTTGGAGGCAATCAACTCTGCAGGGAAGGGCAGTTAGGGGTGACCAGGAGGGCAGAGGAGGGAAGTTGGGGGAAAACAGGCTGGCAGGGGAGCAGTTGGACATCAATCAGGCTGGCATGGGAGTGGTTAAGGTAATCAGGCTGGCAGGCAGAAGCAGTTAGGGGAAATCAGGAAGGTAGGTAGGTGAGCAGTTGGGAGCCAGCAGTCCTGGATTGTGAGAGGGATATCCGACTGCCCATTTAGGCCTGATCCCAGTGGATCACTCACCTGCCTGCCTGCCTGCCTGATTATCCTTAGCATACCTCTCACAATCCAGGACCACTGGCTTCTAACTGCTTGCCTGCCTGCCTCATCGCCCCTAACCCCTCTGCCTGCCTGCCTGCCTGCCTGGTTGCTCTTAACTGCCTCTGCCTGCCGGCTTGATCTTCCCTAACTTGCCCCTCTGTAGTCCTCATCACCCCTACCTTGCCCCCTTGTTGGCCTGATCACTCCTACCTTGCCCCTTTGCCAGCCTGATCATCTCTAACTTGTCCCTCCCCGCCCCCCTGCCAGCCTGATCACCCTTAACTTGGGCCCCCTGCTAGCCTGATCACCACTAACTTCCTCTGCCTCAGCCCTCAACCTAAGCTACAGTCTGGCCTCCCTCTCTGGGAGGCAACTTGACAGATCAGGGGAAGGCACCACCCCCATCACCCCACTTCTGCTGCCACTGCCAGCTTCCAACTCTGCCTGAGCCTGGGCCCTCTGCTGCTGCTGCGGCTTTGTCTAGAAGGATGTCCAGAAGATGTCCGGTCTAATTAGAATATTATCCTTTTATTAGTATAGATATATGGTGAGAGAGAGAAAGAGATATGAACTGTGTCTTCTCTTTAGTTTAATGTATTTTTTTTTTGCTTTCAAGAATGTTCAAGAATGATATAAAATGGGATTTCTGTTTATAACCATCTGTATTTTATTTCTATGGCCTAGAAAAATGTGTATAGTTTGTCATTCAGATTTAAAATTATAAATAAAATAGAAAGTAAACATGTTGTTCACTGTTCTTCTAAAAACAGAACTTATTATCTTATTCATCATATGATCCAACACAAAAGATTATATAGTCTCCAAGAAAATGACTGTGAATCCATGTCTTTTCCCATACATGTTTCATCTTTGAACTTTTGGTGCATCCTTGACTGAAGTTCATGCTCTACTAGAAGTGTAACAGTGATACCAGTCAACTCCATGTCAGATCTCCTGGAGGTTTTCAGAATAGTCTGACAAAGGTTACTCCGCTCTGACAAACCACACTGAATTCTGGGCTCTCCACTGGCTTGGTGTTTTATGATGAGTCTAAGTTTTGGTGGGTTATTTAACCCAATGCAATCAGGTAGATTCCTGAAATAAACCAGTTTGGGATCAATGACTTTAAAATTAGTGAGCAATCTGACTTTAAAGTCTTTCTGTGATAGAAAGTGACTTTTCATGCTATTAGAAACGAAATTGCTGATCAATGAAAAAATACAGTGAGCTTGAAAAAAGTATTTATTGACACCATTGTTAAGAAAATATATTTGTGTTATATCACTGAACAAGATGGACTTTTTTTCTAAATCTTATGTTCTGGTTTGCCATCATAAAAAAGACATATATTTTCTTTTATAATCATTTAGGTTTTTACAATTGGCATAGGAGTAAAAAAGGAGAGTAAAAATAAATCTATAAGGTTTGCTTCCCTGACAAGTAGTTTATAAGTCATAACAAAAATGTACCTATTTATATTCTTTAAATTAATTATTTAATTAATAAAGTAAGAGCTGCTTAAATATTCGATTAATGCAAATGTGGGATAATTATTGTCTGGAAAGTTCTTTTTGGTTTTGATAAAAATATTTGAAACTATTCTTTTAACTATTGGTTGTACCCCAGGTGTATTTATAAAAGTAAATGTGTGATGGTTGATAGATGAAGGAAATTTCTGTTTAAAATATCAACATACTTTTATAACAATTTTCTTCTTGCCATTATTTCTCCATCCTCTATCCCTGCCTTTGCTGCCAATTCTTATAAATCCTCTCCATTAAGAGTTTGCTAGCTTTGGAGAATTGATTCACTCCAGAGTCATGATATGGTGAATGGATTATTATAAAATAGCTAGAAGGAAGCCTTAGAAGGGGTTCTATGTATGGGACAGAAGGATACCACTAAACAAAAATACCTTGAAAGATCAGCTGTATAATTTGTAGACCCATTGCAAAAAATGCAAATTTTTGTATTTAAAAAAAAATTAAGATGGTGGTAGTATAGCATTAAACTGAGAAGGGTTCCTTTGCAACTGCATAGATTGATACCCATAAAGCCACTGTCTACTCCTTATCTTGAGAGCCTCTTAACTATTCTCTCATCTTGCTTTATCTGTTTTTAAGTTTTAAAGACAAATACAATATGATTTTGCTTATATGTGAAATCTAAAGAGAAAAATAAATGAACAAACTAAATAGAAACAGACTCAAATACAGAGGCCAGACTGATGATTGCCAGAGGGGTGCGGGCTCAGAGGGCTGTGTGAAAAAGATGAGGAGATTAAGAACTACAAGTTGGTCATTACAAAACAGTCACAGGGATGTAAAGTATAGCATAGGGAATACAGTCAATAATATTGTAATAACTATGTATGGTGCCAGATGGGTACTTGACATACCAGGGGAAACACTTTGTAAAGTGTGTGATTGTCTAACCACTCTGCTGTACACCTGAAACTGATATGAAGTAAGATTGAATGTAAACTGTAATTAAAATAATTAGCCCTGTCCAGTGAGTCAGTTGATTGGAGCATTGTCCCATGCACCAAAAGACTGCAGGTTCAATTCTCAGTCAGGCCTATATCTATGTTCACTCCCTGGTTGGGGTGCATACTGGAGGCAATTGATTGATGTTCCTCTCACATCTATGTCTCCCTCTCTTTGTCCCCCTTCCTTTCTCTCTAAAATAGATGAAAAATATTTCCTTGGGTGAGGATTAAAAAAAAATAAAATTAAGCCAGGCTGGTGTTGCTCAATGGTTGAGTGTTGACCTATGAACCGGGAGGTTACAGTTCTATCCCAGGTCGGGGCACATGCCCAGGCTGCAGGCTTCATCTTCAGTGTGGGGTGGGTAGGAGACAGCTGATCAATGATTCTCTCTCATCATTGATGTTTCTATATTTTTTCCTTTCTCTCTGAAATAAATAAAAATATATTTAAAAAAATTAAAAATTAAAACGTAAAATATAAAGAAATATTATTTATTAAAATATAATTGGTATGTAATATTATATTAGTTTAAGGCATATAACATAGTGATTTGAGATTTATATATCTTAAGATGTGAACATCACACTCAGTCTAATAATTATCTGTCACCATGCAAAGTTACTAGATTATTATTCACTATAATAGAGGTATACAAAATTCATGCACCTGTGGGGGGGAAGGGGGGGAGGAGGGCGTGTCCCTCAGCCCAGCCTGTGCTCTCTCACAGCCTGGAACCACGCGGGTAGGGTTCCTAGGCATGGCTGGTGTTCAGGGCCATTCAGGGCTTTCCTTTCCCCAGCTGCCAGCAGCTGGCCCACCCCCACCACTGCTACTGCTTGCCATCTTTGCGGTACTGCTCCTCCTCCCCACCGTCAGTTGCCTCCCTCTGTGGGCAACAGGCGTGGGGTGCAAATGCTTGGCTGGCCTGGGCCTCCTTTGTGGGGTGATTGCTGGCTGGTGGTCTAGACCTCCCTCTGTGGGGCAATGGTGGGGTCTCCGACCACTCGCGTTGCACCCACCTTGGCTGGCCTGGCACCAGTGGTTCTCATAGCGTGGTTGTCTGGAGGGTCATCTGGATGGTCGTTCGGTCAATTTACATATTATCCTTTTATTATTATAGGTTCCCCTTTGTCTTTTTCATCCACTACCTTTTTATAAGCCACCAAGGACCATCTATTCTCTCACTTGCTACAGACTTTCAGCTGTTGTCTTTCCTCTCCCTTCAATAGGTGGGATTCTTATTTTTGCCTTCTGTCAATTTATGATTCATGTATGGCCTCTAAACTGCCCAACAGTATCTTTTTATGACAACTAATTCCAGAACATCTTTCTATATGACCACCTCTTTGGTTTTTCTTCTCTCTTTACAAAGCAGCTTTCCTTCTCTGCCTTGTGTGATCTTGTAGTTTCAACACCCTGCTCTTTGTCTTTAATCCAACATTCTCACTGCCCTAGGATTGTCAGATGTCCTGTGGGTTCCTGGGATAAGTGACATGTCTTAAGACTAGAGAGTAGAAACAAGATTCCATTATTCTCATATTCCTCTTTTTCTACCATCAGATTTCACAGAGATCTAAGAACCAAATATGTACTTGAAAAAAAAAATCTGGATGTGGTTTATCTCTGAAGTTATGACCTCACTTCTACTTTTATGGACTGGACCAAAAAATAACAGAGAAGAAGGTTCCCTTTCATCATGTTTAGGTGAAACTCTTAAAAATTCTAAGTCTTTGTTTTTTTTCTTGCCTGGACATCCCCAGATCTTTTAGTTTTTAGACCAAAAAATATCTCTTAAGGAGGAAGAGGGAGTTTTAAAAGTATACTCTTGAAATTAAATTCATTCTTGAGATCAAATTAGTTTATCTCTCCAAGTATACAACCCAAGCAATTAAAGACAAGGAACCAAAGAACGCATCAAAATTCTTTTTAATATTATTCTTCCTAACAGACATATTTATCCCTTCTGACAATAGTCCAAGGATCTCAGCCAAGAAGAGAAGTGAGGTCAGCCCTAGTTCCTTCTGGCTTTTATGTTTCCAAAAATAGTTTTGAATTTCTAAATCAGCTTCTTAATTCCTCCCAATAACCCAATAAGTTAAGGCAGGTAGCAATTACTTTTTATTAAAGAGTAAATTGAGACTTATGTGACTTAGCTGATATTTCCCAGGGTCACAAAATGATTTGTAAATATTTAATGAGAACTCAGAATTCTCAAATGCCTAATAAAGAATCTTTCTATATCTTGCTGCTAACACCAAGATATTTGTGACTGTTGTTTTTCCTTATCTCCTTTTCTATTTTATATCTAGATTCATTATCATCTGGATTTCTAACTTCATTTGCTTTATTTTTCTGCTTTCCTTACTCATCCTTCCTAAACATAATAATTCTTTAGTTTATGTCTGTGTAATTTTGAGACATGAATTGTTTTTCAAGCCTTTGAGATTAATTCTTTGATATTTGTTAGTTCAAGAGTGAGGCAAGAATTAATTCATTATTACAATTTTAGGCTGAACCAATAACTGTAGTTTCCATATGTGGCTGGGCGCCATATATGATCTCTGAGTTGCCCTCAAGAGTTATTTGTCTTGAGGTATTTTTGTTAGCATTAAATAGTATCTTGAGGATAGATAGGGATATAAAATTGCACAGTTACTTAGCCACTTGCTTTTTTCATTGCTTCCCATTTAAGCCAATGACTAAATGAACAATTAGGACTTGAGTCGTGTGAGGGATGTGTTTTATTTGGCATGGACCCTAATGATCAGATAATGAACAGCTTCATTCCTATCAAGAGGATATTCTAAAGGATGGCTTCATTTCTTAATGCTGACCCTCACTCTGAGAGGTAGGCTGCTCTAATCATGATAGTTAATGACCAATAAGTGGCCATTTGTCATATTTTCACTCTTTATTTCAGGCCTCAGCCAACCTCTAACATACAGGATTCAAACTATGATGAAATGTTTTTTCAGGTAATGATGAGAGAGATGATGAGGATTTTTAGGGCAGGGTTCATGCTCCATATGTTCTCTGTAGTAGTTATGGTGAAAAATAGTAGTTTGGTTCCGAGGCACTACCCAGTTTGATTCACTGGACGTTTATCGACTACTCTCTGTGCAACTCATAAGAACAGAAAGTGAAATGAATATCACAGCACACACCTCTGCCCCTAATAGACTTACTCTGTAATAGGCAGTTTGATTCTAATAAAAATTTAAATGAAATAAGCTAGGGAAAACTTGATTACTAGATTTGTGTGCCAAAAATATCATAAATAGGAAATATCAGAAGTCCCTAAAAGTTATGAAAACCTTTAATTGTTTCTTGTGTACCCTTGGCTTGTTCATACTTGACTTTGACTAGAAACATGACCCAGTATTTGAAAAGTTCACAGTGAAATTGTGAAAGTGCATTAGCTACATTATTGAACCTGACTTGTTATGTTTAAATTTCCATAATCCATTTACAAGGTTTATCCATTTAAAATCTCTAAATTAGCAGTTTTCTCTGCTTCTATTATTCAGGTCATTGCACCTTAGATAAGCTAAATGTTTAAGTGTGCCTTAGTAAAAAATGCAAACAAAATTGAAATATTTGCTATCAGGAGGTCAAAACAGAAAATCATCAGGAATCTGAATAGAAGCTTCCATAGTTTTCTATTTCATCTCTCCTCCTTATCACCATGTAAATTACAACTTAATAAAATTTTGTAAAATGTTTCCCTTTAAAATAAATATTTCAGTTCTAAACACAAATTGTAACATATAAAATTCAGGTAATTTTGGATTCCTTTGGCAAATAGTGTTGTCAATAACTAAAGGTACTAAAATAGGGTTATTTTCATTTTAGACTTTAGTTGGATGATACATCATGAGAATGGATATAGAATATCATATCCAAATAAAAAATTTAAAAATACTTCAGTTCTGAACATAGCTTTCTCTAATAATTTGTTTTTATGCTATTAATTAGAACACTAGAATACTTACATTGATAAAACTCAGAACATCATTGATTACCAAATATTAATCACTCCAAAAAGCGTTTTGATAATAAGAAGAGAAAAATAATAGTTTATAACATCTTTTTCTTTGTAATTATCTAAAGTTACAGAAAGTGTCAAGACAGATACTTTATGGAATAATTTTTGAGCATTAAGAAAATTTTTTTGTAATGCTCATAAGAATGTTTTGATTCTCTAAAGAAGTACTTATTTAATTTGTGTCTACTGTGTGTGTCAAAATTTGTGGAAGATTCAAATCTCTCTCCTAAGAATCTTAAAATCCAGTAGCAACATTAAAATGTAACATAAAAGACACTCATAATTGAGGTACAGAAAAAGTAATATGACTGTTGAAAGATTGGGATATTACTTCCAACTGGTGGGATGGAGAGTGAGTTTGATCACCAAAGAGTCTACATATCAAGTAGCATTGCTTTGAGATGGTCCTTTAAGGATGATGTAAGTCCAATTAGAAGTGCCACACGGAGGAATGAAAAGCAAGTAGGTGGCCGAAACCGGTTTGGCTCAATGGATAGAGCGTTGGCCTTTGGACTGAAAGGTCCCAGGTTTGATTCCAGTCAAGGGCATGTACCTTGGTTGCAGGTACATCCCCAGTAGAGGATGTGCAAGAGGCAGCTGATCGATGATTCTCTCATCAATGTTTCTAACTCTCTATCTTCCTCTCTTCCTCTCTGTAAAAAATCAATAAAATATTTTTAAAAAGAAAGAAAAGCAAGTAAGTGAACACTCTTCTTGACTGAGGCATGGAGGAACTGAGGAACAGGAGTTGAAAATATTTGTAAAATATGTGGGAGAGTATGTATGGGAGAGGATTGAATGCCAGGTTAAAGAGTAGAATCCTTCAGTTCTATTTTGTGAATATATATATCAAGCACTTTACTCTGTGCTGTGCTGTTATCTATGGCAATAAAAAAATCAAGACAACAAGGTCACTCTTCAAGAAGTCATTTTGTAGACGTTGATGTCATCGATGTCAGGAGTAGGTTAGGTGTGATATTGGATACATTTGGTCAGAGGAGATCTTCACTGTGATTTAGAAGTCCTAATGTGAATGATATGCAAAGTCATTTGGAATGGAGAAGACTTGGGCAGCACACTGACGAATGCCAGTCGTCCCAATTTCATTTTATTCAGTTCTGAAAGGATATCTCTTTAAATAAGAAGAAAACAAAAACAAAACAAAAAACAAAAAACTATGCTTTGAAGACTGGTGTGGAAAACAAATTTATGTGGAATGAGGCTTTTTTTTTTTTTTAGGAATCCCAAGTTAATATTCTAATTTCATTTAAGTGAAGCTACTTCTGACATGGTGTAGTCGCTAGAATGATTTATTTCTTTAATATGCACAACTGCATTCACTAATGAGGGCAGAGGCATGGTGCCAGATTGTGAAAGCACCAATGTTTGCCCTCTCAGGAAATCTCAGCAGCTCAAGATCACAGCAAGAGTAAATAAGTGATTCCAAGGATTTGAGTGAGAGGGAGGAAATAATGGAGGAGAGGGGGGGAAAGAAAGATTTTTGTTGAAATTAAATAATGGAACAAATAGGTATAAAATTAATATTCATTCTTATAAGTTTTAGAATAAGGAAATGTGGTATAATTAAATACTAAAGGATTGCTAAAAAATTCTCCTGCCAAATTATTAAAGTTTTTTTTAACATTTCCCCAAATGATAGGTGGAATTGTAGGACAATACCTTAAGATTCCTACCCTCTGAAGGGCATGCCCTGTATAATTATTCTCCATGAGGGTAGATGGAACCTGTAAATATGATGATGTCTTTCATTATTGAATTAAATTACACAGCAAAATAAAGATATATATTTTTAGTTGTGATTATGATCTCTCAAATCAGTTGACTTTGAATCAATAAGAAAGTTGATAATTCTGGGTAAGCCTGCATTAATTAGATGAGCACTTTAAGAAAGATCTAGAAGCTAGAAATGCTCTCCGCTACTGGCTTTGAAGAAGTAAGTCACCATGAGTTACTCAGCAGCAAACAAAATTCTCCAATGATTGCATGAGCTTGGAAAAGGATCTCAGATGAGACGGTGGCTCTGGCTGACATCTTGATTGCTGCTTTGTTAAACCCTGAGTAGAGGACTTGGCTAACTTGAGCTACAAATCCAGAATGCTGAGCTACAAAATGTGTGAGATAATAAATGGGCGTTGTTTTAAGCTGCTATGTTTGTGGTAATTTTTTACACGGCAATAAAAATTAGCACATGCCCCATTGGATACATTTTCTGAGGGCAGGAGAGTGGGAATAATATGCGTGGAAAATTCTTTTAATAAAAATGGAATGAAAATCCATTGACAACATTTAATGATCAGTCAACTTAAAGCATTCAGGCTAGTAGACTTCCCTTCCATGCACCTCACTTTTACCTTAAATAGGTGGTTGTAGTTTGGGACAGAGCAGTCCATCAAATGAGGAAATTAAATGACCATGTGGCTCTGTGACAGAGAAAAAAATATGCCATTCTTATTTGATTAGCTCTGGGAAGTTTTTTGCTAAGCGTTGTTTTGATTATAATTGGATTTGGATTGTTGAAAGTATTTATCAGTTAACTATCAATTAAAGGTACAACTGGTTAACTTATTGTACCTCTTTGTTTCTATTGGGAAAATATTTCCTTTACATTGCACTAAGCAATGCCATTAAGAATTACATGTTTCATGTAGAAGCAGAAATAATGGTTGTTAGAATGTTATGCAACTGTAATATTTGTGATATTTGTTGAAGGTTCTGCTTCTTTCCCTCTCAGCTTTCCTGCTTGATTCCTGGGATAATAGAAATTGATTTTTGTAAAAGATGAAGAAATCAACAAAAACACTATAAGCAGAGTAAAGCTACGGAGTTATGTTAATAAACAAAATGGCAATCTTTAGGAAGGGAAAGAAAATAGGATTCCCTATCAGTAAAATAGCACATGGAGTTAGGTTATTAGAAGTGGTTCAACATAGCCATAAAAAGGTTGATTTGTCCCATAAATGTGTCATCAGGAGGATGAGCTGATTCCTTTGCACCTTTCTTCTGAAGGCCGACTTTGAAGGCCAGTGCCTCATTATAACTGTAAGTAAAGGAAGACAGAAAGTAACAGAATCTCTAAAAACCTGTATCAGGGCCCAGAGGAAATGTGGAGGCACCCAAATAGGAAGGGCAGAGGACTAAGAAGAGAGGAAAGAAAAAGAGCAAAAGAGAAGACATATCCCAGTGTCCTTTGAGGAACATGATTTGTATTATCTCCTGAGTGTATTCCTCCTTCTCAGTCATCCTAAAATCTCCGGCGACTATCACCTCTGAACTCATTATCTGGCAGGTTCATGATAGAACACACCAGCACCTTCTTTGTGGCTATGGCAGTTGAAGTTATCTTCTTCCCTCACATGAGGGTGTGGAATTATTCCCACTCTCTCCCCTCAGCTGCCTGGGTGGATATCCACTTTAATCACAAATAGAATCCGGAGTGAAGAAGTTTGTGGAGCAAAGTTAAGAGGTAGATTTTATAGTAGTCTCATGGCCACACAGTGAGAGATTTTCTTTTTCTTCTTCTCCTTCAATGTTCCTTCCTGAATGATATCCAATTCAGTATTTTCCATCCATATAGAGAATTAAAGTCCAAAAGTCATTTTACTGGAATTGTGGCATTTTAGGTTACAAAATATATACATACAAATATGCACTTTCATATTCAGTTAGCTTCATTCAGGTTAAAATTTCTCTTTCTCTTCATTATCTTTTCTTTTACAACCATTACGGCCTTTGGGACATTTTGAATTTTCTGGATAATACAATTATACTTTCAAGTGCACCTCATCAAAAGCAATGCTATTTCTTTTTTACTTTCGAGTAGTTCTCCATTGTGTAACTGTACCACAGCTTTTTTTATCCACTCAACTAAGTCTTGGCTATTGTAAATGATGCTGAAATGAACACAGGGGTGCATATATTCTTTTGAGTTAGTGTTTGTTCAATGAACGAATGAATGCCTAGCCTGAAGTAGATGACATATTTGTCATTATTTATTTGAAGGAAAGACATTTGCTTTATTTCAGAAGATAGACATGGAAATAAGGACTGAAAATTATATTGAGAACCAACCCAGCTATATTTATCTAAGGAAGAAATTTCTTATGGTATTAAGTGCTTTCTTTAGGCAGGTGATTAGATAAGTCTTACTAATATCTTGCAGTAAATTGACACAGCAGGGAAATGCAAGGTGATCAGAGTACACAGTGGGAGCACTGAAGCTCTTCCAGCATGGACGTAGAATTAGTTAGGAAATGCCCTGTGCCTAGTTGTTACTGATTGGAAGTTTATGCTAAGGAGAGGCATACTTCCCAAAGAGGTATCACTGTATATTCAAAATACTACAAATATGATAACTTTAGAACTTTTATTTATTCTCTTTGTATCCTTTGTTGACTGTTGTCTCAATCTGTGTGTTATGTGTCATTTTTGCCTGCCTCCTAGATTTTTAGTTGTTTTTATTCCATAGCTAGAGGCCCAGTGCACAGATTCATGCACCAGCGGGGTCCCTCAGCCTGGCCTGTGGGGATCAGGCTGAAACTGGCTCTCTGACATCCCCGGAAGAATCCCAGATTGCAAGAGGGCAGTCCTTGGGTAACACACCCCCAGAATTGGGCTCCCTCCTCTCTGATTCTGGGTGCATCACCTGAGAACTGCAGCTGCAAAGTCTTGCAGTTTGGCAGCTCCTGTGTTGAGTGTATCCCCTGGTGGTCAGTGTGCATCTTAGCTACCGGTTGAAGTTTCTGCCCCTGGTGGTCATTGCACATCGTAGCTACTGGTTGGACGGTCAGATGGTCGGACAGTCAGAAATCTTGAAATCCAATCAAAGGGAAGTGCCCTCTAGACATGGCAGTATTTAAGCTCTCTTGTATGCAAATTTTGGTTTTCATATATCTTTGTAAAAATAACTTAAGACATAAGCAAAACACAATCTTCTTAATCAATTATCTGATTACACTTCTTGGAAAAAATTATTATCCATAATGTTAACTTATTGTGTACTCCATATTCTCTTTTCTGATATTTCACTGACAGAACATATTTAAATTATAGAATTACTTAATCTAACAAGTAAGCATCACTGCTTCAAAAAATAAGTGAGAAATTCATGTATATGCCATAGTTATATTTTGAGCTCGTGAATCTTAATGCCATGAAATTCAAACATATCCTTTAACTCTCTTGTGCCTAAAACATGGATTAACTTATTCTGAAGAATACAACACATCTATTTAACACCCTGAAAGTTTTGGTTCAAAATTATGCCAAAGATGTAATATTACTTGTATATATATTTCAAATATATTTTTCTTTTTGATTTTTAAAGTGTTAGCTTATTGACTTTATTTGAAAAAAATCTTTATTGTTCAAAGTATTATAAATGCATTCCTTCCCTGCTCCCTGCCCTTACCTTCTCTCCCAATGCTCCCTTATGAAATAAGGATTTTTCCTTCTCTCTATTTTTCTTCTTTTCCTTTATTTCTCTCTGTATTTTCTTCTTTCTCTGTTTTTTCCCCTCCTTCCCTTCTTTCTTACATATTTATTCAGTAAATATATTTAAAATATATACACACTTAGGGAGCATTTGGATACTAGAACAGCTTAAATTATGATGTCTAAGTAAAAGAACAACCAGCGCATATCATGGAACCCACAGAGACGTAATGCAGTTAGATTTAAAGAGATACTAGAATTAGGAACTAAAATAGTTATTTGATCTCTCCCTCGCTATGAGAAAAACATAGTCTCTTATCTCTGGTTTCTCTTTGTGTCTACTCCATTCTCCCCCCCCCCCCCCATTTTCTGTGTGAATCTGTCTAAATTAGCTTTTCAGTACACAAAAATGACAGCATTTCATTTTCTGAGAAACATGACTTTCTGGATTCAGGACCACTAGCAACTGACTCCTAGACTTGTGTTTCAGAGTTGAAATTCTGGATGGAGAGAAACTAATCTGCTCAGCTCCAGGGTCAGGTCTCCACTCTTGATCCAGACAAAGGAGGGGAAAGGATCCTGATTGGAGAAATATGGCAAGTGAAACCATCCCTCCAGCTAGAATAATTGCACAGGGAATAGTTCATCAGATGAGAGAGGATCCTAATACTGTCTGTTATATTTGTTATGCATCAAGCACTTTGATAGGCATTATGAATACCAAAGGGAGACATTTAGGGCGACAAAACTTGCACTAGAATAAAAGAATGAGATTAAAAAAGAAATAATTAGCATAAAACTTTGATAAATACATCAATTAATTTAAACCATAACTTTACCTTAAAATATGTAAATTTAGAATAAAAATGAAATGTATTTCTTTTGGAGAACATATTTGTAAATTTTATATCAGACAAGGGCCCAATCTCCAAAATTTATAGGGAACTCATACATCTTACCAAAAGGAAGATAAACAATCCAATCAGAGAGATAAACCATGAAGTAGTGATGAAAAGGAGAAAACTGGCTGACCAACTAAACTGGTTTGTTTAATTTTAATGACAATAAACAATATATAACCTATATTTTAAAAAAAGAAACTTTAGGGCTGGGGGACTATCCAAATTGAAGAAAATTTAGAAAAGAAACATTTGATTGGAAGTTGAGAAAAATTATGATATTTTTCAGTATAATTTGTGTACTATTTTAAATGTTTATTTAAAAATAAAGTCATACAGTTTAAACTTAGTCAATGTGATTATTTGGGAGTTGGCATTCTCAAAACCTATATTGATGCCTTTATATGTGCAATACTATTAAATAAATAGATAACCTAAAGTTTGTTGACCTTTAGTCAGGGAGATTAATTATTTTCAATTTCAAAGAGAAACCCTTTATTTGGTATTTTGTTTTGCTTCCAGAATGCAATTTATTTTGTGCTAAAGAGAGAGGCAATGGTGAATTCAAAACAGATAATGGATGTAGAAAACATGGTGTTCTATCCAGACGTCATTAAACTGATGGAAAGAATACAAAAAAGTCATAAACCTACAAGGCCAAAGTGAATGGATGGGATTGAGTGGGACTGAAAATAGCAGATAATAGAGAAGCAGCATGGTATTTAACAATATAATTAGATAAAAGGCAAATCACTAACTAAACTAGGAAAATCTGAAATTTCAGTTCACCTTTTATGGTGAAGGTCAATCAAGAAGTCTGCTTTGTCCCACCGGATCTTGGGTTTGGCAGCAACGGTACATTGAAACATGAGACATAGTGGTGGTGGGGTGGAAACAAAGAATGCTGAACCTTGGTGTCCATCCCAAGCAGTGAGGCAATGTGTTCTATTGCCCCACTGCAAACAACTAGTAGGATACTCCCTCCTCGACTCCAGCAGAGTTCAGGATGTTTATTCCTCTGGGAGGACCAGCCAGGACTCTCAGTTTAGGGAGAGTGTGTACTGATGAGCATGGTGATGCTCTACTCAAGTCATAGGTTTATGTTTCCTCTGGTGGAGACTCGAAGATTTTTCTGCAAAAACTGTCAGAAGCAAGAAAAAAGCTATTAAGGCAAGGTAACGATTAATAGATATTAAACTATTAAGGTCCCTATTCAGCAATTCTACACATGGAAGCCCTGCCACTAAAAAGCCCTTCTTACCTAGAGTGAGATTCTGGTCAGCTTTATGGGTACAGAATGGGATAGCCAGTGACCACCATATATTTGAGACAAATCTCTTACATGAAAGACAGAGACAAAAACAAGAACTCAGAGGAGGCTCAGCCAATTTAGAAGTTAAAAAATATATATATAATCAGTCCTAACTGGTTTGGCTCAATGGATAGAGCATTGGCCTGTGGATTGAAAGGTCACAGGTTTGATTCTGGTCAAGGGCATATATCTTGGTTGCGGGTATAGCCCCAGTAGGAGGTGTGTAGGAGGCAGCTGATCAATGTTTCTCTCTCACATTTATAACTCTCTATCCCTCTCCTGTCCTCTCTGTAAAAAATCAATAAAATATATTTTAAAAAATCTCTTTAAAAAATATATAGTCAATACTCACAAATACAAGACCCATAGGTAAGAAATGTAATTTATCTTTGATTTAAAACAGTATACAATATAAAAAGAATTACCAGTGAACAACAAGAGCTCTTGAAAATTAAATTGTGATAACAGAACTTATAAATATATGTGTTAGAATATAAAGTTGAAGAAATGACCCTGAAAATAAAATAAAGGCCAAAGAGTTAGAAAATTGGAAGATACATTGTCATCTGATTTACATAAAAGGATATCACTACAAATCCAATTTTAAAAAATGGCCTTAATAAATAATGACTCTCAGTTGGATTTATAAGTGGAAAAAAATCTTGACCCCTCTACTATACACCAAATTTAATTTGAAGTGAATCATGGACCTAAATGTGAGCAAGAAAATATAATAGTTTGTGGGAAAAACTTAAGAGATTATAACTTGAATAGTTAAAAATTTCTTAAGTAGGACATGAAGAGCACTAAACATTAAACCATTGAAAAATTAAAATGTATTATAATCAATGACTGCTGTTCATACAGTAAAGTTTATAGAAGCTTAATTCATAATAGACCAAGACTAGCAATCACCTAAATGTTCAACATAAGTTGACGGGATACATGGTACTCTATTCATATTATCAAATGCAACAGTGAATAAAGGAAACCACTTCATTTTATGCAATATTATTGATGAAACACACAATATACAATTGAGTGAAAAAATTTACACATGAAAGAATATATATACATGATTCTATTTATAGGTTGTTCAAAAACAGGCAAAATTAACAAATTTTGCTTGAGGTCAGATTACTGATTACATTTAGGAATGTAAACTGACTGGGCAGGAGCAAGTCTTGGGGTATTAGGAATATTTTATATCTTGATTTGGATTATGGTACATGGCCATATACATAAATAAAAATTCATATATATATGTATATATATATATATATATATATATATACACACACACACTCAATTTGCATGAACTTTACTTCATATAAGCTGAGTCTTAACAACAAAATTAAAAAGAGAGAGATGAAAGCAAAATAAAATATCCTTCTAGGAGACCCGTTATGTATATCCTTAGAGCTGTTATTCAACATTCTGGTTCTGCTGTCAGGACCTTGTAGGATTGCATCATCTTACCCTTTTGCAGTTAGGCATGGACACATTGCTTCCTGTGACTGACAAAATGTGAGTAGAAATGACTCCATTTACTTCTCGGGGGAATGTTTTGAACAGTCAGTGTGTGTCTTACCATGCTGCTCTTCCTCTCCCACAGTCCTGGGGTCCTTGGGAGGGTAGATGCGCTGCCACCCTAGCCTCTGTGTCAGGACAGTGTGGAGCCCAGCCCTCAGCTGGTCACGATGGACCTATAGTGCCAATGAAACATAAACCTGTGCTGAGGCCTTGGCTGGGGGTGCTTAACACACAATACAACATGCGGGTGATGTATTATAGAACTGCACACTTGAAACCTATATAATTTTATTAACCAATGTCACTCCAATACAGTCAATAAAAAAGAAAAATAAATAAAATAAAAAATAAAGCTCTGCTGTATTAAACCACTGATATAACTCATTTTGACTGATGCTAGCGCCCAGTGTTCAGAAGGGGAGAAAAGAGAAGAAAAGAATAAAGAAAATTGTCCGAGAAATCAGGCAAAAACCATTTTCCAGAATGTGTGGACTTTAATTTCCAGATTGAAAGCCCCTCCCTAGTGCTGAGTACAGCGAATGAATGAAACGAATCTCACATAATGCATACTATTCTGACATTTTATAATGCCAGAGTAAAGAGATCATCCTAAATGCTCCCAGAGTGGGGTACAAAAGGATCGCTAACAAAGTCTGATCAATCAGAACAGACTTGCGCTTCTCAGTATCAACTCTGGAAGCTCAAAAACAACTTCAAAATTCATTAAGAAATATTTATGACCTGGTTTTCATCCCAGCCCATCTTTCACTTAAATTTGAGTATAAAAATAAAGACAGTTGAAGAGAGGCAAGGCTGGGGGAAAAAAAGGATCTTTAGTTTATTCTTAGAGAGCTTCTTTAATTTGCTGCACTAAAATAATCTAGGAAGACAACATAGTATTGACTGAGTATCCCACAATATTTCCCCTCCTTTCATGCTAACGCATCTGTTAAAACATCTGTTAAAATACTTAAATCTCCCATCCCGTTGCAGGTAGGTGTGGCCAGGTCTGCATATGGAATTTAAGTGGAGGTTGTGTGTACAACTTCAGGAAGGGTTCTGGAAAGGAACGGGCTGGCCCTTCCTCATTGTCTTCTTTGTGTAACAGCGGATGAGGCCCTGGCTGCTTTCTTTTATCACAACCTGGTGTCTTGGGCCATTAAAAGCAAGCATTGCGAAACAACATCTGAGGGGCCTGTTTTTTTTTTTTTTTTTTTTTTTTTGTTAAGTTTTTCAGCAGCATAGAGTTTCCTTTCTGTCCCACGACCATTCTTTTGCCTATGATGAAATAAGTAGACTCTCATTTTGTTTGATCCCTTGTGTTCAGTTTCTGGTTTTCAGAGACAAAAAGGAATTTCTGACCCAAAGAAAGGGCATTGGATACATGAGTGACTGAGGAAGTCCCAAGGACTGATAATGAAGGGACATCTTGGATTTGAAGGGGATGATGTTCTTAAAAGGGCCACATCTTATTTTTTATTATTATTATAGAAAGTTAACATATAGTATCTACAACGGAAACATTGCGATTCAGCAACATAATCATGCTATTTAGGGAGACAAGTTAAAAATACCAGAGTATGCATCTGGGAGAGCCAACAGCAGTTACCTCTGGGGAGTGGGAAGCAACTGTGGAAAGAGGTGAAAGTGGGTGGCACAGAGACATGCTCTCCATGGTGAGCTTCAGCGAACTAGCAAGTCAGTTAGACTTAATAACCATATCACTTTATTGTTGACTGTGTATCTATAGTGATAAGCACCACAAATAATTTAAACAAAAGGAAAGAGGTATGTAAACCCATGATTGGTGTTTTCTGTGGCCTCAGAATGAGAATGGTAAGGAAGTTCTATTGTTTGTGCGAGTTGACTTCCCAGAAGGTGATTTAAAGAAATGGCAGTCTTACACTGAGAGACAAAGGTCAAAGACAAGCAGTGCCTTCGCTGTTAAAACGTATATCATGAAGCACAAATCCTTAACAGCATACAGTGGCAGTCCATGGGGAGCACAGAGGAGTGCCTTTAGTTTGTGTCTGTGACTTATTGCTATGGCATGACACTATTACATTTTGGTTTTAGCATTTTTAAAGAGGAAGTAATAGTTATGAGAGATGAAGAACTCAGAATTAAGTACTGTAGTTATACACAGAAGGGTAATTTGGTTTTGATGTATTGGCCTGGGCCTGTTAACTAATAATACCAAATTTTAAGTAGCATCTCACCAGTATGAAAAAGAGGTAGCATCATTATTAATGTCTAAACTATAGTGTGTTTCACACAGGATTATGGTAAAGGTCAGGCCATGTTTCTCTGAATTAAAAGCTATTCTGAGCTATCGCATTCCTAATCAACTCAGACCTAAAGGTGCATAGCTCAGTTATAATGAGGCACAATGAATTTAAATAAACTGCAAGCGACTATATAGTGATTTATATATGCACGGTGGTATCCTTTTAACTCATTAGCAATGAATGATACTATGTGTTTGCAACTGTTTTTTGCTGTATAACTATTTTTTAATCACAATATTTCTTAGTAAAAGTGCCTTCTGCTCCCATTTTCTTCCCATATATGTGAGGTAAAAGGCAATGGGTGCTCCTGGCATGTACCCAAACGTGAGTAACAGTAGAAAGAAACCAGCTAATATCCACTCAAATATATTTCATAAATTAGCAATTTGTAACTGTGCTCACATGTTTATGGTTTCATGGGATAGAATTGTCTTGGGGATTGAGAATCAGAATTGAAGGTTATGAGAAGGTTTCTGCATTATATTTCAGATAGTCTTGTGGAGGAATTAAAAAAAAATCATTGAACACATTTGAGTATTTATTAAGAAACAAAGTCAAATTGCCAAAATGTAACCAGAAACTCTTCTGCTTAATAATTCAAGTGTCTTGTTTACCATCTCTGTCCTCCTGTGTACACCAATAATTTTTGGAAACAACACATCCCTATGGCTTGTTCATATGGCAAGTTTACATAAACTATGGGCCTTTAATTTTATTTTGTAAAGCCATTTTTACTCATTTATAGATTAATAAGCAATCTTATGCATACATGATCAAACATTTAAACATATGAAAGTAGAATAACAGCATTGATAAAATTCTCTTTATGGATGGCTCAATTCTGTCCACTTTTTGTGGAGATCAAAGGAGACTAGCTATAAACCCTGAGTTGTCTGTTTTTCCTAATTCTTAAAAAAATCTATCCCAGATATATGAATCTTAAGTTATACTCTCCACAGTAGAAATGACCTCCCTAGTCCTAAAATTTAGTTAATTTTACCCAGGCTTTTGCATTGAAAAAAGATTTTTCTCTTGGAGCCCAACTGCTTTTGAGTTTCATTATCAATTACATATCCGTCCCATTCTTTTTCTCGCTGAATTTTTGCCTAATCTACAATTGGCCTTATCTTTATTAATTCTAGAATAATCTGGCAGATGCTGCTAATATATATCCTTCTTTTCTTTTTGTAACAGGACTAAATTTTTACATAGTAAAATGTGTGGCCATCCAACTGCTAATCACATTTCTCAGTCACTTTTGAAGCTGGATATAATGGGCTGAGTTGTGTACTCTCAACATTCATATGTTGAAGTTCTAACCCCCAATACTTCAGAATGTCACTGTATTTGGAGATTGAGTTTTTAAAGAGGTAATTAAAGTTAAATGAAGTAATTAATGTGGGTGCTAATCAAATATGACTGGTGTCCTTATCAAAAGAAGAGGCTAGGATACAAACATGCACAGAGGAAAGAACATATAAAGACACTGTAGGAAGGTGACTATCTCTAAGACATGAGAGATGCCTCATAAGAAACCAACACTGCTGATACCTTGATCTTAGTCTTTTAGCCTCTAGAATAATGAAGAAAATAAATTTCTGTGGTTTAAACCACCCAGTCTATAGTAGTTTATGGCAGCCTAGGAAACAAATGCAGTAAGATAGCCATGGGATTGAGTTTGAGTTGTTAGGGTATAAGCAGAAGTAGTGTATGCAGTTTTGAGGTCATTTCCTTAAGAGATGAGGTGGAATACACTAAATTGTCTCTTTTCCTCTTTCACAGGCTAGAACACAGATATGGTAGGGAGTTCGCTTCAAGTATTCAGATAAGAACAACACCTGGGCTCAGTGGAGCAATAAGGTGGAAGGAACCTGGCATCTGAATGACCTGTGGAGAAGAGCTAGCCAGCCAGCCAGCCAGCCAGTCAGCAAGGGCTACTGACATCTGGACTGTTATGTAAGAAATAAGTAAACTTTTATCTTATCTAAGCCACTGAATTTTTTGGGTCTCTGTTACTATAACTTAGACTTTCCATTAACTTATAAAACATATACGGAATAAGTACTACACATAGGACCTTTCCTCTATTTCCACTTTAATTTATCATTTATTTCTACACACTATATATAGTAGCATTATATACAACAAACTATAAACATTTATAATTTAATTATATAAAATGATAATATCATATATGTTTTCATTGTATACTAGAGGCCTGGTGTATGAAATTTGTACACTTGGAGGTGTCCCTCAGCTTGGCCTGTTCCTTCTTGCAATCCAGGAGCCCTGGGGGGATGTCTGACTGATGGCTTAGTGGGCCTGTGCTGTCAGTGGGCCACCCTTAGCATTGCCATGGAGGCAGGCGGAGAGGCTCCCACCCCTGCCGCAGGAGTCTGGCTTCTGGCTGAACAACACCCCCCCCCCCCCATGGGAGCACACTGACCACCAGGGGGCAGCTCCTGCATTAAGTGTCTGCCTCCTGGTGGTCAGCACACATCCTAGTGACAGGTCATTTCACCATTTGGTCATTTGCATATTAGCCTTTTATTATGTAGGATATGCTGTAGATAAGGCCCCCTAGAACCATAAGAAATGCAAAAATATTCAGTGTTAACTCATTCTTGAATTGCCACCACTTAAAATCAAATTGCACCCCCTGTGGAGCATGTGCTGTGCCTTGGGAACTAGTGGGCTTGACACTACCTCTGAGCCTCATTTCTGAATCCATATGCATACACCATGGGGGTTGTAATCTCTTCTCCACCTACCTCTGACACTGGGTGTCATGAGGAGGTTCTGAGCTAATACACCTAGAAATGTTTCATCAAGTAAGTGATGTGTGAACGGGAAGGAATTGTTATTTTAAGCCCATGAGTACCCTCGCGGGGAGCTGGTGCTAATGAGGAAAGGATGGCATGATTTTTTCCCGGGACTGTAGCTATGGAGAGGATTCCACAGTCCTAGGAGGGGCGGGCTCTGGCCAGCAGCCCTATAATGGTGGTCGGCCCTGGAGGTTCCAGTGGGGGCAGGGAGTTGGGGGGAACTAGGGTGCTGGCCAGGCTGAAGGGGAAGTAACTGTCAAACCTTGCAGCTTGACGACGTTCTTTAAATTGTACATGGCTGTTCACAGCTGTACCTGCTCAGGGCAGGGCTCCAGTCTCCTGGAGCTGGGTGGGGGCTGGGTCAGGGCTGAGCCAGGCCAACTAGGAGGGCGGGTTTAGCTGCCCCCTCAGAGAGGTTCAGCACCCTTCCTCTGCAGAGACAAGTGGGGGGAAGGGTCTAACCCTGGAGGGTCGCTCAGGCCTGTCTCTTCCTGGGTCTGGAGTTGTGGGGAGGAGAAGCCAGGCAGCGCGGGCGGGCTGCAGGCCCCTGGTGCCTTGGGGACGCTGATGGGTGGTCGCAGGCCTGCTATTGTTGTGGGGACCCCTGGCGGGAGTGGTGGGGGGTGGAAAAGACAAGGAGTTGGAGGTGCAGGCTGAAGCTACCCCAGAGACTGGGTCTTCTCCCCATCGGTCAGGGTCAGCCTCTCTGTCCCCCGAGGGGTGTCGTGCAGGGAGATTGGAAGAACTCCCCATGGCTTTCTCTTCCTTCTGTGCAGTCCGGGCTCCTGTCTGGCACCGTCCTCAGACCCCCGGAACTTGGCTCCAGCTGCCCGCACACCAATATGCAAATTGGTCATTATGGGGATACCATCACTGACAAATTAGCATATTACCTCTTTATAGGTATAGATTGTATTGTGACACAACTACTATTTTTATTACAATTCCCTTCCCATTATAGTTTCTGCAGTAAAATATCTGAAGAAGGCTTGTCTTTCTTTCCTTTCCTTGGTCATTCTCTGGCAATCTTTATGAACTATAATTAAATTCAGTTTCATCTTTCAGAAAGATCATCTGAGGGACAAAAGATATCGCATAGTCATTATTTTAAATCAGAAAGACGGTGTGAGCCCACAGCCCACCCCTGGCACCTGTCTAAATACATTTCTGAGGTTGTTCAGATTAAATCCTGTTATTATTTCATAAAACTGTAAACCTGGAAGATATGGCCTTTTTTTCCCCCCAGAGGCTTAAATGATTTTCTGCTTATTGATTTCTAGTTACTGTCTGTGATTTTTTAAAATCCCTCATCTGAAGAAATTGTCCCATTGACTTTTTGTTTTGGCGGTGGGGAGAGTAGAAGAGATAGGGAAAGACAGAGAGAAATATCGATGGGAGAGAAATACATCGATGGGTTGCCTCCTGCATGAGCCTGAACCAGGGCCCCGGCGGGGAAGGAGCGTGCAACTGAGGTACATGCCCTGGACTGGAATCAAACCCAGGACCCTTTGGTCTGCAGGCTGACATTCTATCCACTGAGCCAATTGGGTTAAGGCTGTGATGTTTTTTGCAGACATTGATGACCATGGTATATGTGTTTGGTGAAGATAATACCCACTCTTTCTATCTACTGGTTTCTGGGCACTCTAGATGATTTCTACTAATTTTAAAGAACTTTAATCAATACACAAAGCATTTTCAGTCAGAAAGTATGGCTTTTATTTAACCTTAACTTTATATAATCTTGCTGATCTTTTTTTTTTTAATCTATTAGGTATTGAATAGCTGTGTTTTAATGCTTAAAACCTAGTGTTTACAGCAAAGGGAGAATGGTGCCCCCTGAATGAAGGGTGTATCGAATACCACTGGTAGTTGTTCGGAACTTCTTTCCAGTGCGATTTACAGTAAAGAGCTTGCAAGCAAAGCTGTCTTGCAAACACACGTTTAATTGGTGTACTGTTGGGAACTAAAAGATGGGCATTCACTTGCTCCCTCTGGAAAAAACATAAAAGATAAGTTTAGCTTGACTGAATGGTGGTAATTCCATCTCCCCACTCCTGCATTATGTGATTAACCCGGTGGAAGTCTGTGATCTGCTTTGAAGTCTCTAGCTTCAAAAGTCTCTCCACATGAGACCTATTCACAGGAACCTGAGTTTCTTTCAATAATAATAATAAAAAATCTTCTGCATTTTACTCATAATTTTTTCCCATTTGACAAAATGTCATTGCACATCAATAGGATTTTGAGATTACCATACTTTCTTTCTGATGCACCACTGGGAGGGTGGAGCTTGAAGATCCTGGCACACAGGATTCCTACTCCAGGGAATCAGGCAGGAAAGCCACTGTCAATTGCTGTGAAGACTTTTTGAGATGCTTCCTCTGTCCTGTATCAGGCCAAGAAACAATGAATTGAGATTGCTCTCATCCTAAGAAACAATGAATTGAGATTGTAAGGGGTCATAACACTCCAAAATAAACATATATTTTAAAAAAATTTGAGCAGGTAATGAAAAGTACTTACCTTTTTAAAATTATTTGAACCCTGGAAAGTATACTCGATAATTTCAGATTTAATTATTTGGCCACAATTTGCAGTGGAGAGGGACAAATAAAATACTCTTGGCTTGAGAGATCACTTTAATAAAGTGATTTTTCTTTCTCTCCATTAACATTCATTGAAAATAATTTATTTCAAATGTGAGTGGACTCATTCTAGTCCTAACACATCTCATATTTGAATGCCTATCCTCCAACCCCTTCAAAGTTAACAGAGTAAGACAAGGGAAAAGATATTCCTAAATACAAACAAGCATTTAGCACAAACCCAAAGAGTTTGAGCATCTGACACTGTGTATGTTTTTACCTATTTATTGCCATCAGTGTATACTATATGCTGAGTATTATAATATATGGAAATAAAATTATGGAAAAGTTTAGATTTTCTGGAATTACTATCTAAGGGGGCATTTATTTTTAATTACTTATTCAGGTATGTTGTGGTTAAAAGTCTTCAAAGTCTACTAGATTCCAGAGATATTCTTTGTTCAGCAAATATTTACTGAGCAAGTACTACATTCTGATCAAGATGGTCTTAAGATCCTTCCTCAGCCTCACTAAACTTTAAACAGTCTTCTTCCTGACTATAGATCTCTGACCTCCCTTTTTGGAGGACATTTATTTTAGAAAACTTTCCATTGTAAATTCTTTCTCTGCCCCTTCAATATTTAAATTCTTCAGCTTCTTGCCAATTTTACAACCCAGGAATGTCTTTCTCAAGGACCTGGTAGCCATCTCTTTGATATATAATCATTGAGAAAGATAGCATCCCTCTCTTCCAGTCTCAGGGAAAAGGTAGGAGCCTAACTTTGATAAATGCCAGTTATCAGGCACAGTGGTCTAATCACATCTTTCTCACCCCAATATCTTCCAGTACTTTTCCTCTGGCTTACTTTAATATTTAAAATCTCTCCCACTCTATGTTTCAGCAGAGTTGAGGTCAACTTCTTTCCCCAATTGCAATAGTTTTGAAAACAAAGTTTCCCTTTCCTATTTAATTTATCCAGTGCAGTTTTTCTTTGACAATTTCAAATCATGTGTTAGTGGAAAACATTATGGATAGGAATTGTCTTTACCTTCAAAGAGATTGCAAACTATTAAAATTATCACAATTACGTGACTATAAAGTTGACTTCAAAGAAAACTTCAACTACATACATAGGTTCATTTTATTCATATTTGAATCTACCTACAAATATGGACATTCTAGAGGTTCTTCAGCTGGGTAGTGATTATTTGTAAGTTTCTGGGTAATAACCCATATCAAATTTATGCTCAACGACAGTTTACATAGAGGCTGAATGATGGTGTTATTTGAAGGATTATACATATAATTTTAATTAGAAGTAAGTTTACTGGGGTTATTTGGTAATTGAAATACCATATGTTACTTTGTATTGACTTTACTTTTCTCTCAATTTCTTCTCTAATATGATAATTAAATCACTAACATCTAAGTATGGAATATAATATCATATTGTTCTTTGCGACATGAGAAAGACAGGAGATCATAGGAAAATTGGAAAATTGGGCAAGAGAGGAGAATTCTGAGAGTCTGGTTCTTAGATTTCTGTAGAACTAATAAGTGTTGTTGAGGTTATATTAAATAATTCAAATATAATAGGTACTCATTAAAATCAAGTGCATTAACATTGTTTGTTAAAGTAAAGAATTGCATTGTTTGACTGATTTGGGTGGGATCAGAACTAAAACTTGCAAGAGTACACAATTAAATGTACTCTTTATCTTGATTTTTTGCTTTGGTATCCAGTTCTTAATATCTATTGGAACAAATATGTTTTGGTTTCTCCTAATATAGCTACTAGGTATTTTCCTTTCTCTTTCCTTCTCTTTTTCCCTTAGTCTCTAGCCAAACTTTCTTCCAAATGTGGAATATCTTTATATATGTGTTCATCTGTACATTTAATTTATTCCAGCTTTATTAAAGAACAGTAATAAATAAAATTGTAACATATTTAAAATATACAATATGAAGATATGCAATATATACACATTATGAAAATAGTCCCAGAATCTACTAAACTAACTCAGCTATCACCTCAAATATTTAGCTTTTTTTGTTGAGATTTTTTCTTTCTATTTTTTAATTATGTTTTTATTGTTTGAAGCATTACAAATAGTAGTATATATATATATATATATATATATATATATATCCCCTTTTTTTGGTGAGAACACTAAATTTTAGTTTTTAGCAAATTTCTATTATATAACACAACATTATAAACTATAGATTCTTAGACCTTATTCATCTTTTTTTTTTGGATAGTCTATTTTTCAAAAGTTTCCGCAGTTTTATTGAGCTATAAATGACATATGACATTGGATTAGTTTAAGGTGCACAAAATAATGATTTGATATACGTATCTATTGTGAAGTGATCCCCACAGTAGTAGGTTTAGTTAACATCTATCACTTCATACAGTGAAATTTTTTTCCTTGTGATTAGAACTTTTAAGATCTACTCTCTTCACAGTGTTCAAATATACATTATCATTAGCTATAGTCACAGTGCTGTACATGACATCACAGGACTTATTTATCTTGTAACTACAACTCTGAACTTATGACCACCTTAACCTATTTCCTCCGACTCCATCCCTTGCCTCAGACAACCACCAACCTAGAATCCGTTTGTATGCGTTTGACCTTACTTATCTTATAACTGGGAGTTCATCCTCTTCTACCAATAACTCCCTATTTTCTCCATTCCTGGGCTTTGGAAATCACCAGATAGTCTTTTTTCCCCCCTATGAATTCAATTCTTTCTTTTTTTAGATTCCACAAATAAGCGATACCATGCAGTATTTGTCTTTCTTCGTCTAATGTATTATTAAATCTTTCCCCCCGTTAGCAAAGGTGATTAAATCCTTCCCCCATTAGTAAATAAGCTCCATGAGGTAATGGGTATTTTCCACATCGTTCAGTGTTACACTCCAGTATCTTTCGTCCCTAAGTTATGCCTGATTCATTGTGCACTCTCAGCATTGAAGGAAACTTCACATTAAATTCATTTTTTGCCCTAAATATATAAATTCATCTCCCCCCCCTCCTTTTCCATGAATGAATTCCCCATCACTTGAATACCAGATTTTAAACATTCATAACAATTACTCTTTAAATAAATCTTCTAACTTTAGTTGAGGAATAAATGTTTGTTTCTGCTCGTGTTTATTTCTATTTTGTATTTGTGACCTAGACCATTGTGAAAACATATGAAAACTAGAATGTGTCTTATTATGAACAATTTATTTAAAAAAACATGAAGGTTATATAAGGAACAAGGCTTTGTCAAAACTTAATTTGTAGGCTGAAAGGAGTTGACAAGTTCTATCACCAGCTCATACATGCAATGTGAAAAGATGAGCTCCTGGGAGAGGTCCTCGGAAGACGTGCTTTTGGGTTTTGTTTACCACAATCACAGACATCCTCTTTGCTTTGTTCTGTAGGTTGCTTAATATATCATTTGGTTCTACATGTTTCTTTTCCTGATATTTCTTTTATATTGTCAGATCCTGCCATGTCCATTCAAATCTAAAATTGTCTGAAAGTATCTAAGTCACAACAAATCTGCTGTGTGAATAAAATCTCTATGGAGAGCTGTGAGGTTTCCAAGGCACATGCATAATAGAAATTCAGTATCACTTCATTTGAGTACAGGCACAGCGACCAATAGCTGCCTTTCACAGAAACCCACAAATTGTGCTATGAAAAGTATGATTACGACAGAATGCCAGGCCTGTGTACAGAAGCCTGGTAATGTATTCCGCAGGCAGCTGTGTGTCACCTAGGGGTGGTGGTGATAGGAGAGGGGGACACTCCTGAATACACAATTGTATTAGAAGCTTCTAATATTAATCAATTCTGACTTTTTAATAGCATACGTCTCTTAGTATAAAAATTAAATTCAAATAGGAAAAATGGCAATCTGCACAAGCTGCTTCAATGCAGAGAATTTGGCATTAGCTTCTTTAACTTTAGTGCCAGCAAAGCAGTTAAAAAAAAGGCTCATAAATACAAAGTCTAATATATTCTATATTATGCTTAAACTATTAATAAGATCTAATTCTCCAGGACAAAATTTAAGACATGAAAAAGGTCTTATGTGTTTGCATATGCACATATTAGAATAAATTGAATTAGAATATTAATTTTTTCCCTTTCTCTTTAAAATAATTTTGTTGTAAAATACTTTGCTCAAAATAAGCAGGGAAAAAGTTAAAATTAAGGAGTACTACTTACTTTAGGGACTATTTAGACAATCTATGATTAACTTTTCCTTATGTAGATTCTGACCCTCAAGGATATGAATAATGCACAATTTAGTATACTGAATTGTTTCCATCAATATTTTCCATTTGAGGGGTATTTATTCAATTGCCATTTTTACCTAATACCTACATTATTAAGTAATTTTACATCTAAAAATCTTAATTTAATGTTTCAGCTAACAACTTATAAATGAAAAGTAATGGTCTATTAACACTTCTTGGTTGGTTCATATATCATTTTCCAAAGTGTTAACTGAACAGTTAAAATATACTTTATAAAATTTATAGTTATTAAAATAAAATTAAAACTCAGGAGTCTAAAATCATTATTATAATAATCTTAATTTAGCATGAAACATGCTTATATAATTCTCAATTTTAATAATTAGAATAACTCTGGATGACTCTGGCACAGTTATTATTTTTTATAACTTCTAAAGTAAAACCAACACATAATGTATGGTTATAAAGCAATAATTGATTAGAATCTTTGCTAGGTTAAATATCCAAGATCAAATTTATTCACTGATTATTTTGAAATAGTCATAAATTCTATGAGATCCAAGTCACATAGAGTGAAGATGATTTTAGACAGAAAGAGATACAAGATAGAAATATTTTTTCTTTATTAAAATATGGTAAAAGGATACAAACTCTCAGCTCTAGGATGAATAAAATCTATGGGTCTACTATCAAATATGGTGACTACTAGTTGATATGGCTGAATTATATAATTAAAATTTGCTAAGAGAGTAGAACTGAAATGGTCTAACACATACCAAAGAGATTAAGATGTGAGATGATAGTTGTTAATTAACCTCCCAATACCATGATTGAGTAACAGAGTGTAAATGACTACCTCAGAAAATTACTTCTATTATGTTAAACTGATCTCTTCTTAAGATATAAAATGACAAATCCTAGAAATGTAAAAAATGTTCCCCCCAAATGCAAGGAATTCTGCCAACAAATGTAATGCATGTAAAGTAAATGAATCATTAGAGAGTAAATTGGTCTCTCTGAGTTAAGCCTTTATAAATATGAACCAAGTCTGAAACACTTTATTAAATAAAAGATTAAAAAAACTGACTAAACATGAAAAAAGTGATCCTAAAGACTATTGTTGAAATAAAATTTTACTAAAAAAAGGAAGAAAAATCCATGTGGTATATTGTTGAATCTTTTAAAAATATGTCTTCTATGAACATGATTATATATAATATATATATTTTGCTCTCCAGGTCCATCCATGTTGTTGCAAATGGTAAGAGTTCCTCTGGTCAGAGAAAGATAAATATCACATGATCTCATTCATTTGTGGAATATAATGAAAAACATAAACCGAGGGGCAGAAATAGAGCCAGAGCCAGAGAAGCATTGAACAGACTGTCCAACATCAGAGGGAGGGCGAGGGAAGCAGGGAGGCAGGGGATGAGGGCATGTGCTGGGGAGTGGGAATGGCCAGGGAGAGGTCAATGGGGGAAAAAGGAGACATGTGTAATACTTTGAACAATAAATGTTAAGTAAATTGGTTTGTCAGGAACAATACTTTATTCATCAGTACTTCAAAACATCTGTTGGATAATGATAGTCAATATTTGTGATGATCCAGATGATAATCACAAGTGCCACTTACTTGAACTCCCATAATTTTTTAGACCTTGAGAGATGATATTGTATGGTGTTATGGGCTGTTTACTTGTTAGTAACATTTTGCATTAAAGCTTGCTCTGTCACTTAGTAGTGTGAGGACTTAAGAAGATGATTTGTTTATCAGTTACTTTTTTTTTTTTTGCAAAACAGATAATAATAGTATCTACTTCATAGTATTCTTGTGAGGAAAGATTGATAAGTTAATATATTAAACTCTTTAGATCAATACTTGAAACAAAGTAAGTGCTCAATAAATTTTGGTTAGTTATACTTGATAGTTTGGATTTTTTTCATAACTTTTCCTAATAGTTCTGGGGGAAAAGCTTTGTAATAATTATTTTATTGTAAAGAGATAAAGACTAAGAGATTTTATGTAAATTGCTCCAAGTCATATAGCGAGTAATGAAGTTAAAAATTCCCAAGTCCATGCTGTTTCTACTATATATCACAGACTTCAAAAGTACTGTGAGATTGAATTACTTTTTAAATTACTAGAAAAATAATGTAAACAGCAGCCATGAAGTGAGTGTCCAATCCTCACATTAACAATAATAATATTATCACAAGGAAACTGCAACATTGAGTTATGTTCCCTCTATTGTCACTTTGCTGAGAATTTTTACCATAAATGGATGCTGAATTTTGTCAAATGCTTTTTATGCACCTATTGATATGATCATATGATTTTTATTCTATCTTTTCTTTATGTAGTGTATCACATTAATTGATTTTCAGATAATGAACCAACCTCGCATCCCAGAAATAAATCCGACTTGATTATGGTGTGTGATGTTCTTAATGTGGTGTTAAATTTGGTTTGCTAACATTTTGTTAAGGATTTTTGCATCTATATTTATCAAGAATATTGATTTATGATTTTTTAAAATGTTTGTCTGGTTTCATAAGAATAATGCTGGCCTTGTAAAATTAGCTTGAGAGCCTTCTCTCGAGTTTTTTTTTTAAATATATTTTTTATTGATATTTTACAGAGAGGAAGGGAGAGAATAGAGAGCTAGAAACTTCGATGAGAGAGAAACATCGAACAGCTGCCTCTTGCACACCCTCTACCGGGGATGTGCCCGAAACCAATGTACATGCCCTTCACCGGAATCGAACCTGGGACCTTTCAGTCTGCAGACCAATGCTCTACCACTGAGCCAAACCGGTTTCGGCTTCTCTCAAGTTTTTTGAGATAGTTTGAGAGGATAGGTGTTAATTTTTTTAAAATTTTGGTAAAATTCACCTTTGAAGCTATATAGTCCAGGACTTTTGTTTGTTGGATTTTTTTTATTTTTTATTACTGGCTCATTTTCACTAGTTGTTAATATCTTATCAGCTATATCTTAACAAATATCTTTGGCCTCATAGTTTCTGTTGAGAAATCAGTTGACAATCTTAAGGGAGCTCCTTTGTAAAAACTAACTTTCTCTTGATGCTTTTAACAGTCTCTCTTTGACTTTAACATTTGACATTTTAATTATGAGATGTCTTGGTATAGGCTCCTTTGGATTCATCTTGTTTGGGCCTCTCTGTGCTTCCTGGACTTGTATGTGCATTTTTTTTTTTTTTTGGCTAGGTTAAGAAAGTTTTCCATCATTATTTTTTTTTCAAATAAGTTCTCAATCCCTTGCTCTCTTTCTTCTTCTTCTGGAACCCTTATAATATGGATGCTATTATAGTTCATGTCCCAAAGGTCCCTTAGATTATCCTCATTCTTAAAAATTTTGCTGCTCTGATTGGGTATTACCTGCTACCTTGTCTTCCAAATTACTGATTCACTTCTTGCCTCATCTAATTTACTATTGATTTCTTCTAATGTATTCTTTATTTCAGTTGTTGTAGTCATTATTGATGACTGGTTACTTATTATGATTTCTATGTTTATTATCTCTTTGCTGAATTTTCTTGAGCATTCTTATAACTGGCGAACCAGTATTTTGAACACTGCATGTTTTTGCTTCCATTTCCTTTAGTACTTTTTATGGAGATTTATCCTGTGGTTTTTTTTTTTTTGTTTTTTGTTTTTTGTGTGTGTGTGTGTGTGTGTGTGTGTGTGTGTGTGTTTGTTTGTTTGTTTTCCCATTTAGGACATGATTCTTTGTTTCCCATTCTTTTTATCTCTGTGCTTGTTTATATGTATTAGGTATATTTTCTATATTTATCTATCTTGGCATGGTGGCCTTATGTAGTCAGTGTCCTGTGGGGCCCAGTTATGCATTCTCCCTGATTACCTGAGCTGGATGTTCTAGGCGTGTCCATTGCGTCAGTTGTGTATGCCTTCCTGTAGTAGTTGAGCCTTGGTTGTTATTGGTATGTCAGTGGGTAGAATTTTCTCTCAAGCTAATGGCTATGAGGATTGTCCATGACCACAGTGTACAAAATATGGGATTTGCCAAAGCAAGATTTGGTGCGTGATGAGACCACCCTTTGGATGTACTTCTTGTGGAGCTAATTAGGTGAAGTTCTGCTGTAGTCTGAAGTTGGCCATCAGATATATTTGTTCTGGGGCCTCTTGGGAGAGATTCCAGTGCAGGTCAATGTCAGAGGCAGCCCATGACTGGCCTGGGACTACCTTTTAAGAGATACAAAGTGATCTGTAGTTGCTAGATGCTTGTGCTGGACCAGTTGCCAGCAAAAGACCCAACCAAGATCAGTCAATGAAAAAACCTGGGGCGGAATTCAATTTAGGTGAGGCAGGCCCTCAGGGAGTCCTCAGGGTGGAGCTAATGGAGTTCACTGGCTAATGCAGAATCAGGTTTGGCCATGTGGGCATAGGACCCAACACAGGGGTAATGGTGGCTGTCCCTCCAACTCTCACTTTGAAGGCACCTAATTTAGTTTCTCCCTGTATGTCTCAGCCCATCACCCAACTCCCCAGCCCACAGATTTGACAAGAGTTTTTCAAGAAAGATTGCAACATAGGCCCAGGCTTGTTGCAGAAAAAATATACAAAACAAAAAAACAAAACAAAACATGGGGTGTGAGCAAGTTGGGTGAAATCTCTAGGCATCATCAGGACAGAGCTAGTGGAGTTCAAACTGATGCAGGTTCTGTGGATAGAAGGCTTGACACAGGAAAATAGCACTCATTTATGTGGGAGGACAGCACAACTCCAGACATGGGTGGCTGTTCTTTCAGCTCTCTCCTCTGATGCCACACAACTGAATGTCTCTGGTGTCACCCTGCTTGACTGGAATTCCTTGAGAGTTTTTTAAGGAAGGCTGCAAAGAAAGATCCTCCTGTCAAGGGTAAGCTGGGTGGGGATTGTCTGAGAGAGCCATCAGGGTGAGCCAGTGGAATTCACCAGGCTAATGCAGATTCAGATTTAGCTGGTGGGGAAAGGACTCCACACAGGAATGATGGTGCTTATCATGAGGCTAGGACTCAACACGATGGGTTGTCCCTCCAGTGGTTATAGTCTTAGATATTTTATGAAATGTTATAATGTGTTCTTATTAAACAATTAGGCATATATAATCAATATAGCCAATTTACCCACAAGTGATTTTTATTTTTATCTCTTATTACACAAGTTATCCATCAACTTATATTTTCATATTATTAATATCAACTTTTCTTCCTTAGAGTAGAGAGTGGAAAATATGTTTTTGTTGCTTAGTAACACTTCTTTTTGGCAAAAAGGACTCAACTCTTCCTTTTAAACTGATTTTGTTTAACCTGATTTGGGTTGAACTGATTCCATATGGCTTAGATGAGTTGAACCCCCCACTGGCTTCTGATTGGCATGTCACTCAGACCTGCCCAACAAACATACTGAATTCTTCTAGTCACTGCTTTGTTTGGTTCAGGACTGAGCATGTGACACAGATTCTGACAATCAAAATTCTAGGACCATTGCTAGAGTTATTTAGAGTACTATTAAATCCAATAAAAACACTGTTGACCATTGTTGTTACTACATAAGAACCATCCTCTTGATAATAAAGACAAGAGAGAGAAAAGGCCAAGAAAGGGATATCTTCAGGATGACTGACTTTTAGATAATGGGCCTTTAAGTTAGGCAAACCAATACTTTTCCTTTTTTCTTTAAGCTAGTTCAGTTAAATATTCTTATCAGCAATCAAGGAAGCCCTGAATAAAAGGGAGGAACAGTTTGGAATTTTCAGTGAACTTTTAATTTCACACTTAGAGGAAAAGCTTGAATTTCCCATAGTACTTTCTCTTGTGACTAAAGATATTTAATCTAAGGAGTTAAATGCAGATGTACTCCACTTTTAAAATATTAAAGTTTTATATTTATTTACATAAAATTAGTTTATAATGCATTGTTTGAATTCCAAATGAAATTCCATAAGAGCAAGTTCTTTGAAGGATTTATTATTTTATGTTAATGCCCTTGCTTTATTTTTCTCTATATGCACATACTAATTTTATTTGTTCTTGTGAAAAACTATAGATTGAAAAGGAAGTTTTGTTTTTATTAAATATCCAAACAGATTTTCTTGAATGTTGATTGTGAACCAAAAATTCTTCTAAGTATTGTAATATCTCTTAAAGAACTTACAGTATAGACAAAGATACAGAGGAACAAATATCAGTGACAATGTCCATGACATTTCTGTGTATGTGAAGAAAAAAATTATATTATCAGCCAAGAAAATTAAAATGTAGTTTGGGAAAGAACACACACAAACAGTAAACAATAAAAACAGTGCTATAGTACACATTTAAATGCTATTCTATAGTGCTGGCAAGGCTGTAGGGAACCAGAGAAGGGTGATATAATTTTCAATTGAGGGAGAACACAATTAGTAAAATTTAAATGTGCAGGTAGCAAGTGGCAGAGTATTTCAAATTAGAACAAAGGTATACTAAAATATTTAGAGATGTGAAAAACTGGAAGGGATATTTAAGGAAGAGTGGTTTTACTTGACTGTTACATGAAACAATTGACAACTAAAATGGAAAGTTGGAGTGTTTCTAAGATGAGAAGCTATGGAAAGAGAGGTATGTTAAAAATTAATCTAGTGGTAGATAGTAAATAAAAATGGACAGAAATTGCGTAGAAAGAGGTTATTTTCTTTTAAGGTCACTATGGTAATATTTAGGGATGCTAAGAGGAAGCAAGACAGGATATTAGGAAAGGGATACAGGAACTTAATTGTAGGGAATAATTATGATTATTTATAAATATGATGCTAGAGTTTATTTTTCTGGGTAAGTAAATATGGGGGAAAAATCCACAGTAGAAGTAACATTAAAAGTCATTTCCAATAGTATCTAGTTTAGTATGTTAGAGAATGGTATTTAGAGTCAACTTCATGCTCTAAAACTTCCACAACTTTAGGTTTAGGTTTTCCTCATCTACACATGCCATTTTTCTCAGTAAGAAGCTGTAGTATGAATAGATCTAGCTAAATATGACAGCCTCTGGACAATAGAAAATGATGTCAGTTCACAAGCAGAATCATATAGTTGGTTTATTTCACTAAAGAATTATATTTTCAAAAAGGTACAAGGCATATTACTGTTTCTTCAATGGTGGTAAAACTAAAATTATTATCTATATCTACCTAATAAAAAAGCAATATGCTAATTGACTGTACCTTCACTACGCCCACCAGCTAATCAGTAGCAAATATGCAAATCAATCCAACAAATATGGTGGGTTAATTTGCATACACAGGTGCCTAGCAGCAGGGGGTGGGGTGGGACTCTTGTGTCTTCGCCATGGCGACAACACAGATGTTCTTCACCACCCTTGGCCACTTTGGGCCTCTAAGCAGTGTGGGATAATGGAAAGGCAGCTTTGGCCATAGCAAAGGTGGTGTTGGCAACCAGGAAAAGGAAGGCCCATTCTGGCATGAATCTTTGTGCATCAGGCTTCTAGTATATATATGCCTAAACTACTGAACCAGCGAATGGAATGACTGGTCAACTAGTTGCTATGATGCATACTGACCACCAGGGGCCAGGCCCTCAATGCATTAGCTGTCCTTTGGTGGTCAGTGTGCTCCCATAGCCAACCTCCCGCAGCTGGCCAACCCCTGGCAGTCCTTCCCCTGGCCAGCTGGCTGGCCCTGATCAGGCCTGATTAGGACTGAACAAGACACCCCCATTAGCCCTGATTGCCCCCAGGCTGAGGAATCCTACTTGTTGACAAATTTGGGCACCGGGCCTCTAGTGCCAATATAATTACAAATTAATGATATATTAATAAATTATGAAATGTTCTCCCATGCAGTGGGCTTTTTGTTGTTTTGTTGATGATTTTTTTTTTTCTGTACAGAAGCTTTTTATTTTGATGTAGTCCCAATTATTTATTTTCTTTTTAGTTTCAATTTCCCTAAGAGCTTTATTGGTGAAGATATTGATTTGGCATATATCTGAGATTTTGCTGCTTGTTGATTCCTCTAATATTTTTATGGTTTACTATCATATGCTTAAGACTTTTATCCATTTTAAGTTTATTTTTATGTATGGTGTAAGTTGATGGACTAGTCTTATTTTTTTGCATATATCTGTCCAATTTTCCCAACAGCTTTTCTTGAAGAGACTGTCTTGATTTCATTGTATATTCTTGCCTCCTTTATCAAATATTAATTGAGCATAGTGGTTTGGGTCAGTTTCTAGGTTTCTCTATTCTATTCCATTGGTCTATATGACTGTTCTTGTGCCAGTATCAGACAGTTTTGAGAAAAGTAGCTTGGTAATATGGCTTGATATCTGGTATTGAGAATCCTGCTACTTTGTTATTCTTTCTCAGGATTTCTGCAGTTATTTGGGGTCTTTTTTATTCCAGATGAATTTTTGGAGAGTTTATCCTAGGTCTGTGAAATATTTGATATATATATATTTGATTTTAGAGAGGAAGGAAGAGGGAGAGAGAGATAGAAACATCAATGATTTAAGAGAATCACAAACAAATGTGTCCTTTACTGTGAATTGAGCCCACAACCCAGGCATGTGCCTTTGGCCAGAATCGAACCTGAGACCCTTCATTCCACAGGCTGATGTCTATCCATTGAGCCAACCCAACTAGGGTGTGATTGGTATTTTAATGGGGAGTGCAATGAATCTATAGGTTTATTTGGGCAGTATGGACATTTTATGATCTTGATTCTACCAATCCTTGAACACAGTATGTTTATATCTCCCTCTGTCTCTTTTTTCAGTGTCCTGTAGTTTTCCGAATACAGGTCTTTTACTTCCTTAGTTAAGTTAATTCATAGGTATCTTAATTTTTTGGTGCTTTGGTAAATGGGATTGTCTTTTTAAGCTCTTTTTCTGTAATTTCACTATTGGTGTATAAAAATGCCATAGATTTCTTGGCATTAATTTTGTATCCTGCTACATTGTTGAATACATAGGGGAACATATTTGCCAATGTTATCACCAATGGGGTTTTAATCTCCAACATTTTCGGGAAACTCATACAACGTAACAAAAGAAAGATAAACAACCCAGTCAAAAAATGGGCAATGGACCTAAATAGGTTCTTTTCCAAAGAGGACATAAGGAAGGCTAAGGGACATATGAAAACATGCTTAAAGTTACTAATTTTGGAGAGATGCAAGTCAAAATGAAAATTCAATACCGTCTCATACATGTCAGAATGGCTAGCATCAACAATTCAACAAATGCCAACTGCTGGAGAAGATGTGGAAAAAAAAGGAACTCTGGTGCACTGCTGGTGGGAATGTAGACTGGTGTAGCCACTGTGGAGAACAGTATGGAGTTTGCTCAAAAAACAAAAATGGAACTCCCATTTGACGCAGTAATCCCACTTCTAGGAATATATCCCAAGATATTAGAAGCAAATTAGAAAGGATATATGCACCTTATGCTCATAGCAGCACAGTTTACCATAGCTAAGATTTGGAAACAGCCTAAGTGCCCATCAGCAGATGAGTGGATTTAAAAAGGTGGTACATCTATACAATGGAATACTATGCTGGGGTAAAAAAGGAGGAATTCTTACCATTTGCAACAGCATGGATGGAACTGGAGAGCACTATGCTAAGTGAAATAAGCCAGTCAGAGAAAGATAAATATCACACGATCTCACTCATTTGTGGAATATAATGAACAACATAAACTAATGAACAAAAATAGATCCAGAGAAAGAGAAGTATCAATCAGACCATAAAACCTCAGACAGAACATAGGGGAGGGTGGAGGTGAGGGGGAGATATTAACCAAAGGACTTGTATGCGTGCATATAACCCTATCCAGTGGACACAGACACCAGGGAGGTGAGGACATGAGTGGGGGGTAGGTGGGCAATGGGGGGAGAGGGGCAGGGACACATATATATAATACCTTAATCAAAAAAAATTAAGGAAAAATTAATATTATAAACAAAAGCCTTTGTACACACAAACAAAATAAACAAAAAAATTACAGTAGCTGAAGTTCTTCAAAATAAAGCCACTTAAATAAAGGAAATGACAGCTCTAAAATTTTTTAAAAATTATGAAATTATAATGTAGTTCATAGAACTCTGTCATTGGAAAATTTTTAGCCTATTGTATAAAATAATTTTTCTTTATTGGATAATATGATAACTATATATTAATATTGAAGAGTTATTTAATTTTGAAACATGGAAGAGTTAAATCCTTAAAAACACTCTGGTTGCAATTTCAGAGGTATTCTGATCATGAAAGGGTACTTTCCAACAAATCTTGAGGAATTCCTCTTGGGGCCTTTTTACAACCCAAAGCAAAATTATTTTTCTCACTTGAATTTTTTTCTAATCTTTTTTTTAACTCTTGAAAAACTTATCTAATGACTTTAATTTAAAAATGTTAACTTCCTATTGGGTTTTAATGACAATGTCAGTTATAAAATAGTTCTTGGTTTCTTCAAAGAAGACAAAGGTTAATGAATCCTATAAGAGCTAAGTAAATGAGTTTTGCTAATTTTTAACAAGTAGAGAATTTCTGAATTGTAGAATACATATAGCTATGCAATTATAGTTATATAAATATAGATTATAGCTATAGTTATATATAGATTATAGATATAGTTATATCTAGATAATAGATTGTGTGTGTGTGTGTGTGTGTGTGTATCTGTGAAAGGCCACATGTGTCTGGAGCCACTCCATATAATTAAGCTAGCAAAGCTGTGTGGGGTGGATATATAAACTAGCATTATGTTTATGTGACTCATGCATGCATATGTTTATTTCAATGTGTGATTATTTGAATTTTAATTCCCACATTGAATATTTTTTTCTGTTAAAAATATGCAATAAAATCTAGTGCCAAGAAAAATCTACTTCTAGAGTTTTAAAGTGTGCAATATCAAATACCTTCCAAAATGTTGGAAAATATTCATACCCTGGGTAAATTTTGTCTTTAATTTTAGACCAGGTTATCAACCGTTATATTAAAACTAATATATAGCTACATGTTATAGAATATGCTGTTTGTGAAAGATTGACATTAAGTCCTGATTTCCTCTTTGGGTTTAACTCTTTGAGTTAGCTGTTATCAGATTATGAACATAAACTTATTCTCTGCCATTACACCCGTATCCCATAAGCAAGTTGAAAGGTATAGGAACACCAAAAGGCCTGGCCATGGACACAGAGGAAGAATGCAGAGGAGGATCAGTGAAGAGGAAAAGGCAGATGCTTTTCCCCACAAACAAACACAGATTCTGAGTGTATTGTGAAACCAGGGTGAGGAAGATTATTTGGCAGTGAGAGGGATCAGTTGCAGTACTCAACATTTCCCTCCCTCACAGACTAACTTATGGACAACTGGCAGTTCCTGCAATGTACCCAGTTTTGTTCTGTATTTGATGGTGAACCATGGTGAACAAATATGTCTCATTGAAGGGTCAAATGTAAACGTATTCACATCTAGAAGTATGTGGAATACTATGAACATTTGTACTCCAGCAAAATCACTGGGAACATGGAGATTGGAGGCTCCATCCTTTTGTAAGATTGCCACTTAAACCTGTGGCCTTAGATGGCTTACTTAAAATTGTTAGCCTTAGTGGGGTAATCACATATTTGTGATTTTGATTCCCACATAGAATATTTTCATATCCTGGGTAAGATTATTATGAGGATAAACTCTAATAAATATAAAACATTTAGCACCATGACTGGGACATAGTAAATGTTAAACATGCTATCCCTTATTATCATGATCACCGCTATTATGATGAACTTTTATTATTCTTTCCTGATGAGGAAAGCTTTATGTACTTTAAATTTATAACTAGAATTAAGAAACATAACCTGGAAGGGCAAGAAATAAATAAGTATAGATTTAAAGATATAAAATTTTAGAGATTCAAGTCATAAAAGCTATTATTTGTTTCAACATGATTTTTAAAATGTAACTGAATTATCATACATGGGTCATGGTGTTTTCAAAAATTAAATATTAAATTAGATGTTTCTTTTCTTTTATTTATTTTAAATCTTTATTGTTGAAAGTATTACACATGCCCCCTATTTTTCCCCATTGATTTATTCTAGCCCACCTCTGCCCCCTGCCCCAGGCCTTCACCACACTATTGCCTGTGTATTTTCCATTATTGCATTGTTTTCATGTAAGAAAGAACAAGTACATTTAATGATGGCATCATTAAAGACATAGCATATTTAACTGAAAACATAAATGAGTTATTTATAATATTTGCATACATTTGTGCCATATATATTCTTCTTTTCTAAAAGTTTTAAGTAATGCTGTCTTGCAATTGCATATTAACCTTATAATTATATACAAAATATGCAATTAAATGCTCCCCTAAAATTAGCAATTATAAACTGTCCTGCATATATAGTAGCTTCTAAAATAATGTAATGCACTTGCAGAAATATCTACTATGTTGTGTGTTGGTTTTCTGCTGTTCAGCAAAGGGATAGAGTGGGGAAATAATTTCACACTGCATATAATGCATCTGATATGAAGGGAACTTGAAAATTATTTAGTTACAGATTTCTCTGACCAGGCTTGCAAAATGGCATATATTATGTTAATGGGCAAGCATTTGAAAATGAATTTGAATATTAAATGCACTAAGTTTGGGTTCTGACATGAAGGAAGGCATAGTTGAGACACAATTTACAAATAGGTTCTTGTTAACTCTTTCGTTGCTATGGCTTGCAATTATGCCTTGTGCTTAAAAATTATTCCGTCTTGTAATTTTTTTGTCACTGAAAATTCCACAATATTGAAAACTATTAGACTATACAAATGAAGTTCTATTATAGTATTAGATTTTTCAGCCATGTTCTATGCTCAGCTATGCTCCATGTTGTTCAGTGAAAAATAGTTGCTTATTCATTGAAAGTTGTAAGTAGAAAAGAAATGAGCCACATCAATCACTGTATTAATGGTATACTATATTTTCTAGCTTTCATTTGTAAAGTAACACATTGGAGTTGGCATATATCGGGAATGTATGCTACCAAGCCACCGTTATATATTCAACTGAAATATCTTGTCTTCAAGTTCACGCACAGATCACAAATTTACTACTACTGAATTCATAGTGTTTAAATCCACAGAAAATGAATAGTTAATAGTAAACCTTTCCACCAAAGCATATTTTCATTGGAAGAGCAAAGCATTACAGTACACCGGATGTTTTAGGTCATTTATTTTGTTTTTGCTCTGGGTCATTTTACAAAAGCACTTCTGCTCTCTAGCTTTAAAATGAGAGCCACTCTACTCCCTAGATATTACCCAGCAGCACTTGGGGGCCCTTAATGATTAATACCATCACCGTCCAGCCACAAACCTTTCTGCTGCAGATAATGCCAGGCAGCAAGTGCGCTTGACACTTTTAATGTATAATTAAGTAGGAAAAGTCAGCACTCAGTATGCAAATTTTTCAAAATGATAAATGATGCCATACAGCAGTAGGGATTGATTTGGTGTAAATGAAACTAATTAAGGAAATGTCAAACATAATTAATAAAACAGGTTTAAGCTGCAAAACATTGTCAATTGAATGAATGAGGAGGCATTGGCTCCCATTGTTTCTGCTTTATTTAGGGCTTGTGTTTAGCTTGTACTCTGTTCCTAAATGCACTTTCGCTACCTCACACCCTCCACCACCAATTCCCAGAGCGGGGGAAAATAAATTTGCTTGTCTCTCCACTGACTGCAGAAATTAATTGCAGAAATCTTGTCCCATCCAAGTGTTACATTCACTCACAGGACATTAACATAACTAATTTGAAAGAGCCCAAATGACTGCATAATAGAGCACTGTCAGTATGCCTGACAGTCTTTGGTCATACCAAATTAGCTTGGTTTTCTAATTGAAATTTTTTTTTCCTCGGACTCTTTTTATAATTTTTTTCCTCAGCTATTCATTTTTGATAAGAACAAAGGTTTTATAATTTACAAAAGAGTGCTTGACCTATAATTACTAGAGAGGAAATTAGGGGAGGTAGAAAAGTCAGATTTAGTCCTGGTAATGATGCTGGAGACCTTCCTCCCTCTAGGGAACCCGAAGAATAATGGAATCTTCTATTTTTACGGGCGACCTGTGCACTGGTGCTGACTCTCACTGTGAATCCACTTTACTTTGCACATCACTTGCTTAACACTAAAAGTGCCAGCAGAATGGCAGGCCATCCCTCCGAATGTCATTCAAATCAGGCCCATTTCAAGTCCCTTCCTGCTCAGAGAGTGGATTGAAGAGCATCTGCCAGTCCTCTTATCTCACCCTTATATATCTTCCACGTAGAGTTTTATGTAACTTACTTTGTGAACCATTTGGGTAAATAAGGGTGGGAGAGGATCAGAGGTTTGTCAAGAGTAGAAAATTCAAATAAGATTGCTAAAATTATTTGAACTGGAATCCAGTGGTCCTGGATTTTAAAATCATGCCACCTGCATGGTATGAATGTAATCTTATCATCTCTGATATGGTTCTCAAAAGTCTGCTAATGCTATCTCCTTCATTTAGAGATCTTTTCTCAAAAGGACAGTTTCCCTTTGAGTATGTCACAAGAATGGAATCAGCCCTTTCTCTTTACACTTTAAATGATGAGATATGAGCTCAATGTGATATTTCACATTAATTGGGGATATTGCATAGAACTGAAGCTGTAGTTTGCACAGAAGGCAGATGTGATATATAATCTCTTCTTAATCCATTAAGTTTCTGCTGAGTAGATGGGTGGAGATACAAGTGAAGAGGCATAGTTTTATTTAGTTAAAGTTTTAGTTTTGCTTCTAGAAAACACTATATTTCAATGGCTTCTTTAATTTGGTTCTACAAATATAGTAAAGTATATTTATATCTTATATGATATTGTAAAGATTCTCCACTTTGAACTTTCTAGTCTAATGGGGCTCATTTCTAGTTGTATCCAATACATTCTCTTGAGTTATTGAATATTACACACATAGTTATCTATTAATTTTATAGCATTGATTGATTATATTGTTCTTTTTAAAAAATATATTTTATTGATTTTTTTTTACAGAGAGGAAGGGAGAGAGATAGAGAGTTAGAAACATCGAGAGAGAATCATTGATCAGCTGCCTCTTGCACACCCCCTACTGGGGATGTGCCCACAACTAAGGTACATGCCCTTGACCAGAATTGAACCCCAGACCTTCCAGTCCACAGTTCAACGCTCTATCCACTGAGCCAAACCGGTTTCGGCGATTACATTGTTCTTTAACGGGATATATATCTTGGGCTCTTTATTATATCTTCTATGTTGTGAGCAACTGAAAGGCAAGATGAATTATCATTTTATAGAATGGGCATGGAATAAATTGGTAGGGTTCATAAGAAATCATTTCCTTCATCTACCTTCTAAAAAGGACACAAGTAAGAACCCCAGGTTTATTTTTTTTCAACAGGTACATCTATAATTTTGGGGGATCTCTTGGATGCACATTGCATATGCCTAATTCTAACTTCTCTCCATATTGCAAAATGTTCATTAAACAGTTCATTATCTCATAAAACTGAGAAGTCTACATCAGTTTTTCAGAAAAATAGTCTTCAGACATAACTAAATAAAGTGGCTTAAATAATCTCATAAGGACATGGTATTTCTGTCATTCTCCTCATCTCTTAGCTCCGCTTTCCTCTGTGTTGCATTCATCTTTATCTTGTGGGTTCCAATAGCTCCATGATTAAGATTACATCAATTATAACTATTCAGTGCAATGAGAGATAGCTGTTTTCTAGCACTTAAATAATGTCTCAGGATTAGCTTGAATTGAACCATGAAGAGGAATGTACTCATTCTAGAATCCATCGCTAGTACCAGGAATAGGGATTACTTTGAAGGTCCAGCCTTGAACTTTACACCTACCCTAAAACCAAATTAACTGAGAATGGAGGGGTGAGGGGCTGCAAGATTCCTTAAAGAAAATCATGGTGATTTTTTTTAAGGAAAGAAAAATGGAGAAAGCAATAGCAAAAGCAATAGATAGACATTCCAAGTGTATATAATACAGTTCCTAGCAACAGAACATACACTAGTATAGACTTTTTATTCACTACTAGAAGTTACTGACTTAATAAAAAATGGGAAAATATGAGGGTTTTTTGTGTGTGTGTGAGTGAAAGGATTGTTTTTTAATGCTTATGACTAATTCCTTTACTAGATGTTGTAAAAGCACAATACTAATTTTGTGGCTGTCAATACTTTGGCATTTATGATTGAACAAAGGGAAACATGGCTTTTGTGCATTTCATTTTGAAATAAATTTGTTTTTACAGAAGAGTTGCAAATATAGAGAATTCACTATACCCTTCACAAATCTTCCCTAAATATTAACAACTTACATAACCATGGTAGAGTTAGCAAAACTAAGAAATTAACATTGGTGCAATAATATTAACTAAAGTATAGACTTTATGTGGTTTTTATAATTTTTATGGTTTTATTATTTCTGGTATTTAATGCAGGACACCAGGCTGCATTTAGTTATCATGTCTCTATAGTCCTGTCCAATCTGTGACAGTCCCTCTGTCTTTTCTTGTATTTCATAACCTTGACACCTTGGAAGAGTCCTGGTCATGTTTTATAGCCATTTGAGTTCATCTGATGTTTTATTGAGAATATATGTTATGTGCTTTTGAAAATATATCACAGGGGCAATGTGCTCTTTTCGCTGCACCCTCTATTTCAACTTGATTTTTTTGCTGGTGATGAGAACCATGGTTATAACCAAATAGTACTTGGTTAAAGTACTATTTTCCAGGTTTCTACATTGTACAATTATGGTTTTACCTTTCCATATTCTATTTGCTATAAGTGAGTTACTAAATCCTGGTTACACTTGAGGGGAGGAGAATTAATGTCTACTCCTTTAGAAAGGAATATCAAACAATCTTAAATATATGTTAAAACCATCATATTAACACATAATTTGGGAGGATACCAAGGAACCAAGCAACTATCCTGTTTCTTCTTAACATTTTGCTCACTAACAATATTAGCATTCATCATTGAATATTGCCTATTGCAATTATTACTGTGGTGGTTTAATGGTGATTTTATATTTTCCTTATATATTATATATATTATTTTTCCTTATATATTATTTTTAATTCTCCTATAAGACAAATGTAGTCCTTTATTTATTTATTCAAATATTTATATCAGTCTTTTTGAAATAAAATAGATTTGGAGGAATCAAATTAACAGTTTTAAGACTTATTTTGTAGCTATGTCCCTTGGTAAAGGGACAGACACTCTAAAAGAAACAGGGAAAATAAATAAAATCTCAGCCTGAGCCTCATACCTTCTATAAAGATTCACTCAGAATTGATGATGGATCTAAATATAAACTATAAAACTTTTAGAATAAAATATAACAGAAACTGTGTGGTTTGGCAGTAGATGAAGTCTTAAATATGACGCTGAAAGCATGATCCCTAAAAGAAAAAGATAAATTAGACTTTATCACAATTAAAAACTTGTTATGTGAAAGATACTCTAAGAAAATGAAGACAAGCTAAAGATTGGGTAAACATATTTGTAAATTTTATTTCCAACAAGTGAGCCGTATTCAGAATATGTGAATAACTCTCAAAATTCAACAATCAGGAAACAAACTATACATTTAAAAATTGGTCAGAACACTTGAGAAAACACTTGTTGTAAAGAGATACAATGCTGGCAAAAAGCATATGATCAACCTCATTAGTCATTAGGGAAAGTCAAATTAAAATAAGATACTAATCCACAACTCAAAGAATGACTAAATTAAAAAAAAATGCTGATTCTCTTAAGGGCTGACAAACATTCAGAGAAAGTAGAGATCATATAATCGGTGATTGAAATGCAAAATGATATAGCCACTCTGAAAAAATTTGGGCATCTTCTTATAAAGTTACACTTCATACTTACCATTCTAACTCGGCAATCCCACTCACAGGTATATAGCCTAGAGAATTGAAACTCAATGTCTACACAGGTATCTGTGCAAAAATGTTTATAGTAGTTCTATCCATATATTTGCAAACACAAAACAAAAAAAATGGAAAAGAACCCAGATGTCCTCCAGTGGGTGAATGGATATACAAACTGTGCATATTCATACCTTTGGATTAACCAGCAACAGAAAAGAGCAAACTGCTGATATAGTAGCACCCTCTTATCCAAAGGAGATACCTTCCAAGACCCCCAGTGGATGCCCGAAACCACAGATAGTACCAAACCCTGTATATACTAAATGTTTTTCCCATACAGACATTACCTACTTATTTTTCCCATACAGACACATTTACTTGTCAGGCTCAGCAAGAGATTAACAGCAATTATTAGTAATAGGATAGAGCAATTAACAGGCTGTAATGAAAGTTATGAAGTTATGTGAATGTGGGCTTTCTCTGTCTCTCTCAAAATATCTTATTGTACAGTACTCACCCTTCTCCTTTTTGTGACACGTGAGATGATAAAATGTCAAGCCTATTCCTGCATCTGTGTAACCATCTCTTTTTTTGTAGTATACGTCTTGGTGTCACCCATTTCAGGGATCCATTGTTAACGTCTTTGTATAGATTCAACGCTTTCTGATGCAACACATTACTGTCAGTTGGAACATGTTTTCCGTTCATGTCTTCTACCCCCCAATTTAATACCTTTTCCATCTTAAACTAAGCACTTGTGCACTGTAGCTGTAACTTTTGCAGTTTGAGGTGTGACAGCAAAACTAGCACAGATTTCTTTTTCCTTTTTCACAATTTCACAGATAGAAGATTCGTTCTTACCATAGATCTTAGCAACTTCAGCATAAGATTTTTTTCCCCCTTAACATTGAGAACTATCTTTATTTCACTGAAAGGAAGTACTTTACGGCTTCTTTTTTGGCCTATTTGAGTTGCCAGCATCTCTACTATTGCATTTTGGGGTTACTGTTAAATAAAATTAGGGTTACATGAATACAAGTACTGTGATGCTAACACAGTCCATCTTATAACTGAGGCAGCTACTAAGTGACTAACTGGTGGGTGGCTGTATGGTGTGGCTACATTGGACACAGGGGTGATTCATGTCCCGGACGGAATGGCCTGGTGCAGTGTGAGATTTCATCATGCAATTTGAAAGTTATGAATTGTTTATTTCTGGAATTATCTATGTATTATTTTCAGACCTTGGCTGAGAGTAGATAACTGAAACCAGGGAGAGTGAAACTGCTAAGTGTGAAAGCATGGATAAGGGGGGGAGGGATTGGCTACTGTCTGTGCAACAGCTCAGATGAATCTCATAGATATGAGGCTGAGTGAAAAGCCAGTTTCTAAAGATTATATACTGTATAACTCCATTTGTATGACATTTCAGTAAGAAAAAAAAGACAAATTATAGTTTCAAAGAATAGACCAGTGGGTGCCAGAGGTAGGGCCAGGAGGGAAGTGGCCAGAGGAGAGCACAATGCTGGAATGAAACTGTTCTGTGTCTTGATTGTGGTGGTGGTTACACAAATCTGTGCACAGGTTAAAATTTATTCAACTGTACAGGAAGAGAAAAAAGTCAGTAGTACCCTAGCCAGTTTGGCTCAGTTGGATAGAGCATCAGATTGTGGACTAAAGGGTCCCATGTTTGATTCCGGTCAAAGGCACATGCCCGGGTTGCTGGCTGGATCCACAGTTGTTGGTGGAGGGGGGGGGGGGGTTCAGGAGGAAGCCAATCAATGACTCTCTCTTTGATGATTCTATCTCTATCACTCTTCCTTCCTCCCTGAAATCAATAAAATATATTTTTTAAAAGTCAGTAGTTTTGCATGGAAATTCTAAGTATAAAAATTGGAAAACAAAAATCAATGCAGACTAGAGGATAATGATCTCATTCCTTGTGAAAACTCAACACTATTGTTATTTATGTATTTTTGCTCAAATTGTTTCAGCTGTGACTATTTGGGACCCCTTTCAAAGCTCCCATATAAATGTGATTTTAATTGGCATTGTTTCTGAAGATTTTGTCAATGAGATTCTAACCTTAACTGAAAGGTCAAGAAAGAGTGGTTAATTGTATAATTGTTCATTGGAAAATGATTAAACTTTTGATTACTCAATTCTATTAGAGATAGCATCTGATTGGTCTACATTAGTTTCTAATAGAATACTTACTTTGATATACATTCTTGCTTTGTAATAAATGAATTCATATTTTCCATTTCAAGATATATATTGATTTGTAACATCTTTCTTTTTAGCCTCACAGGCTCTCTTTTTTTAAACTGATTTTCCCCCTAGCTAGTGCACTGAATAGGTGGGTGCTTATTTGAGATCCAAAGGAATATATTACAATTATGTAACATTATTTGATTAATTTATCAAAAGCAGAAAATATATTTGTGCTTTCTACCAGGAATTGATGTCAATATTTAAAAGCATAACTAGCCGAAACCGGTTTGGCTCAGTGGTAGAGCATCGGTCTGCGGACTGAAAGGTCCCGGGTTCAATTCCGGTCAAGGGCATGTACATTGGTTGTGGGCACATCCCCAGTAGGGGGTGTGCAAGAGGCAGCTGGTTGATGTTTCTCTCTCATTGACATTTCTAGCTCTCTATCTCTCTCCCGTCCTCTCTGTGAAATATCAATAAATAAATAAAAAATAAAAGCAAAACTAAAGACTACATAAAGCATTGGTTTAGCATTTGTTTTGGTAATTACATCATTATTTCCTTTACTTAGTAACTAGAATACTTAATGACATGGCTCCTAAACAATTATGCTACAAAGTAATATTTTTTAAGTAAGACATTTAACATAATTTGACAGAAAATTATTTGATAGAATATTTTAAAAGAATAATAAAACTTCCATGTGTTCTCGGGACAATATCCTCTTGGAAATAGTGTAAACAATTCTAGGTATAATCAAAATGCATTTTGGACTTGCAAATAAATTCCTGATGCCCTGGAATCTCAGAAGGTGGGGAGGGTGGTTGGGTGGGACAAGATCAACCAAGGAACTTATATATATATATATATATATATATATATATATATATATATATATGCATAACCCATGGACACAGATAATAGGGTGGTGAAGGCCTGGGGTGAGGTGGGGGAGGACAAAGGTGGGCTAGAAGAGGTCGGTGGTGGAAGAAGGGGGGGCATATGTAATACTTCAACAATAAAGATTTAAAATTAAAAAATTTTAAAGTATAAGCTAAGTATTATACATACCTATAATTTTTCCTAAAAAGAGTAAAGGGGAAAAGGGGAAACATTTCTGGATATGTGTGAAGGACTGTGTGTAAAAATGCTGGCCTCCTATAAGGTGGGCTTGTGTGGCCTAGATGCCATATATCTTTTGGACTTTCGGAAGGATTGCTATTTGTGGGAATTGAACCTTGTATGGTTGCTACAGGCTATGGGCAACACAAACACAAACAGAGAAATAGTCTAATTGATGTTGATAATAAAAGGAGATTGACCCCAAGCCAAGCAGAAAATAGCAAGGACAGAGGCTCCATTTCCTATACAATAATGAATGTGTTTTAATGTCATAATGTTTTGATTATACACTATAAACAATAGTAGCAATAGCTGTAACAAATCAAAATAATAACAGTGTTACCCGAGTCACTTCCTACCCTTCCTTTACTCCCTAGTATTACCATCTTGGGTGAGGATTTTTAAAAAAGTAAATACATGTCAGGTGCATTAAATAGTTAAAGTGAACATTAAAAAATTTAGGAAGTAATGGAATATAATAATTAATGACTCTGTAGTGAAATAACATTTTCATTTTTTGGAATTATTAGAAGTTATGATGAAATATGTGTGCATATTATCTCTGGCAAGAAAATAGAAATAAAACCTAAATAAAATGATAATATTATATGTTATATTTTTCTCAATACGATGATGATAATGTACATTCAAATTTGTAAGTAAGATTCAAGATTCCAAATAAATTAGTGGGAAAACAATATGATCATTTATAAAAGAGGAAATAAAATTGATAAATGAGGTAAATATCAGCATCTCTAGTTATCAAAGAAATGTAAAATCTTAAGATACTGTTCTACACAGTAAAATAAACAAACAAAACCCAAAATATTCAATGCTAGTGATACTGCAGAGAAATTGCCATATTCATTCATTGCTGCTAACTTAGTAATTTCGCAGAGGCTTTCTGAAAAACAATATGGCAAAGAAGTTTAGTAGACTTAAATACTATATTTTCATTCCTACTTTTGTCCCAAGTAAAAGCAGTTTCTTTGGAAAAGACAAAAAATGCTAGGAAAAATAGAAGGCAGCAGGAAGAGAGGAAATACAAGATTGATTCTATAAAGGAACCTATAGGCATAAGAGAGCAGGGCTGTTAAAAACAGAGCATTGTGGACATCACTCATTCAGAGTCTCCAGGAGTAGGAGCTGAACTAAAGGCAAGTAATATACAATCAATAAACAGAAGCCAAGTATCCTCAAATATGTTCACTGTAGCTTTAATTATTGTAGCAAATCCTACCTAATAAAATATGCAAATTAACTACCACTCCACTCCACCCACAAGCCATGCCCACCAGCCATGCTCACCTGCCAATCAGAGCGAGCATGCAAATAAACCCAACCAATAAGGCTACAGCCACAGAGAGCAGGAGGGAGGCTTGGATTTCCCAAGCATAGAAGAAGCAAAGCTTTCTGCACACCCTTGCAGGCCTAAGCCTCCACTCAAGGCTACAAAGTTTCAATTGTAGAAAGTAAATAAATTCCAGATACCAGGGCCTCTATTTGGGTCACAGGGACCGTGGCAGGCATGCAAACAAGCACAGGCCCCTCCCTCAGGCTGCCCCACGTGGCTAACCAACATTAATTCATTGGCTTGCTAATCTGTTAACAAAGGTAATACACTTATTTACCCAGATCTCCGCCTTTCTGCTTATTTAAACTACCTGCTATAAAAATACTATCATTGATATCATGACTATATACAAAAATAATGTATTGACTTAAACTGAATGACTAAATTAAAAAAAAATGATTAAGTTGAAAATTATATTATCAATTTTGGGCACCATACTAGATCACATATATTTAAATCTGGTGGGCTTTTCTTTAACTCAATTGTTATACTTGAAGATCAGGCATTGAATCCAAAGATAGGGCTTATTTTCATTAATATGATAGTGAATTTTAAAGTAGGCAGAAGCATGATTTTTTAACTGCTAAATCATTCTATTGATCCATTTATTTACCCATTTCCAATATAAATATCTCCTGGGTCTCTAGGATGTGCTTGAAACTGCCTCTGTTATTACTGAGCACATACTTTTAGAGAAGAAAGGCAGTTGCCACGGACTCCTTGGTGCCCTGCCTAGACCCTCTGGAAACCCTTTTAACTGTGCCCACTCCTAATTGCCATAGTAGAATATTGTGGTCATGACTTACAGCTGTAACTTTTTCTAAAATTGTGCTCTGAGGAGACTGGAGTCCTCTTGCCTGGAGATGTCCAGGAATTAAGCTCTGTGTCTCCACCTGCCTTTTGGCAGCTGTATGCAAAGACTGACCAATGCTGTGTGTGAAAGTCCAACGGCCTTACTTCAAGGCAAGGTATACTCTGTGTGGGACAGTTCATGTTTCAATGCTCCCCTGTGTGATGAGTCTGAAGCTAAACTTCATCCCAACTACACCTTTGCTTAATGTCCTCCTCTTCCCTGTCATGTTCCCTCCCATACAGGTTTCTTCTGAGAGCCCCCTCTTAATAAGCTACTTGCCCCTTGAATCCCATGTCAGACTCTGCTTATAGAGAATCCAATCTAAGAAGATGATTAAACAAGCAATTATAATTATGTATTATGTGTGCTATGGATGATGAAGAAGGGTGAGGAGTAGAGAGCTCTGGGTATGTAACAGGGGTTTTATCTTAGGTTAGAGGGTCATGGCTACCTTCCCCGAGGAAAGAATATTTAAATTAAGACCCTGGGTCTTTTATCTGTCTTGTTTTAAAGTAGCATGGCATGCATTTGTGAAGTGTCTGCCATGGCTGAGGTCCGTAGCTTTGATTGTGACCATCAAGAAAATAATCAGCTCACCTCATGACTGAGCCCTTATTCTCATTAGCTTCAAACTGGAAACACTGGTCACTGACGAGAGTGAAGCCACTTCAGAGAGTGACAAGCTACTCAGGCACGATACCCTTCTCTACACAGTAGGAACTGTCTTAGGAAACATCTGTAAAACCGTACAATTGAGCATGTCTTTCAACTTGCATGTATATACACATGTTCATGTAGTTCTCCACATGTGCATGTTTATCATTAGCATACTCATTTTAGTTATAAAAACTGGCCAGTAGAATATGGGTGGTGGCCAAAATAATAATCTAGCTAGTACAGTTCTATTATGGGCCTCTAGAGCTATGCTGAATGCCCTAGAAATAATGCTTGTCTTAAACTAAATTTTGGAGTTAAAAATCCATATTGTGAAACAGAGAAGTAGTGTATTGATTCTCATTTAAGGCACCAATTCCTACTCAAGGCACTAATCACTAAGATATTGGAGGAGAGACGGGTACAACTTTAAAGAAAAAAGCCATATGCACAGCAGTTATGATGACAAGAAATAAGAAGCTAAACAGTCCTAATGATTTAATTGTTTATGGTACACCATATACTAGAAAGCACAATCCTATATAATAGGGCTAATATGCAAATTGATCAAACGGCAGAACAACTGGTTGCTATGATGCACTCTGACTACCAGGGGGCAAATGCTCAATGCAGGAGCTGCCCCCTGGTGGTCAGTGTGCCCCCACAGGGGGAGCGCCCCTCAGCCAGAAGCCCTGAGCTGGGCTCACATCTGAGGAGTGCAGCATCTAAGGATGTCCAACTGATGGCTTAGGCCTGCTCCCTAAGCCAGCAGTCAGACATTTCCCGAGGGCTCCTGGACTGTGAGAGGGTGCAGACAGGGCTGAGAACCCCCCACACCCCAAGTGCACATTTTTTGTGCACTGGGCTCTAATTATATATAATTTTCAAATGGTTAATTTCATGCCCCAAACACATTAAATATTATTGATTAAAGACAATAACAAAGCCAATGATCCATGTGTTTAAATGTTTATTAGGCAACATCAATTTAAAAGATGTGATTATATTTGAAATAAATCTGTTTTAAGGTATACAATATGGTCTATCTATTAAAAGACATGTTTAAGAATTCTCTTTATGGCTATAAAGACAAAAACTTAAAAGTATCAAAAGACTTACTGAGAATAGCACAGGGTCACTATGTCCATTGTAAGGATATATTTAGGTTCTCATATTCAAAGATTTTTTTTTAAACAGTAAAATTTATACCTTTTGAGAAAATAAATAAAAAGATTTGAGGACAATAAATTAAGCATCCACATAGTATGTTTTTCAAGTTTCTTGGGAAATTTTATATTTTAACATTAACAGTTTTTCAGTTTAATCTACACTAATAAAAGAGAAATATGCAAATTGGCCATACCTCTGCGACACCCACCAACCAATCAGGAGTGAGTATATAAATTAGCCCAACAAAGATGGAGGGTTAATTTGCATACACAGGCATGGAGCAGCAGCTTGGGGTGGGACGCCTGCTCTGAGGGGCAGGGTGGAAGGGGAAGGGAGCTACAGGAGCAGTGCTTCAGCCAGAGCAGAGAAGACTAAAGGCTCTAGCCCAGGAGTGGGCAAACTTTTTGACTCGAGGGCCACAGTGGGTTCTTAAACTGGATTGGAGGGCTGGAACAAAAGCATGGATGGAGTGTTTGTGTGAAGTAATATAAATTCAAAGTAAACATCATTACATAAAAGGGTACGGACTTTTAAAACTTTTTATTTCAATAGTTTAGAACAGCCATCCAGCCCGAGGGCCGTAGTTTGCCCACACCTGCTCTAGCCAGAGTGAACACTGAAGGCTCTGGCCAGAGTGAAGGCCTGGGTCCCTGGTGCCAGAGTAAAACCAGTGCCGAAAGCCAGGGGAAGGAAGGCCTATTGCATGAATCTTTGTGCAATGGGCCTCTAGTTATATAATAATATTTGGTTAATCTTTATTTAGAGACTTTTGAATTCCATAAGTAAATTCCAGATAAAATAATAGTCTTTTTTTATAGCAGAATTTGAAAATGTATTTATAATGTTATCTTTTTTGGAGAATTAACAGTAGATAAAATTTAGGTCATTGTTATTAGAAGCAAAAGTTATATTAGAAAAAAAAACACATTTTCCAAACATTTACAGGAGGAAATAGGTGAAGGAAAATATTTTCATTAAAATAGTGGTTTAAATGCCGTTATCCGTGGAAACTATGGTAGGTGTTAAATATGCAATTATTTTACTAAAGCTTCCTTTTAAAAAAAATCAGCTCAGCTAAAAGCTCTGTTATACCTCAACAAATTGTAAAACTGAAGGGCTCTTGGGTTTACAGCTCTTTGAAGGGAATAGACTAACCCGATGTTGTACTTAGCCCCTAAGTAAATTAATTACTTAGGGCTCATGTGGTTTTCTGAAGGACACAGTCATTCTGGAGATGGGAGTTGTTTATGTGAAACGGTATATTAAAGTCAGCATCTAGGCAAGAAAGTGGTGAGTAATATGCAAAACAGAAATGCCGAACACGGTTAATTAACAACTTAAAAATTTCAGAATGGAAGTTTAGGTTGAATGCTGTGGAGGTTTAATTGAGACAGCTGCATTCTTACTATAACATATCACTTTCTGATAAGTAAATCAGCTGGCACTTATTCATTGAGAACCTTATACACAAGACACTGATAATTGACCAAAACAGGCTGTAAGTCTAGTTGAGGAAATGGGGCTTGATAAAATGAATCCATAAAATGTTAAAATATAAGCATACCATATTGTTACAAATAATAACATACTTAGTTCAATAGCCATGGCTAATTAGAAAATGAGAAAATGAGACACTTTATGAATTTAAAATTTCACGTGTGGTATTTAACATTTTTCCAAATAGCATAAATGTGTACCCAGCTTAAAAAATAGAACAGTACCAGCCCTTTGAAGTTTAGTGTGTTCTCCTCCCTGATCAAGTTCCTCCCTGGCACTGATATTACAATGAAGATCAATTTTTTTAAATGTTGAATAGGAAAAAAAAATCTAATATAGTTCTAAAATGTGAGTTTAAATGCTTTAATCATCTTCTCTTTTATCTTGCATAGTAGTATTTTCCAGGATTTTTGCATTATTCTGATTTGTTTTATTTTTAACCTTCAAATTAGACAGTTACTATTTTTGCCACCAACATTATTTTAAATTTACCATTTGCCATTTGCCATTTTTTTTTCTAGTTGACTCCCTCAAATCCTTCCAAAGTCCATCTTTAATGTTCCTTTGGAAGGGCCTGGTTCTAGTAAGCTCTCTCAGTTTTTATTTATCTAAATATGATCTTCTTTCACTGTGTTTGAAAGATAATTTGTTAGAGTACATAAATTCTATTCTGATTTATTTTATCACTTAAATATAATATTTCACTGACATGGCTTTCACTGTTGCTGCTAGTAAGGTTTCAAATTGCCTCTGATGGGTATATTTTGTTTTTACTGCTTTTAAACTATTCTTTTTCTCTTTAGCATTATACATTTGATTCTATGTATTGGCTTCTTCTTCCTTTTTTATTTTTCATACTGTATGAGAAGTATTGTCCTTCAGATACTTGGAGTTTTTCTTTCTGAATAATTCTTCAGCCTTTCCAATATTTTAGGTATTCTCTTTTTCTAGATTTCCTCTCTTTGTAGAATATTTTGATGAATTTTGAAACATCTCTCTTTTTTCTGTGACTCATCACCACTGTTTCTCTTTCTTTTTCTCTCTCTCAAGCAAATTGTCTCCATACCATACTCCCTGTAATTTCTTCACATCTATCTTACAATTGACTGGTTTTCCATTGACATGATTCTATGGGCTATTAACTTTGTCCATCCATCCATCCATCCATCCATTCATCCATCCATGTATCCATCCATATGTCTATATCTAATGAGGAATTTTTTAAAAAAAGGAAAAATACAGACAGAAAAGAGTGTTTCTAAATTCTCAACTTTACTTGGGGTCAACCAACCTGAAGTTCTAATCCTGATGTAATATATTATATTTATTTATCCATGGAGGATTTGTTTCTTCAGTTTTTTTTTTCAGAAGTTTTAATATTTTTACCTATTTTATTCTCATCCTTAATATTAGTTTTTAAACCCTTTTTATGAGTTTACTGAAAATAAATGTCTACTCCTAATAACCTTTCATTTCAACAAGAAAAGATGATAAAAAAAGAAAATATGTAATGCCCAAAGTTCAAATTATTTAACTAAAGACAGCATGTAAATAGGCCAAAGATAATTTTCCACGTTCCCTTGCTAGTTCCCTTTTTCGAATTTCTCTGGTATAGCCATCTTCATGCAGGCCTGTAGATTCAAGGCAGCAGTCAAGGACGGTAATTGGATGCTAATATTTCCTACAGTCCTATCCTGGGAACATTCCAAAACCTTTTGTGGTCTTTTTTTTTTTTAAACCATTTTGCCAGAACTAAAATGTTCCCAATGAAGATGGCACCTCCACACTAACTCATCACTTAATTCATACAAGTGATATAGTTGCTCTTCTAATTATTAGTAAATGAGTAAGAAATGGTAGAAGCCATATAATAGGGTGTATCTAAAGTTGACTGCAATCATTCTTGCAAACTTGCCTGTCTGTCCATTGGGGAAGATTAAGGAAATACTCAATATCTGAGATTATTGATTCATTTAATTAAGTGGAGGCTTTAGGTTAACAATGCATTCCTATTCTTTATTTTTGGCTATAAAATTTTATTAATACATATATAATTTTGGAATCAGAAAGATGGCAGCCTTCTCTGCTATGAAGGCTCATTCTTTCCAAGTTTATGTTAATTGTGCTGGGCAAAATGGCAAATTCTCATATGTGTTGGATATGTGTATGCTTTGCAGAATACTACATGGAAGACATGACTGTCACACTATAGAAATACCTCCTAACAAGAACAAGAATAACAAAAACCTCAGTCTTTACTGCTCAACCACATTCTGCCATCTAAGGTCTCCTGACTGAGCCTGTGGCCCTTTCAGTCTATCCTTCATTCTTCAAGTAGATTCATTTCTCTAAAATGACCATCCGATCACCTCTCCTTCCTGTTTAGTTATGGTTATTCCTAAATGTTTCCCCTTACCATTTAGGATTAAGCTTTAAGCCTCTTTGCCTTAGATATAAGCCTCTTTATGACAGGCTTCTTGTCTACCATATTTTTCCATTCCCTGACCCTTCCCCATAAGCAGTGATTAGAAGAGACAGAATTCCCATGTGGTACTTAGGCTTTGCACAAGGTTCTTCCTGTGTGTAGTGCTCATGTTATCACCACCTTTCCTCACCCTTATTCCCATATTCCCCCGTTTTGTTTTTATCTTCCATCTCTATAAATTGTAATTATCCTGTGGGATATAGTCTGTAAATCTTCAGTCTGGCCTTGATGGTTATTTTCTGAATTCTCTCAACATAGCATGCCAGGCATGTTGTTGTAATTATCCACCAGGTAGACTGGTGTTTTTTTCTGTTTTGTTTTTTTTTACTGGTTCTCTGATTATTAGATAAGGAGCTCCTTGAAGGCAGAGGCTGGTCTTTGCTCATCTGTTCCTTGTGTCCAGCTTAGTGACAAACACAGAGTCAGGGAACAAAATAAATTCTGGTTTCATCATTAAGCTTAAATAAATGCTTATTAAAGCACAAAATGATCCCAAAATGCATCTGCTGTAGAGCTTCTACGCTCCTTCTAAGAAGAGAATATCATGACTTAGCTAAACAGGAAGAGCTAAATCATTCATGAACCTGAGTGTCAACACAGGAACGATCTTTCTCTTCCAAACTTGTCTTCAGTTAGGGAAACTTATACAAAGTTAACTTGCTCACCTAAGTCAAAACCTTTTCATGGTAACAATCGTGGAATTAAGGATGACTTATTATATATAAAATTTTAATCAGCTTGGGAACTGATTACAATTGGAGAATTATTATTTGCCCTGACTCCTTTTACAATTATTAAAATCTTCATTCTATTACTTCTTGTTCGGGAAAAGGTGATATTAAAAACAAACTATAATATAAAATTATTCCATAATAATAAAAGCATTATATGCTAATTAGACAGGGCTGTGAGGGAAGCTTGGGTCCTGGGTGCCTGCCAGTGGCCGGAGGGAAGCCTGGGTCCTAGGAGCTAGAGGGAAGCCAGGGCCAGCAGCAGGGGGAAGGAAGGCCTACTCCTGCACGAATTTCGTGCATTGGGCCTCTAGTATTATATAATTAAATACCATGTGTATATTTTCACCTCTTGTTATTATATTTACAAAATGCTTATATAACTATATAACTAGATGTTGATTGTCTTATACATGCTCAGTTATGTCTTAACTGAAAATTTATAGATGGTAATTATCATAAATTCAGTTTACATATTTTCTGGCTCAGCACCATAACAGAAATGTAATACATGTTTTCTATAATGATGTTAAAATGTTCAGTTGCGAACGTGGTCAGTGTTATGGTCACATAATCTTCCTGTTCCCTGTTCAATGAATAATTCAAGTAGTAGCCTTCATACTCCTCGTAAGACTGAGAAGATATATCTGTTCCCAAATCCTGTTTCCTGTTATTGAGATGTAAGGAGCTACTGCAAATGCAGTCTCTGGGGCCTTGTTACAGGGGCAAGCTTTAAGTTTCCTTTGTGAACTCAAAGGGATATGCCAAGAGAAACATCAGAATAGAATCTCTAGTGAAAAAGCAGGAACAATTTCAGGGGATGTGTCAATATAACATGAAAAGTGTATGTGTATTTATCAAAATAAGTGTGTGTGTGTGTGTGTGTGTGTGTGTGTAGTGGTGGGAGTTCTTTCATTTCTTTTCTGTTTTATGAACATAACAAAATATGGAAATCTTCTTAAGGGTGTTATTTGAAAATATATAATCTTGCACACAGATATGTGGATGGCAACTAAAAAAAATTATGTGTTTTATGTATGATTATAATATGGTCTCAAACATTAACTAGGTACTTGTCATTAAATATTATATGAGAATCTCTAAAAACTGTGAATTTATGTGTGGGGATCAAATCAAAGAAGTAATCATAAACTGACATGCAAAGCTGTATGTGACTATCTGAATGACCCTGTAGCTATTAATCATTGGACAAAAGCAAAGTAAACCTTTTGTTAGGTTCCTGAACTATAGCCATTAGAACATAGTATCTGTTAGATACTCTGAGAAGTATCTATTTCTATATTTATTGGAAAGTGTTCTTAAGTCAAAAATTTGCATCTGTGCATTAGAGGATCCTTTACACTTCCCTTAGCATATGTAAAAAATATAGCAAAGCCATTTCTCAATGTTCCTAAAGATATTATGTTTCATGAGAGAAAATAGCCATAAACTTTAATAACAAATTTTCTATGATCATGGACAAACAACTTATTGTTGTTTTCATAGGTATTGATTTAATGAAACCAACTATTTTTTACACTATTAACTTTCCCATTTTTAAGTGTTGCCTAGAAAGAAAGTCCTAAGTGAATATTCTAAAAAATACTGCTTCATTTATAATCTTGAATAATATTTTCATAAGAACTCTGATGACAAAGACATCCCAAACATGAAAAACAATAGAAAAGTTTATGACGTATAAAATGAATTCTTCAAAAGGATTTTGTTTCAAAATGCCAAGGGTTATAAGTCAAATATATGCAGCACATATTACTATTTATTACCTTGCATTGGCTGAAATTCATCTCTGCTGACAACCCTGGGTAAATCATCTTATATATTTCATAAAATATGAGTGCTAGTCCTTTTCTGAAGATGCCACTTAGTGTGTGAACTCACTGCCATTGGCTGTATCCCAGTTGCTGTAAGCTTCCTTAAGACCACTACTTCTCCAGAGTCCTGTGGCAGTTGAACAGAGAAGAAAAGGTATTTATAGAAAGCATATGCAAAAGGTTGATAGCTCGTCCAGTTTTCAGTGCACAGACTGACAGCTAAATACAAATTGAGAAATGTAAGTTTCACTTCGAGCAAATTTACTGGGTGAAAACCTCATTTTTTTCATTTCATTTGAATATGTTTGCTGCTTCTCAGAATATGCAACTTTATGGTGAGCATATTTTTTATTCTTGAAGGCTCATTATTTTACAGTGAGGTTACTGAACCTAGACCACATAGAGCAGATTACCTAGCATAATATTAATCAAAATATACATGGCAAATGGGATTCCAAACAGTGCCAAATAGGCATCTGCTTTTAACACAGAATAAAAAAGGGCATTTAGCTCCTTTATTAAAAGGTATTATGGGCAATTTATTTTTAAGCCATCTCTCTAACACCATTAACTAGCATATAATTTAATGGACTCCCAAGCAACTTGACTTTTACTGTTTCCTTCAAAACATTAAATTGTATAAGCAAGTTGATATAAAAGATGCCTTTGACCCTGAGAGAAGATTCAAATCATTAAGAATAAATTTAATGATCTTTTAGATACATCTAAGAGTCACTTTGGGGCTTACAGAATAACATTTTCTGTTGCCATATATGATATGATGTTCATAGGGAAAAATAAAGCCAGTGCCATTTGTAATGAGATCATTTATATTCTGTTGGTAATCCTTATCAATTTTATAAGTTTGGCTTACACTTGCACAGGGTTGCCAGATGCCCTAATATTTCTAAACAAACAAATGAAAGGAAGCTCTCTCAGTTTTAATAAGGGAGAAATACATTCTATTTAGGAATATTTGGATAGGTTAGTGTACTAGATTTCTTACTAGTTTTATTGTGTTTTGTTTGTTTTTAGAGAAAAGAAATCAATTTGCTTCATCAAAATGTAGCCAAACAGTTTTATACTAAACAGACAATGAGCTAATGATAGGATAATAAAAAAAATATCTAGGCTAAGTTATATAAACAGAACTCAAAATTCTGATATGTTTAATTGATTGAAAATTTTGAATGGTAAATAGCAAACAAAACATAAGATTTTAAAAGTAATGCAAGGATGCATGCCCCTCTTAAAGAAGTAAAAATATTTGAGAATAATAATATTAAATTAAAAACAGCCATTAAAACAACAGTAAAACCTTGACATTACCAACCCACTCCATCCTTCCACAATAAGATTCTACTATCCTACTGTACATAACTATTTTAAACAAATTGGGAGACTATACATTAAGTCCTTTTCCTACATTTACCTAACTATATCTTAATATCTACACTAGAGGCCTGGTGCATGAAATTCATGCATGGGGAGGGCGTTCCCCTCAGCTCAGCCTGCACTCTCTCCAATCCAGGATAGCTCTCTCACAATCCTGGACCACTGGCTCCTAATCGCTCACCCGCTTGCTAGCCTGATCATCCCTACCTGCCCCCCTTGTCAGCCTCTCTGTGCTGGTCTGATTACCCCTAACTGCCCCCCCCCTCCCCCTGCTGGCCTGGTCACCCCTTACTGCCACCCCTGCCAACCTGGTCGCCCCTACTGCCCTCCTTGTCAGCATGGCTGCCCCCAAGTGTTCCCCACTTGCCAGCCTGGTTGCCCCATGCAGCCTGTTGTCCAGTCATTTGGTCGTCCCTCACTAACCCCCCTGCTGGCCTGGTTGTAGGCAGCCATCTTGTAAGTGTTAATTTGCATATTACCTTTTTATTATATAGGATATCGTATGCATGTGCCATTAAGGAAGTATATATGTACACTAGAGGCCCGATGTATGAAAATTCATGTAAGAGTAGGCCTTCCTTCCCCTGTCTGCCGGCACTGGCTTTCCTCCGGCACTTGGGACCTGGGCTTCGCTCTGGCCCCAGCTTCATCCAGATCGACATCTGGAATGATACCCGGAAGGACGTTTGGTCTAATTAGCATAATACCCTCTTATTATTATATTTTTCACAGAATTTGTTTTCTTTTACTTGAAATAAAATGAACTTTAATGCTTTGGTACATATATCTTTTATTTTTCCTACTTTTCCTTTTTATACTATTTTTGGCTGTAGATGGCACTAAGTATTTTAAAACATTTCCCTACAGATTGATATTTGGATTGATTTAAGTTTTTGTTTACAAACAATCTAAAGAAATTCTTATGTCTGTAAAAAAAGATTTCTAAGTAATTGGTTTCATAGACATTACACAATTATCTCTGAAGTTGGTACTGGTGTGTAACCCTCCCTGCAGGAGTTGGTAAGAGTATTATTTCTTTCAGATCCTCATCAAAACTCTAAAATTACCAACATATTGGTAAAGTGTTTTATTCTTTTAATATGAATGTTCATTATTACTAGTGAGATTAAACATTTTTACATGTCTATTATATGCATACACACACAGTCTCACATAGTATATAATCTTAATCTTAAATATAAAAAACAACAACAACTCATCCTGGTAGATTTTCTTTTCTTTGCAAAAGGAAAACGTGTTCAGAGGTGCTCAGTGACTTGCCTGAGGGCTCCCCCTGAGAGGTGGCAGAGTTAGAGCATATCACTCTAGCCCACCGGCCCCAGAGCTGGAGCTTCTTGCAGCCCAATGAACTGCCCGCCCCCATCTGCATCCTCTGGCCACCCCTGAGAGCTGACACAAGGAGCAGAGCATTGCCTTGTTTGCCATCAGCTGGGAATGTGCATATAGCGCAACGCAAGTGTTTTTATAGCTCTGTGCACGTCCATGAATGACTTTGAAAGCATACTGATTTTTGATTTGGAGGTTCTAAGTAAATATCAGGGAGCAGGAAAATTTTCAAATACGGAGTTGTGAAGATGAGGATTGTTTGTATAAACACACACAGTCCATATATAATGTACATATGTACACATATATTTGAATCGCTTTAAAATATTCTATGTACTTGCTTTCTCATTCTTCGGTGGAATACATTTCTACATTATGTATATTATCCTTTATTTATTGCATATTTTCCAAACATTTTCTTCCAGTTTGGCCCTTATGTTTTAAATCTTTAATCACAAGGGAGATTTGAGTATCTGTGTAGTCAAATATATCAATCTTTCCTTTATGTCTTTTGGTATTTGGTCTTATTTAGAAAGGACATCTTCATTTTTTTTTAATTTTATTTTATTAAGGTATTTTCTGTGTACATAGTTTACCATTGCCCCCCGACCCCACCTCCCACTTATGCCCTCCCTCCCCAGAGTTCTGTGTTTATTGGTTGTACTTATGTTCATGCATACCAGTCCCTCGGTTGTTCTCCTATCTCCCCCCAGGTCTCCTTCCCCTCCCCGCTGTCATTTGACAATCTGCTTGTTTTATGGAAAAAAAAAAAAAAAAGGACATCTTCATCATGTACAAAGAAAATACATAGTCTTTTTATTTAAAAATATGTTTTAATTTACTTCAGTGAGGAAGGGAGAGAGAGAGAGAGAGAGAGAGAGAGAGAGAGAGAGAGAGAGAGAGAGAAGAGAAGAGAAGAGAAGAGAAGAGAGAAACATCAAAGATGAGAGAGAATCATTGATTGGCTGTCTCCTGCATGACCCCTACTAGGAATTGATTCCCCAACCCAGGCATGTGCCCTGACGGGGAATCAAATTGTGACCCCCTGGTTCATAAGTCGACTGTCAACTACTGAGCCACACCTGCTGGGTTATGTATTTTTTTTAAGCAAAAACAAACAAACAAAAACTTTTAACACGTTTTTTTAGTCACCTTTTATTTTAAGAGGCAACTCATTTGTCCTGAAGATATTTTTCCATTTAGCTATATTTCCCCCTGATTTCAAATGCTCCCTCTATCACTTCATATATATTCTTTTTTTATTCTATTATCTTCTATGAATCTGTGTATATTCCTAAAGCAAGAGACATCCTGTTTTACAATAAATGATAGGGAAAAAAAAAAAAACATCTATCCATGCTGCCCTTCTTTATCAGAATTGTTATGAAAATTCTTTAACATTTTCTAGAAGGAATTTAATTTAGCTTTTTAAATGTCACAAATGGATTTGTTATATTTGTATTAAAATCTATATTTGTTATCTGTTGCTATATAACAAATTACTCCAAAATTTAACAGCTTAAAACTGCTATATTACTAACAAAATAACAACAACAACAACAACAACAAACTAGCAGGGTGTTTGTGGGTCAGGAGCCCTGGCAAGGCTTTGCTGGTTGCCTTTGCCCCAGGGACAAACCTGAAGTTAGGGTGTCACTGGGGCTGCAGGCACCTCAAGGCTGGACTCGGGTAGGATCAGCATCCGGCTGGTGTCAGGATGCATTTTCCGATGGACTGCTGGATTGAGCACCTTATTTCCTTTCAGCTGCTGGCACAAGGCTGCCCTCATTTTCTTGCCACATGGACTTCTCCAGCTTACAACATGGCTGCTGGCTTTCCTTAGAACCAGCCATATAGAGTGGGAAAGAGCCTGAGCAAGACAGAAACCAGAGTCTTATCGTTACCTAATGTCAGAAGTGAGAGCCCATTATTTTTGCCATATTCTGTTCATTAGAAGTGAATAGTACCGCCGGAACCAGTTTGGCTCAGTGGATAGAGCGTCGGTCTGGGGACTGAAAGGTCCTAGGTTCAATTCTGGCCAAGGGCATGTACATTGGTTGCGGGTACATCCCCGGTGCAAGGTGTGCAGGAGGCAGCTGGTCGATGTTTCTCTCTCATCGATGTTTCTAGCTCTCTATCCCTCTCCCTTCCTTTCTGTGAAAAACCAATAAAATATATATATATTGGTTTTTCTGTAGCCCCTCAAATATATATTTGAGGAGCTACAGAATGGATTTGCATTGACAAAAAGTCAATGAACTTGATAGGTCATCTGAGATTATTGTTATTAAACAGAAAAAAAGAAGAAAAATGACCAAAAACTCAAAGACATGTAGGACACCAGCAAGAATAGCAATATGTACTTAGTGGAAATTTCAGAAATAAATGAAAGGAACAGAAAAAACTATTTGAAGAGATAAGGACCAACAAATTCCCAAATTTTATTTAAAACTTTAATCAATATTTATGAAAATTTCGAAGGGCTCCAAGTAACATAAACGCAGAGGTTCACACCTAAACACATCATAATCAAACTTTTGAAATTAAAGAGAAAAAGAGAATTTTGAAAGCAGTGGGGAAAAAATGACCCATCATTGACAATATCCTTAATAAAATTAAAATTTGGTTTCATATATATATATACACACACCATGGTTGCTAGAAGGCAGCGAAAGAACCTATTGAAAATGTTAAAAAAAAAAGTAATGATAAACCAAGAATTCTATATCTAAGAAAACAATCATTCAGAAAAATATTTTATTTGTGTGGTTTATAAAGTTGTTGTTTTTTTAGAAAGTGTTATTTTGCATGGACAGTTAGAATGAGAATAACATAATTTTATCAGCAGTATCCTTATGGTTTATTTGAATAAAATAAAAATTTAAAGCATACAAGTTAAATGTATGCACATTTTGTGTGTATGTGTTCGTGTGTTTATCAGTTTCTAAAAAGGTCCTAAATACCTAATAAATTAAACCACATATATATAGGGGTGGGCAAAAGTAGATTTACATATCCACTTTTGGTGGTCGTTGGTAAAATTACCAGCCATGATTACCTAAAACATAAATCATAAGGATACAAAATAACAACAACATAAATATGTCAAATAATATAATATTTAGCAAACAAAGAAATAATAATAAAAGAATAAACTGTTTGACATACTTACAACTATAAGTCTAGTTTTGCCCACCTCTGTAAATATGTATATTTGGTTCTGTTAACTCAATAAAGGCCCTGTGGATTAATACTCTCATTTTGGCATTATTTATTGGTATTCTTTATTTTGTGTCCATATCCAGTTGTTTTCCCAAATTATACATTCAAATAGTTAATGGAATTCCCAACTTAATACTTCCAATGTTGACCTCTTGAATAGCTCCCACTGAAAGTGCTCCTCCCAGCTTTCCCATCTCAGTTAATGGAAATTCCTTCCTTTTAGTTGTTCAGGAGAAAAGCCTTTTGCTCACACATTCCATAATCAGTCTATCAGGAAATTGTTAGTTGCTTTATATTTATTGTCTCATTGAGTACTGATAAATCCAGGAAGTAGGTATTATTATTCCTATTTTCAGACTAGGACATATTTGTAATAATCATAGCAATCCCTTACAAAGCACTTACTATACTGTATATCAGGCATTCTCTGAGCTATTTTACTTTTATAAACCCAAACAATCATACTAATAACCCTATATGGTAGAAACAATTGTCCTAACTAATAAAAGAGTAATATGCAAATTGACCATTACTCCAATACACAAGATGGCTGCCCCCATGTGCACACAAGATGGTTGCCACAAGATGGCCAGCAGGGAAGGGCAGTTGGGAAGTTCCAGGCCTGCAGAAGAGAGCACTTGGGTAGGACCAGGCCTGCAGGGGAGGGCAGTTAGGGGCAATCATGCTGGCAAGGGAGCAGTTAGGCATCAATCAGGCTGGAATACAGAAGCACTTAGGGGCAGGCAGGCAAGTGAGTGGTTGGGAGCCAGAAGTCCTGGATTATGAAAGGGATGCCCAACTTCCCATTTAGACCCAGTCAAATGGACAGTTGGACATCCCTTGAGGGGTCCCAGATTGGAGTGGTTGCAGGCTTGGCTAAGGGACACCCCCTCCCCCAATTCACGAATTTTGTGCCTGGGCCTCTAGTTATATATATTTTGCATGTGGGACAATGAGGCACAAATAATTAATTATCTTACTGGCCTATCTCATAATTGTAGAAACCAAGTTTCAAACCCAAACATAGAACACTGAAATACAGAAAGCTCCTTAAAATTGGAAGGAAAAAATTGTTTGAAAACTAAGATGAAGTAATATATATTGAATAAGTACTAAAAGTATACACTTTTTCTTTCTCTTTCTTTCTTTCTTTCTTTCTTTCTTTCTTTCTTTCTTTCTTTCTTTCTTTCTTTCTTTCTTTCTTTTATAATATACAAAAGGCATTTCCTAGTACCCAAATTGTTCCAGGCATTGATGTACAAAGATGGGTACAGTGTGTTTCTACAGGAAGATCATGATCACATTGGAGAGCTGAAAATAAGTGAAAGATGAATGAATAAATAAAGTTATTGTCATGAAATATATAGACAGAAATATGTTGCAGTAACCACTGTAATATACAAATTACTGTTTGTAAAATAAAAATAATCAAGGTATTCACATATTCACATCTGGAAAAAAATATATTCCATTCTTTTCTGCTCACACTCTTCTGTAGGAGATTTCCAATCTAAACTGATAAAAAAAAATAGAGGTTCTTCATGGTGCCTTGGTTATTCCATGTGTTCAGCCTCTAGAAACCTTCTTTTTTTTTCTGCTAAAGAACACAAATATCACATCTACATTTTATGATGGGAAATGAAATGTAATGAAAGGTCTGAAATACAGGTTTGGAACTAAACAAAATACAACCTTGGATTTATTTTTTGTGGGGACTATATGAGTATATTGCATTTTTCTTACAGAGCACTTGTCAAATAAATCCAGGTTGAAAATTATATAACTGACAATATTATTTGAGATGTTAAATATACTAAATGCAGCAGAGTATTTAACTGGAGTCCTTCCTCTGTCATTCTTTTCAACAAATCACATGAAGAGAAAATATAACAATTGGTAAAGAGACTTTGAAGTGCAGCTCAAATATTTACAGATTTTAAAAGAAGCAGTAATTTCGTTTCTCAAGTACATCATATTTATGGCTTCTCAGATTACTCAATTTATTGATATCTACCTTTTTTCCCCCCTCTAGCTATCAAACATGTGGTAGAGAAAATAAGAGAAATTGTTTAAGAACCGTATTCTCTGGAAGGAAGTAAATTTTACCAGTAAGTAAATCTTGCTACTTTAATACTTCCTTTAAATAGACAAGGTAAGTGTAGAGGTATAAGATAGTATAGCACAATAAAGTACATATATTTTCTATGTAAATTGAAAAAAATGGAAAGCATTTTACTTTGTGGCATTAACGACCTAGATAAAAGTCAAGAGTTTATTGCCAATTTAGAGGAAATTCTCTTTTCAATGACATATGGCATGACCTTCAACTTGTATTAGTTGTGGAATGGTTAAGGTTGACTATTTCTACATTCAGAAAATCCAAATGACGTACATGACAAATGGCAGAGTCTATTCTAACTGATTTCTGGGGCAAGAACAGTAACATATTGCACAGTCGGACGAAAGGTTACTGACCTTGTGATGTTATGTTTGACACTAATCATTATTTCCCAAATGAGCTATTTGAAAGGATAGTCAATATTTTGTTTTTTAGACTTCTTCTAGTTTACATGAATTGGGAAGATGTTAATCCCCTCCCTGTGTTCCATTAACTGAGATATAGCTGTAGGGATTATATTATCTAAGGGTAGGTTTTAATAAAGAGCAAGGTGTTTTGCTTTCTGTTATATTTTTATTTGTTTTTGCTTCTGTTTTTATCAAAAATTTTCTTCACCTTACTCAATGAAAAAAATATAAAGCTTCATGTAAAATTTAAATTTCCATGCTAATAATTTACTCCACTATCTAGAAAGAAAAATGCATATTGAACATCTGTCCTTTATAAACTATATATTATATTGATTTTTTTCATTTTTTTAAAGCCTCAATAGACACTGATTTAGAAACACTTGATCTTTCTTGTCTCTAAAATGTGTTCTGTTTCCTTAGTTCTGCCAATGGATTTATCTTCCTTCTCCTAAATTGATATGTTTTCACCTGTTCTCTCTTTCTACAGCTATCATCCAGCAGTCGAATTGCTAAGTTATACTGCTAACCAGAAATTCTTTTTAAAGCACACTGGATTAACTCTATTATCCAGTTCATTCTATGGCCTATTCATTATAGCACTTGTCTATTCTGTGTTTTGAAACCTCAATACACCTATGAACCAGATATGCATTTCTCTGCTGCTCTTTTGGGGGTAAACCATGGCCTAAGCATTAGAAAGACATCAGAGATCACCATTAGATTTTATTTTAGGCAATCAGAGATATGAAGATAAAGAAACATGTAGTATTACATAAATTAATTCATTTGATTTCCAAATTATCTGAACAGTAGAGATTGTGAAAGTTATTGCAGAAGCTTTAAAATACTATTGCCTTAGTTAAATTGTCAGTCCATCTCATCCATCATTCTCTGTTTACACAATGTGAGCCACAGCAGTAAACTTGAGCTACTCAAGAATTTTCTTTTTTTAAAATAAATCTTTATTGCTCAGATTATTACAATTGTTTCTCCTTTTTCTCCCCCATAGCTCCCTTCCACCCGATTCCCACCCCACCCTCTGCCTTTACCCCCTCCCTCCACCATTGTCCTCATCCATAGGTTATACGATTTTAATCCAGTCTCTTTCTGCACCCCCACACCCCTTTCACCCTGATAATTATCAATCCACTCCCTTTCTTTGGACTTGATTCTATTATATTCACCAGTTTATTCTATTCCTCAGATTTTTAATTCACTTGATCTTCTTCCTCTTCTTAAGTAATACCTTTCAGCATTTCATATAATACTGGTTTGGTGGTGATGAACTCCTTTAACTTTTTCTTATCTGTGAAGCTCTTTATCTGCCCTTCAATTCTGAATGATAACTTTGCTGGATACAGTAATCTTGGTTGTAGGTTCTTGCTATTCATCACTTTGAATATTTCTTGCCACTCCTTTCTGGCCTGCATAGTTTCTGTTGAGAAATCAGCTGATAGTCGTATGGGTGCTCCCTTATAGGTAACCAACTGCTTTTCTCTTGCTGCTTGTAAGATCTTCTTTTCGTCCTTTACCATTGGCATATTGATGATGATATGTCTCGGAGTATTTTCCTTTGGATTTCTCTAGTTTGGGGTTCTGTACGCTTCCTGTCCTTGTATGTCTATTTCTTTCACCAGGTGAGGGAAGTTTTCTGATATTATTTCTTCAAATATGTTTTCAGTATTTTGCACTCCCTCTTCTTCTGGCACCCCATAATTCTGATGTTGGTGTGCTTGAAGTTGTCCCAGAGGCTCCTTACACTATCTTCAACTTTCTGGATTCTCTTTTATTCTTGCTTCTCCAGAGGAGTGTCTTTTGGCTCTTTGACCTGATTCTTGTATTCTTCCATTCTGCTGTTGGATCTCTGCATGATATTTTCCAATTTAGTCAGTTTATGTATACTTTTTAGTTGAGTCTCATGAAGTTTATTGACCTTTTCTAGGCTATTCTTGCATAATCTTAGAACCGTAGTTCTGAACTCTATATCCTCCATCTCTTTCGTTTGAGATCTATTTCCTCGTCTCGGCATTTTTGCTGTTTTTCAGAGTTGGTAGGATGGCTTTGTGTGTTTGGTGTCCTATATGGCCCAGTGGGTCAGCCTCCCCAGTCACCTGAGGTAGACACTCTTGGTGATCCCCTTTGTGGACTGAGTGCAAGCCTTGTTGTAGCTAAGTCTTTATTGTTGTGAATTGACCTTCAGGCCAATTGGATGTGGGTATCAGCTGTGTCTACTCTGGGATAACTTCTGTATTGGAGACAGTCTTATAGGATCAGACTTAAAAAACTACAGAAGCCTCTGCTCAGCTTGGATGGGGCGGAGTCTCAGGGCTGAACTGACAAGTCTTGGCTTCCTCCCTGCCCTTGTGCACGCCTCTGAGTTTCCACCTAACCTCTGCCTTCCGAGGCTTCCCTGAGTTTCTGCCTGACCGTCCCAGGTTCCCCGTGCAAGAGCGTGGGTGCCCCAGGGGCTCGCCCGGATTTGGGCTGGTAGTCTGGAGCTTCTGAATCCTACAGCTACGGAGAGGCTTTTTAAAGACACATCCTAGTGCTTTCCCTGCATCACAGCATAATTCACTCTTATAGGATGTTCTAAGAAGCATCCCCTCAAAAAACAAACAAAAAAACAAACCACAAAACAGCTCTTTATTATAATTGGTCAGTCAGTGCATTAGAGGAATTGTTGTAAGAGATGAACAAGGATATTAATGAAGTGAGGAAGTAGCATAAAGGCAGCTATGACTGGGTTGTCTTTTTTTTTTGATGGCAAATAAGCATGATGACCTTCTTGAGGCAGAATATTTAGTCAATAAAAAAGGGTTATATTAAAATTTTAAGGAGCATCAAAAATATATATTTTTCAAAATTTGCTCTATGGCTAGCCTTGCCTACTCCATCATTACCTCAGAGGAAAAATATTTCCCCTCCCCCCTCCTCTATAAACACTATATGAAGAGAGCAACTTCCCTTCTGCATATTTCTGCATCCATCTTTATTCTCAGGGTCGCTGCATTTCAATTTGGAACCTCAGCACAAGAAAATATTAGGATGGCCTCATCTATGTGACATCATCTGTACTTTGTGAATGCCTCACAAAGAATTAGTTCTCTTTTTTTTTCTCTTTTTGAACCAGGAATCTATGTGATGGATGTATTGCTCGAGGTTCTACATGTAAATCTCCTGTGGAAGTCTCTTGACCCACTTCTTGTGTGAAAGAGGTAACCGATCTGATTTGAAGAGTTTACTAGTGACTACAGAGCTTTAAATCCAGAAGATATCTCAAATTAAAGCTGAGAAAATGAGATCCAGGAACATCATTATTGCTCCCAGGTTATATAGCAATCATTTGACAAAGCTAGCGATGACACCTGAAATATTAGATTCTTAGATTGGTACTGTAGCCTTTAGCACATCAGACTGCGTTTTCAATCTCAAACTGCTCTCTTACAAATATCAATTTGTTCATATATTAAAATGAGGGAATGATTCCTGGGTTTTGTTTTTGTATCTGTGAGGAATACTAGAATTATTTTTATCTCCACTTCAAAAATAGGTAATCTGAATCTTAAGTTAAGTTTCCGGGACACATTATGCATCAAATTCTAGCGTATGAGTTTCACAGGGAATTCTTAATTTCTACTCTCATACTATATTCATACTATAAGTAATTATACTGGCCAAAGAGATAAGTAATTTATAAAAGTTAATAAGGAAGGGTAATATCAGAATCTGGGTAGGTGCCATGTGCCCTTTCGGTTTCATGGACTCTCAACTCCTGGTTTGGTCTAATCCTACAAGGAAAGTGTCAGAGGATTAGCCAAGTTCAATGCATATGAGTTGTACCCTCACAGCAGTTAGTTAGAAAGAAGAAGTAGAATCCAAGGATGATGCAATATAGTACCTTTCCACTTGAATTAATCATTTTCAGAAAATAAGACTAAAAGTACAGTTAAGAAGCAACAAGGGCACAAGGGAGATTTACTGCTGATCGAAATGGACTAGTAATTCTTTGTTCATCCCCATAAAAATCATGCAGTGCAGCAGGAGGAAGAAATTAAAGGAGCATTGAGAAGGCCAGTGGCAATGGTATATCATTGTAAAGGAGAAAGAATGAGAGCATCTTAGGTGAACCACAGCACCAAGGCAGAGAAGTGGGTGCCCGCTGTCTGATCTTATATTATCCATCACAGCAGGAACTTGTCCACATTAAACACACAGTTTCTTCTTGTAGGGAAAGAAAAATATTTTCAGAAGTACATAATATCTTTTCTATGCTAATTTTTGTGTATAAGTAAAAATACATTTCTGATGTCAGAATCCGAAGGGAACCATGTTTGTGATACTAAATATTTACATTTGTGTTGACAATAGATATAGCTGATTAGGTGGAGGTGTCTACTTTTGTTGTAACTATTGGGAACTAAAAATATTTGTCTAGATATTTTAATCTATATAGATACTTTAACTTTCCCAAAGTAACTTTATGTCTTTCATCTCATTTGTCTGCTTGTTTACAGTCGTTTGTTAAGCATCTAACGTGCTGGTTCTGTGCTAGAGGCAGACGATGCATTGGTTATAAGGCAGACTTCACCCCTGCCCCTGAAAACTTATTTTCAACAACTTGTCCATTGTTTTTTTTTTTTTTTTCTACCATAGAAAATACGTTTTTGGAGATTGATAAAGAAACTAAAATTATCCCTAACCAGTTTGGCTTGGTGGATAGAGTATCGGCATGTGAGCTGAAGGGTCCCGGTTCGATTCCAGCCGAGGGCATGTACCTTGGTTGCGGGCACACCCCCAGCAGGGGGCTTATCGATGTTCCTCTCTCATCGATGTTTCTAACTCTCTATCCCTCTACCTTCCTCTCTGTAAAAAAATTAATAAAATATGTTAAAAACAACAACCCTAAAATCGGATTGATAAGAGAGTGAGTTTATGGTAGGGGCCAATTAAGATAGAGCTCAGGGATGAGGAGGCTTGACAGGCATTTTACATCAATGTGAGTATTTTACTAAATAAGAAAGTGAGACACAGAGAATAAATGACTAATCCAAAGCAGCACAGTGATTCAGTTCATAGTCAAGGCTAAAGTTAGGCCTCCTCATTCTCAGGTCAAGACTACTTTTGTTACATGAGAAATAAAGGACACATTAAGATATATAGTATTGCTGAAGCCAGTTTGGCTCAGTGGTAGAGCGTCGGTCTGTGGACTGAAAGGTCCCGGGTTCGATTCCGGTCAAGGCCATGTACCTTGGTTGCGGGCACATCCCCGGTAGGGTGTGTGCAAGAGGCAGCCGGTCGATGTTTCTCTCTCATCGACGTTTCTAGCTCTTTATCTCTCTCCCTTCCTCTCTGTAAAATATCAATAAAATATATTTAAAAAAAAAGATGTATAGTATTTATGGGTTGGTAAAACAAATGAAACGTTGATGCTCAGTATTCTAGAGTGGTATGCTTTTCCCATTCAGTATATTAGATTTGTTTTTAGTTGTTCGTTTTAATATAGCTCATACCTATGCATTATGCTTTAGAGTTTCACTTCTAGAATTAAAAACAAAACAAAACTGCTAGTTAACTTAAATGAACAGTGATGTCTCTTTAAAAGTATACATTTTACCAATAAAGAGGGGGATTTCAAAGTAGTTTTATATTAGCAAGAATTCAAAATCAAATACACTTTTCTTTTTTTTTTAAATCCAGAGCCTGGCGTGTACCCATCATCTAAACGTCTATGCTTTGAGAATCCCCCCAAAGATGACACTTTCAGAGACTCAGTTTCCTAGCATTTCTTCTGGCTCGTCTGGGTTAATTAAGTATATTACCCAAGGTTCGGTATTAAGAACTGGTAAACCAAAGAGCAAGCACGAGGCTCTGTTTCTACAGTAGGTGGCGTAGGGCCAGTGCCATTCACATTCCCAGCACTGCCAGGGAAGCAGGCCATACTCATGCTGAGTGCCCAAAGCCAATCACAGCGGAGCGCATGTGATGGGGGCGGCAGGTATTCAGTGACCAGCATCCTCCTGTTCCTGTGGGATTTGGGGTGTGACTTTCATTGCTGCCCTGGCTGTTGCCTGGCTTATTTTGGTTTGCTCCATTCTAATCTGCTCATCAGGCTGTCCGGTGTTTCTGCGAGCTACTCAATAGACTATTAATAAATGTATTTTCTGGTTTAATAGTTCAGAGGTGATTGTTGTTGCTGCAAACATTAAAAAAAATCATGTCTGGATGCAATTTATCTGAAGAAAAATCTTATTTAAAAACAAACAAACAGATATTAGGTTTATTATAAATTTTAGATTGGGGACAGGACAGAAAGAGACAGATACATGAAGTTAAACAGATCTCCCCAGATAATTCTGACAATTTCTGCCCCTGTTGAGAATCTCTGAATGAAGGCATCTTCCCATTGTTTTAAATGTCACACGGATGATTATTAATTCATTGAGTCCTGAGGCAAAAACCTGGGCAGAAAAGTCAAGGGAACATTTGGCTGAATCTTGGCTTTTGTGGGTACAAGATTCTGAGTATTGCGGAAATGCGTTTTGAGAACACAATTGAGGGAACCGGGTGGGAGATGCCATAAATACAAACAAAACATTTACAAGTTAATGTTAAATATATTTAAAAGCACAAGTGTAAATACGTTTAAAAAGTTTAGAAGCATGTTTATAGCATATGTTTTGTGAAAAATATATTGAACATAATGAGAGATGATTGCTTTAACAATTCTCTCTAAATGAAAACATCTGTTTTCTGCGGGTTTTGATCTCCATAATTAACAGAATCTCTTGTTTGGAGGAAATAAAGCCCTCAATAAACAAAATTAACCAAAAAAATTAATGAAAGTAATCAAACAAAAAACAATTTACTACCACCACCCCCAAAGAGGAGAAGAAGGAGAAAGTTCTCGTTTTGGATGGCAAAGAGCCCAAACTTCCAAACGTATGAAATAAATATAATATGAATAGCGCCAGAGGATGAAAGGGGCTACTTAGGAAAGGTGGTGGTTTTGAAGATATGAAGTATGTTAGGGGAAATTTTAATTTGGAGCAACAAGAGCTTGAACTAAATGTAAGAGTGTGCACTAACGCTCACGACAGCCTAGGAAAAGAGGTTTTCTGGATATTTTATTTTTTTCAAAACTATCTAAATATGCTGAACTCAGATTGAATTGGAAATAGGAATTTACCCTTTGTACAGCACGGCATCAGATTCAGATTTAATACCACTTGGCATAAGATCTTACTCTAAAAAGCTAATGGATAATTAACCATTTGAACATCTCCTTGGACCAAGATAAAAGGTTTCCCCTTAATACGTGGTTCTGTTCTTTAGGTTGGAAACACTGTACACTGAGAAGACATTGTAACATGGTCATTTCAACACCACCACTGTTTATTGTTTATTTTTGTACATTTTTGGTCCTGGATGATAGTGATTGTGATTCAGTATATTAACTATCAGACTTAAAGATTCCAGCCTAAAGTACAGGTATAAATGCAATATTATTAAAAAATATACATAATATACAGTCACTTTGCTATTAAGGGGTTTAGTAAAAATGTACTCATCATACATTACACTTTTAAACATTCCATCATTTCAGCAGATTTTAGGGTCAAACAAAAACAAAAGGCACTTGACAGGTATCAGAGTTTAAGTGTAATTAATATCCTCCTCTGACCCACAGGTCAAAACTGGGCTTGCATTTTTCTGGTTAATTTATATTAATAAAGCTGCGGCAAATCTATCAGAACGCTATAAAGTGCTGAGCTTATATGGAATCAAGGGTATGTTGGTTAAGTTACATGTCCCGGTCCGGGGAGCAGCGAGGTGGTTTCTGACTGCTCTCAGTCCTGCTGGGGAACAGGCCATCCTGCACCTGTTCTTAAGTGGAACTTCCCCCGGCGAGCTAAGGCTAAGCCAGGGAGGAAGGGTGGCCATGGAAACCCTCCTGTTGTCCACGAATATGGATACTCTTCTAACGAAAGGACCCCATCTCTCAGTGATTTAGCCGAACCCGGTTTGGCTCAGTGGATAGAGCGTTGGCCTGCGGACTGAAAGGTCTCAGGTTCGATTCCGGTCAAGGGCATGTACCTTGGTTGCGGGCACATCCCCAGTAGGGGGTGTGTAAGAGGCAGCTGATCAATGATTCTCTCTCATCGATGTTCCTAACTCTCTATCCCTCTCTCTTCCTCTCTAAAAAATCAATAAAATTTATTTAAAATAAAGATCCCATCTCTCAGTGATTTAAAATTTTCCTTTAAACTTATATTGTTCCGTTTACCTAAATGTAGGAATCCCATCAATATAAATTTACCCTTATTAATAAATCTTAGGTTTAAATTGTTCCAGAATTCTTTAAGGAATCACATTCAGGGGAACAAGATACCACCACTACCAGAAGTAATAAAACATGAAATTATGACTTTTAATTTGCATCTTTCAGCATAATTTAAAGTAAACCCAGTTCAAAACACTCCACAGTGGCTCTTAAGTACTTCTTTTCTCCCCTCCCGAGGTCCTCACACTCCTCACTGACTGAAATGCCATTATTTTCCAAGTTCCACCCAAATCATCCCTAAACCCAGACTTGGGAGACTGTTTTCTTCTCTCTCCTACACTCTTCTTTCTCTCTCATGCTTTTGTTATTATATCAACATCACCCATATAGGTTCTATCTGTATTCTTCACCAGGCCTCTGTGTTGCATCTTTTTCCTTCCAGTTTTCTACTTTCACCTTTTTAAACACAGAAACTCATTTGGCTGAGGCAGTCCCACCTGAGAGGGTGGACAAAGGTGAGGAAAACATGACCACACAGGCCAAAACTAGTGCGGCATGGTGGTAGAAATGGGGGAGTGGAGGTTGAAATAAACAATGGGTAAAAAAATATAAAATATATATATATATATTTACCTTATTATCCCTAAAATTTCATATGATGATGCTGTACAGGGGAAAAATGTATTTATTTTCTTTGATTCTTTAAATATATTTTAAGTAACATGTTGCAGGAAATTTTATATTTTTATTTATTTTACTTTTGTAAAAAAAATGAATTCAAACTTTCATTTTATTTTCCATTTTACAAGAAAACTCCATGAAGTCTGAAAAGTAAAATGAAGTTACATAGAAGCAAAATATCTGTAGGTTTTTTTGTTTGTTTGTTTGTTAATCCTCCCCTGAGGATATTTTTTCATGGATTTTCAGGGAGAGTAGACTAGAGAGAAACATCAGTACGAGAGGAACACATTGATTGGTTGCCTCCTGCAGGAGCCCTGACCGGGGCCCAGGGTGGGGAGGAGCCTGTAACCAAGTGCATGCCCTTGCTTGAAATCCAGCCTGGGACCCTTCAGTCTGCAGGCAGACACTCTATACACCGACCGCCTAGGGCTGTAGGTTTTTTATAATCCTAAATTATGTGTCTTCCTAGAAATGGTATAATTAATGCAACTGAAGTAACTGTAAAACACCTACATGTCTGAAGATATACGGACTCTAGAGCACTGCTCTCTCCATTTAAATTTCTAAGTTGTCTTTATTAGTTCTGCTCAAGTTTATAAAAGTACCCTGAGAAAACCCAAGTGATGGCCATCCCATTAAAATAATTTCCTCTTGGTGAGCATCTGATAGGCTTTATAGAATATATAAATATATTTATAGAGCATATTTAGAATACATAGGTATGTATTTGATATATAGCTCATTAGGCACTCTGAGAGTGTCTTCAGTTTTGGATACTTCCTTTGGATCTATGCTTCAGCTGTAACAAGTGCAAGAGACAGTGTTGGTTTTGGTTTTTAGTTGGGAGTGTATTTGCCACTCACAGCTAGGGGACTTTTGGCAATGTTTGATTGTTACTATTAGGTGGTTGCTGCTGGCATCTAGTGGGTAAAGGACAGGAGTGCTACTAAATACTACAATACACAGGATGGCCCCCAAAACATTTATCCAGTCCAAAATGTCACAGTGATGAGGTTGAGAAATCTTTGATTAAAGATTTGTGATATAGCCTTAAGACAACATTTTCTCTATGCCTTTGACAGCAGCCAATATGTGAGACTTCAAGTTGAGATTTTTCTAGTTAGCATACCTTGTGGAGCATTTTATTGAAACATAGGTGTATTTTTTTTATAATCATAATCTCAGAGAAGTTTAAAAATATTTTAATGCAACTATTGTGGCTGCTAAATGACAATTTGCTATTATTTTTGACTTTGACAAAATACTTCTTATGTGAACATTATTTGATACTAGAGGCCCAGTGCATGAAATTTGTGCATGGGAGAGGGATCCACTCAGCCCAGCCTGCACCCTCTCCAATCTGGGACATCCCTCTCACAATCCAGGACAGCTGTCTCCTAATTGCTCACCTGCCTGCCGGCCTGATCACCCCTAACTGCCTCTCGTGCTGGCCTGGTCATCCCTAACTGCTACCCACTGCCATCCAGGTCACCCACAACTGTCCTGCCCCCCTGGTGGCCTACTCACCCCTCACTGCCCCCCCCCCCACCAGCCTAATTGCCCCAAACTGCCTACCCGCCGGCCTGGTTGCCTCTTACTGCCCCCCCCCCCCTTGCTGGCCTGGTTGCCCCCAACTACCCCCCTCTGCCAGCCTGGTTGCATCTAACTCTCCCCCCTCCACCCCCCGCTGTCCAGGTCATCTCTTACTAACCTTCCACCGACCTGGTCACCCCACACAGCCTGCTTGTTCAGTCGTTTGGTTATCTCTCACTAATCCCCCTGCCGGCCTGGCCATAGGCAGCCATCTTGTGAGGGTGTGATGGTCAATTTGTATATTACCTCTTTATTATATATGTTTGCTCCATTTTTAAAGGTTACATGTTATTCCAAAATACCATAGTGATGAATACTATGAAATATAATCTAAATATGCAGATGGTCTCTGAATATGCAAAAAAACAACTTTTTTTTTTCCTAAAAAGTTTCAATTAATTAATTGTATCATATAGACTAGATTTTTTACTTTTAACATCTGTTTAAATAAAAACATTAGATGCTGGAAAGTTAACTGCTTTATAATTTATTATGATTTTTAATTGTTTTTCCAAAAAGCATTTATTCTTTCAAATCAAAATACTGATAATGAAGGGATATTGCCTTCACTAAAACTTATTTAGATGTTACATCTGATATATATGTGTACGCTGTTTCCCCCAAATAAGACAGTATCTTATATTAATTTTTGCTCCCAAAGATGCGCTAGGTCTTATTTTCTGGGGATGTCTTATTTTTCCATGAAGAAGAATATGGTACACATTTATTGTTAAATGAAAATAAAGGAAATTTATTACCTGTAGTTGTCAACACAAACCAGACAAACTGTGAATCCTACAGTATCAAGATTTTACTCATTTATTCAATGACAATCATGTCATCATCTTCTGGAACATCATCATAACAATCCAATTCCTGAATTTCCTGGTGAATTTCTTGTAACTCCATTTCTTTCAGAATCAGTGGACCAAATCTCTCATGTTTAGCAATAGCACTGTCTTTCTTCATAATAAGTACTTCTTGTCAAGGTAGCCTGCTCACAGTGCATTTGCAATGCAACTGTCAGTGATTTTCTCCCATGAATTCTTCACCTAAGTCACAACTTCTTGCAGTTTAGGTTTCATAAAGTTTCCACGCTGATTTCTCTCCATTCACACAGCAGTGATGTCAGAACTCCGCGTAATGTCACTGGTTGCTAGATGCCAGTTGGGGCGGCCCTAGCGACCAGTTTATAGTAAATTCATTTTCATTCTGAGACAGAGCCTGGGAGCCTTATTTTCGGGGGATGCCTTATATTTCACTCAGAAGGAAACCTGTAAGTTGGTCTTATTTTCGGAGGATGTCTTATTTTCAGGGAAACATGGTATATACAATAAGTATTTATTATGCAAGGCTGCTATGGATAGTTTAATTCAGTTTAGTTGATTTAAATATAGAATTACAGTGTTTTATTGAGATTATAGAAGTTCAACTTCTCAACTTAAGTAACCACCACAAATTTAATTAGAAATATTTACCAAGCATCTTGCATGCATAAGGTATCTTGTAATCTGCTGTATTCTTATAAAAATTTATCACTCTCATCCAAGATCAAAAGTGACATCTTAAAATGTTTCCGTTTAAGTGTTTCTGTTAGGACATAGTGAGCCACAGCATGATAATACTCCCCTTCCATGAAAAACTAAAGAACAAAAACAAAAACAAAAACATTCCAGATGATATATAAAGTCATAATGTGAGGGGTGTATTAGAGAGCTGAACAAATTAACTGAATTTCAAGGTGACAAGCGTTTCTAATTAGGAGAAACAAAGAAGTCCTAGCACACAGGCTTGCCTGAAGAGGGACTTGAACAAGAGAAAATCTTTGCCCGAACATTAACCTCACCCCAAGTGCCAAATAGCAGCAGTAAAACACTGAGGGAGAAGAAACAATGTGAAAACATCCTGCTGTGGTGCAGGAATGTGTGGACTTCTGAAAGCATAAGGTGGAACAAGAAAACCCTCTGGCATCTCAAGCTCCACACTAAGTGCAAGAAAGCAGCAGCCCACTGATGCAAGCCTTTGAAGCTGCAGGTACAGTCTACTAGTGAGGGAACTGTACCCATGAAAAGTTCTAAACCCAACTCAATTACTGACTAGACAGACTCAACCACTCACATGGATGGCCCAACCAAAGAAAGGGCATGTTGCTTCCCTCCCTCTCTCCCTCCCTCCCTCCCTCCCTCCCTCCCTCCCTCCCTCCCTCCCTCCCTCCCTCCCTTCTTTCTTTCTTTCTTTCTTTCTTTCTTTCTTTCTTTCTTTCTTTCTTTCTTTCTTTCTTTCTTTCTTTCTTTCTTTCTTTCTTTCTTTCTTCTACATGCAGTGGCTGACATTTAAACAAAAAATATGACACACCAAAAAAAGCAATGAAAAAATAGTTTTATTGTCCAGAGATCATGCACTCAATGAAACAGACCCAGAGATATTTATTGAGTTTTACTGTGTTGTGATATAATTTAATTCTGTTGTCTCTAAATAATGTTAGCATTATCTGTACTACATCTGTTGTACATATGAGAAAACTGATGTAGTAAGGACCAAATATTCCTGATCCACAAAACTAGTGTATGTTGGAACCAGGATTTGGATACATATCAGGCTAATTTTAGGGCCCAAATCATAATCATTATAGCATCTTCCAAATATAGCAATAAAAAAGAAGTCATTATACACAGAAATGTATCGAATAATTCTTTCTAGAAAGATATATAGAACTGTTTTTTTAAAATAAAATTAGGAGAGGAAGAATGTTGAACAGTTCTCTATGTACCATTTCGTTGCTTCTATATCAAATCTCAAATTGTGTGACTTAAGTAGCTGCTTAATATGAGAAAATTCTGTTTAAATGAGTTATTTTTATTGAACAACACTTTTAAATATTGGATATTTTATTATAGATCTATATTTCCTGGGAGATTTGTACCAAGTATTAGGTTCATGCAATCTGTGGATAATATGTTCACCTTCTCCCACCCTTTTTGTACTATAGAACTAAGAAAATAATTGACAAGCTGTCACCACTTAATGCTGGTTCCATAGCCCCTTATAGTTATAGTTATAGTCCAAACATCAAAATATCAGGCAACACAAATCCCAGATAATCATGTATTCAAATGGTATAATATATAATTATAAGAACTAAAAAATCATAGGAAGAGGAAATATGAGGTTGGTATAATACAGATTCTTAGTTGCTAATAAAATATCCATTAAGCACTTTCTACCTTGCCTAAGATTTCTATTCCCAATCATAGTAAAGTGATCATGGTTGTTTTAAGCCAATCATACTATTTAGGCCTAAGTTGTCTAAAACAGCAGCCACTAATCATGTGTGGCTTTTGAGCGCTAGAAATACTTCTAGATTAGATCAAGATATGCTATATTCCTAAAATTAATTTTGTATATTGAAGATTTAGGAGAAAACTAATATAAATATTTTGTCATCATTTTAATGATAATATATAGAAATAATATTGTAATTATATTGGGTTAAATAAAATATATTATTAAAATTAACCTTATCACTTTCTTCTTACCTCTCAAATATAGGTTATTATAAAATTAAAGATTATATATTTTCCTTGAATTATATTTCTTTCTATTTTTTAATTTTTAGTTTTCATTTCCATTATTTTTTTTGTGACAAATTTGAAGGAAAGTATAGGTGAAGCGAACATAACAGATGGCCAGTAGGGTTATCCAGACCAGAATAAGTTCTCTGAGGACAGCTGCTGGAAGCTGCAGCACCCCATGGTGGTTTGTAGATGGACCTCAAATGACTCCGGGCACCTCCTTCTCATCCTCTTTGTCTCCATCCCCTCCTCTTCGATTCTTTTTTAACTTTCATATTGAAAAAATTCAAATCTACAGGAAAGATACAAAAGTAGTGCTACTTATACTGAAATGAATTCCATATACTACTTAGCTAGCTCACTAATTTTGTCATATTCGCTTTGTCTCTGTGTATGAGTTTCTGGGAAGGAGTGGATTCCTACTCTCAAGGTTAGATCTATCACTCACCTTTGACACAGTAGACAGTGATATGTTGTTAGATCTTCTGGAAACGTGAGTTGGAATTCTGAAACAGCATTAAATTGGGTTGAAATGTAATTATCTTTGTCAGCAGACACAGCATACTATATTGGGTAGCAGCTCATCAGAAACAGTTACTGTAAAATGTGTGGTCCCTCAGGGTTCTCTTCTTGTCCTTTTATTTTTATATTTATATGCTTCTCATGGAAGTGTCATTAATAGATCTAGATTTGATTATCATGTGTATGCCAGTATTACTCAGATTTACTAGCTGATTCTTGTAGAATCAAGTCATATGACTTTCTAACTCCCTTTCTGCTTTATTAAGAATTGGAATTGAACAATAATAATTCATTCAAAAGAATGTTCGTAATAATGAATTGATATTGACCTATCTGAATTATTTCAGGAAGTTTTTTTTTCTACTTTGCACTTTCCTTTAGCTAGAGTACATGACTTTAATTAAAAAATAATTTTATTACAGGATACTATGCTGCCCTTATTGGCAGCATTCTTATTTTTATTTGGCACAAGAATTTCACAGAACACTTTTTCATTGTATCATTAATGGAAGTTGCATATTATGATTTCTTTACTCTGAAATTCTATAATTTTTGAACAAAATACAAGTTACGTAAATCCAGTGGGACCATCCAATTCTATCACATTATAATAGAATCACTAATAGAAATGTCCCTACAGCAAATTTTATCATTCTCAAGGTTTGAAGTGATTACAAAAGTGTGATGGGAAATATAATGTGTTTTTAAAAATAATCTCACAGTAAAATTCTGTGGTAGTTTTATTCAGTCTGTAGGACCAAATTGCAACTCTTAAGAATGATTGGCAAACCTCCCACCTCCCTTTTCAGCTTTATCTCTTGTTTGTTTGTTTGTATGGGTACATGAGCCTTATGCATCCACACAGATGGTTATCTCATGAGGAGTACCCAGTACAAAATGTTAGAATGCTAGAAGATGATATGACATTTATACAAAATAATTTGTATAAGAACTCAAACTTCAGTACTAGCTGAGTGGCTATTTCTAGCTCTTTCTGTAGCTTCAGTTATTTTTCTAAAATCAAATGCTTTTGTGTAAGTGGGTGTTGTAATAACCCAGAATTAAAATGAAGAGAGCAAGAATAGGTGTGGAAAACTGGATGATCTGATATATTTTGAGTATCATTCATTCATGATTATGCTCAGAAATATTTCATAGACCATAACTAGCAGTTTCTTGGGCTGTGAACATATTATTTTAAACTTTCACCTCCCAGTCAGTCAGTCTTTTTGAAACCATTCTGTGATTTGAATCATGGACTCTGAACTTTCCCTGGTTTCTCCCTGATTCTTTGAGTTTAATATTGTTGCAGATTCGTAAACAATACAGAAAAACATTAGTCCTTTCTCCACCCAACAGCCATACCCATGTTTATAAGGCCCTATGATTTTCCAATTTCATGCCTCCTACTTTATATATTTATTTTTATAATTATATTTGAATTTGTCATATATAGTAAGAATTGCATATATTCCAATAATCTAGACCAGTGATTTTTCAGACTTTTTCATCTCATGGCACACATAAACTAATTGCTAAAATTCTGCAGCACACCAAAAAAAATTTTTTTTTGACAAAAAAGGTAGGTATAATTTTGTTTCGTTCACACTATACAGCTATTGTTGTGTTGGTTGTTGTAATCTTTAAAAACCTGAGGGAAAAGAGGTCAGTACCCCTGACTAAATTAATCAGGTATGGCTTGTTTTAAAGGTTCTTGTGGCACCCTGGTTGAAAATTGCTGCATTAGACAAAAGAAGCAGATTGTAGGATAAGGTTTTCTTAACAAAGGCAAGTATTTCTCAAAAATATACATGAGTTAAGTTATGGCTATTGTCTTAGTCCATTCTGGCTGCAATCACAAATTTCCATAGACTGGGTGACTTATAAATAACACATATTTATTTCTCACAGTTTTGGCGGCTAGGAAGTCCAAGATCAAGGCCCTGGCAGACTTAGTGTCTAATGAGAACCCCTTTCTAGCACAAAGATGGCTATCTCTTTGCAAAAGGAGTAAGGACACACTCTGAAATTTCATTTATCAGGGCACAAATCCCATTTATAAGGGTTCCACACTTATGACTTAACTACACCTTCCAAAGGCTCGCCTCCCAATGCCATCACATTGAGAGTTAAGATTCCAATCTACACTAATAAAAGAGTAAGATGAAAATTGACTGTAACTTTGCAATGCCCAACAGCCAATCAGGAGTGAGTATGCAAATTAACACAACAAAGATAGGTTAATTTGCATATGCAGGTGCCCCAGCTGTTCTGGGTCTCTAGGCATCATGGGAAGGCAGAAAGGCGGCTCGGGGCTGAAATGGAAAGGCGACTCTGGTCAGAGTGAAGGTGGTGCCAGCAGCCAGGGAAAGGAAGACCCATTCTTGCAGGAACCTTCCTACATTGGGCCTCTAGTCTATAATAATAAAAGCATAATATGCTAATTAGACCTGATGTCCTTCCAGACAAAACTGGTGCTGTGAGGTAAGCCCCAGTCCCTGGTGCCTGCTGGTGGCCAGAGTGAAGCCCTTGCTGGCAGCCAAGGGAAGGAAGGCCTACTCTTGCACGAATTTCATGCATCGGGCCTCTAGTATAGTATAAAATGGTGGGTGGGGGAGGGGCAAACATTCAGTCTATAGCAGCTATCCTTAGTTTGCTCATTGCCATTTTGGTGTATAAGGAGTTAAACTACATAATATAATCTATTATGGTCTTTTATGGCCATGATATCACTCACTTTGAATACCTTTTCCTGCTCTTTTGATGCTGAAATCGTCAGTAGGGAAATAGGTAAATCATAAATATTTTGCATTTATGTTTTATTGACAATTCTTTGTGAAATATATTATATAGTATTTGGAGAAATATACAATATCAACTCCAAGTGAGTAGTCATAATCAAATGAAAACTCTAATTGTGTTTTTATTTTAAATTAAATAAAATGTTGTGGAAACCATGCCAGAATACACTATATGCTCAAGGCCAATCAGAATATTGAATCCTTGTAAACAAGGTATGCTGGATGTCCAAGGCTACTCTGAACTTGGGAATCTTAATCGGGACGTTCAACAATTCCACAGCACACTGTGCAGGTGTTTCCTTCTATAACCCAAAAGATTGATATTTTTCTAGAAGCCTCTTTCTTCTAAGTAATATTAAAGTATGTTACTAAGGCTTTAGAGAGAGCCTGAGCTCAGATGCTGCTTCTATGAGAGGCTGTGGGTCCAGAGGCAGCTCACGGCTGCTCAGGCTGTTCATATAGTAGCTGTAGGGACAGAGGCTGCTGCTGCTCTGTGGGAAAGATATGTTGTTAACTAGCTGGTGTGCAGCTACCTACTATATGGGACTTTGAAGAATTGTTTTGTCTAATAGCTCCTTGTTAGCAATGGCTACAGGGCCATTATTATAGAAGCCAGTGGCCCTATATATCCATGACTTCTTATGGCTTCTCCATCAAATACCAGGCATTCCAGAAGGTCCAGCCCCTGGAAGAGGAGGGGCTTGGACCCAGCAGTTAGTGCAGTAGAGCAAGATCAGAACCGGCGCTCCCACACTTGGACCAGTTGGCAGAAAGGAGCAGTGAGCACTTCCAACACATGTCTAATGGCTTTTGATTTATAATGAACAAAAGGAAATCTGGTCATTAATTTGAAGTGTATGAACTCTTCCCAGATAGGAGATTGGAAACACCATTCCAACCTGAAAATCTATTCATCCTCAAATATGGGAAATTAATTTTCTTTTCATAAAGCATGTTGTACACAACTAAAAGTTATATCAGAGAAAAACCAAAGGTAGACTTCTTTTGATTTTTAGCCCATTGTTGAAGAAAATTTTGCAACATCAAATTCGAACAAATTAAGGAACCTAGAATCTTCAAAGACCATTGGGAGCCAAAGAGCCTCTGAAGTATGTGATTAAATCAACATACTTTGTTGTCTCTGTCTAGATCATATTCTGTGACTTAAATGTTTGCTTGTAAAGTGTTGGTTAGTTTTTAGAACTATCTTATAAAGGCCTTTCCTAAATCACTCATGACTGTGCGTGTGTGTGTGTGTGTGTGTGTGTGTGTGTGTTTATGTTTGAGACCAAAATGAGTATGTTCCTTCCCACTGCTTGGGAATATCATATTTAGTCATTAGTATTTACATAGCACTTGCTTCCCCTGAATTATAAGAGCAGAGGGATTCTGTTTTAAAGTCATTGGTAAGACAGGTTTTCCCCCCCATGAACATACTGAAATTATGCACTGGGCAAATTATTGAATTTTACCAAACATGTCTCAATGATAAATATAGCAATTTTCACAGTGAATGTTTTCCATCTCTCAGGAAATCTATGTTTGTCATGAAATGACAGTTTTTTGGTTTTTATTTTTATTTTTTGAAGGTTGGGGAAATGGGAGATTGCCTTTGCAAACTGATTTTTAATTTTGTTAAATAACAAGGAAAATCTGAAAAAAAATTTATATTCAATTGAAGTACTTAAGCATGATCTTTTGGTGGGAAACAAATGGAAATAATTTTTAACACATTTAAGGATAAGAAACAGATTATCCTTTCCCACTCCAGGGTGATCATTATAAAACATTAACTTAAAATTTTTAAATTCTGACAAATTTCTCATGTTGGGAGTTCATGTGAATTCATAGCAATAAACTAGTCTTGTAATTTTGTAAATTAGAATTAGTGTGCTTTTATAAGATGATAAGATACAATTTTTTGTGTAGTAATGCCAAAAATAATCAGGTTTAAAATATGACTTGACTTACAGTCCTTATTGCCATAAAATATATCTTATGTGTATCTCTACTGCTATATATTTCTGTAAGAATGAAATGAAGGAAATACTAGGTGAAGTACCTATGATTTTATGACTATTAAGCATGTAAAAAATATCCTAAAGTGTACAGATGACCTACATTTTTTCTATATCTCACCAGTTAGCTCTCTGAAAATATCTTTATCTTTAATCTAGTTAATAAAGCCATGGTGAAAGTTAACTTTGAGAAAGCTGATATGATAATCTTATATAACAAAAGGCTAATATACAAATAGACTGAATGGCAGAATAACCAAACAGCCAAACAACCAGTTGCTATGACATGCACTGACCACCAGGGGGCGTGTGTGGAACATGGAAGGCAGCAGATGGCAGGCATCTGCCATAATAGGATGGTAAAGCAGGTGAGTGGGGATGCCAGACCAAGGCGGGGCACAGGTCACTGTCATTGGGGCAAGCCTCTGGTAGTTACTGAAAATTCTTTGCTCCCATGAGCTGTGGAACTTGCACCTGCTGCTGGCACTGGCCCCGCTCACACCTGCTGCCAACACCAGAGCTGCTGCTTATATCCACTGCCTGTGCTCAGCCAGCAGGTATGAGTGGTGGCTGCTGGCCCTAATTGCTCCTCAGGGCTTCTCCACCAACCCCTGCTCCTGAGGGGCAATCGGGGCTGTCAGCTGCCTCTTGTACCTGCTGCTGGTGATGGTTCCACTTTCACTCACTGCTGGCGATGAAGCCACCACTTGCACCTGCTACCATTGCCCAGTGCCAGTCCCGATTGCTTAGCTCTGTCAGTGGGTGCAAGTGGTGGCTGCCAGCCCCAATTGCCCCTTAGGGCCTCTCCATCTCCCCCTGCTCCTGAAGGGCGATTGGGTAGCAGCTGCCACTCGCACCCGCTGACAGTGCTGGAACCACTCACACCTGCTGCTGACACCAGCCCCAATTGCTCCTCCCCACCATTAGTGAGTACAAGAGGTGCTGCACTGTCAGTGCATGGGAGCGGTGGTAGATGGAGTAGGGCTGCAAGCAGACAGGAGACAGGGAGCCATGATGGGAGGGGCAGGCAGGGCTGTGGAGGATGGGCTGAGACCCCCCTTGTGTCTACCACAGCCTTGGGGCTCACAGTTCCTTTCAAGGTGCACAGATTTGTGTACTGGGCTCCTAGTTATATGATAATACTACAGGGATGTGAGCTGAGAATTATTGAGAATTAGCTGTGACATTCTCACAGTTATTTTACCAAAAAGTCTCCTTTTTGGTGGAAATTAAAAACAATAAAATAAAAGTGCAACAAGATAATGTTTTGTAAATTGCACCCCAGATCAACTTAAACTGGCAAAGCTTTTATTTTGTTTTAATCTCTTTGTCCTATGTGGATTTCTTCTTCTAGTATTTTGTGTGATCATTATAAGGAGGCTTTAGTAATTAAATGCTGTCACAGCAACCTGTTGCCTTTGTTTTTGCCCATTTCTCCTGTTTATGTGACACCTTGTCTAGTGGCACCTTCCATTATAGCTCTGTCTTTCTTCAGTGAGGTTAGTTGTTTAAGTTTTGACATCATAGCATAGTCAACTCATGATTTAAGTCAGTCTCTAGTTAGAAGGACTAATTCAGATGCAATTCTTAATGTAGAAATGAATGGACAAGAAAAGACCAGCATTGTTGTTCTCATAAAATTGCAGTCCCATCACTCAGAAATCATGTTATCCATGTATAACAGAGGTTTGATTGACCAGAGTTTCTATAAATTGCTACAATTTGTGATTAGCTTTTGACAAAGGTTCTGGCTGACAGCTTAACAAAAGTCAAGAACAATCATAATAATTACCCTTTTTATCCAAGACTATATACTAGGACAACTGGCCACAAATACAGTAAATTACATATTTTCTCTTACTAATATACTACCAATGTTTAACTAGCTCCTGTAAAACTGATCCTACCTATATAAATGTAACAATCAACAAAATTCAATGATGATTGTTTCAATTATAAGCTTAATTCGCTATTATTTCCCTAGCAATTGGCAAAAGTTTGTTTGCACCTGGAGGATGTTTGAGATTATGCATAACCCAGGTGTATTTTCTGTGTATTGCAAATGCAGGATGTTCCCTTTAATAACCTAAAATTTTAATAAGGGCATAAGAAATAGTTGAAAAAGTGAGTGAACTTGTATTTAAATTAGGTCTTTGAGAGCTTGGAGATTCTAACTTGGTGAACTCTAATTAAATCCCTTAAGGCCACTGGGTCTGCCTTCGTAGTTCTTGATGGTGAAAGTAAGGTCTTCAAAAAGAGTCCCTTGGCAGTATACATGTGGAGGGGAAAGAATCCTGCAACCCTTCACTACAGCATTTTACAAAGCTAGAATTCCAGAAGGAGTACCAGGCAAGGGGAAAGGCAGAGACTAAAACCTGAGAACTAGGGAAGTAGAGGAAGAATAATTTGGAAAGCACAGTAATTGAAGAAGACCAACACTCACTCTGCCTGCAGTATGGATGTAAAGCAAGACAAAGCAGCAAATGAGATATATTTGTGCTGGTAATGACAGAAAAAAGTTTAGTTGGCACATCTTGCAATTAACATTTCCAGGAAGAATTGCTCAAATACAAAATTGAATTTTTTAGTTTTGACATTATAGTGGCTTTTTCTTTCAGACTCATTGTCCATATAAATATCTAAGCATTTTTTTTTCCCTTTACAACTATATTTCAGTACTCAATTGTGTGGATGATTTTAACTCTGATTGTGAGAGCAAAACAGGTATTGGACCTGTTAGGTACAAGAGGGAATAAATTATAGGTGATCAAAACATTGAACTTAAACTTGGTTGTATTCTTAGTAGCTTTTCCTTTTCAATAATACAGATGTGGGCCAAATAAACCATTGAGTGGATGCTTCTTTATATTGATTGTATGCTAGAGGGTGGAGGTAGAAAAATATTTTGTACTTTGTCCTTATATTTGAAACAGATTGAAATATTATCTCTTGATATTATAAAAAATGCCTCATAATTGAATTTACTTATCCCACTATGCAGTAAATGCTCTAAATCAGCTTTTAAAAGACATCTGAATGTCAATCTTGCAGAAAATTATCCCCCCAGCCCCACAACCCCAACAGGAACCATTTAATTGCAACCAAAATACCCAGTTTGGCTGCGAGTGTGAGATCAACCCCTCGCCATTTGGTATACCTCTCTCGTTTCTTTTTACTTTTTAGCAAGTAATCTCCCTTTTCCTTGTCTGCGTTTCAATAAGTTAAGAGAAGATAAGGATCTGCCAGTGGTGGCAAATACCCACAAAGTATGTCATCAGTGGATTCCTAGGAATATGTACAGAAACTAATTGAAGAGGAGAGGCACGCGGCTTGGTTCTCATTCGTCTCTTCCTGTGCCATGGCCATGTGGACCAGTGTGTTCTTTCATATCTGATTGATACGTGATGGTCTAGCAGCCCCATCCTGACCAATGTTCTACAGAGTTGGAGTGATGAAGCAAAACTTTGATTTATACTTTTGTATTTTGCTCTACTTTGTATTTCAAAAAGGTGTTTTTTTAAATATATATTTTATTGATTTTTTACAGAGAAGAAGGGAAAGGGATAGAGAGTTAGAAACATCAATGAGAGAGAAACATCCATCAGCTGCCTCCTGCACACCCCCTACTGGGGATGTGGCCGTAACCAAGGTATAGGCCCTTAATGGGAATCAAACCTGGGACCCTTCAGTATGCAGGCCTCTATCCACTGAGCCAAACCAGGTAGGGCTCAAGAAGGTTTTTAAAGTCCTGTGAATACTGTTTATATCACGTGTATGTCTAGATGGAAATACTGATTTTTAATTTTTTATTTTAAGGTCCTTTTAAAAATTTTTAAATTTTTGTTGTTGAGTTCATTGGGGTGACATTGGTTAATAAAATTATATAATTTTCAGGTGTACATTGAATGTTCACCACCCCAAGTCAAGTCTCCTTCCATTACCATTTACCCCCTTTACCCTCTTTCCTTCCCTCCCCATTTTCCCTCTGATAATCATCATACTATTGTCTGTGTCTATGAGTTTGTTTTACTTAATCCCTTCACCGTTGTCACCCAGCCCTTGAAATACTGATTCTTGATGCTCTGAACAACCCCTAACCCCAAAGACACATGGCACTGTAGGAAGCGGTTATAGGGTTAAGCCTCGGACTGACCTGCTGACAAAGTCGCAAACAATTCCCATCTTGGAGAGCACAGTCCTCTAAGCATAATTAAGCTTGATCTTGTAACTGCTCCCTACATCTTTCCTGGGTAGCTAGTGGGCTGTGGGAGGGGAAGCAAGTGCTGCCAAAACAAGTGAAACTTACAACAACATTGTAAATTACCTTGTTTGTCCCTGATTATAAATAAAGCCTCAGCTTTGCAGTCTGGATCTGTTCTGTGGCCCCAGCCAGGCACAGAAGATCCACCTACATCCAGCCTTTTCTCTTGTCTGTCTTTTTCTTCATCCTCCGTCACCCCGGCTCAGGCTGGCCAAATCCTTGGCTGTGCTGGTGCGGCCCAATGCGGCTATCACTGGGTGCTAGCTTTGTTCTTAACTATAATTTTAAAAAAGTTTTATTCACTTCTTGAACTCTTTACTAGGATGAAAATGCCACAGTGTTTTTGTGGTCTGCTACTTAAGTGGATCCATCTTTTCTTGGGGGGGGGGGCAAGGGGGAGAGAGGGTGGCATGGGGAAGAGCTAGAAAGTAACAAACAAAATATAGAGGAGGTTTTAGCTTGTTCTCTGATCAAAGGATTCTTTATTGATCTGGTGCATAAAAGGACTCTGTTTTGGAGAGCCATTGTTCTGCCTGGAGTTTGAACTCTTCTCCTTTCATTATTTTTTAGACTACGATAACTACATTTTTTTGTTCTGCAGAAACATAACTCATAATTAAACTAAGAACTCCATCACCGCTATGACCATATGAAAATTGTCATAAACTAGTAAAACTTAAAATAAACATCTCTGTTAATTGAAATGTTTATAATTTTAATTAGTCTCAAATAGAGATGATTTCCTCCAAGTGACAGTTTTACACTACAATATTTTGTATCCTTTCTTAAAGAGAAAATTAGAAGAAAATGTACTTTGAAGTTAAATATTTTTTACTTTTTTTTTTTAATACTCCTTACTTCCGGACCCCAGAAAGTAGTTTAAATATTCTACGGAAAGATTTTCCAGTGACTATAGGAATAGACCTAGGTCAACTGTAGATCCATTAGGTCATATGAACTAGAACACATTAAAATTATTTCTACATTTGTTTTCTTTTTTGGGAACTTCAAAAAAAGACAATAAGGGACTATAGTTTAATAAATATTGATAAATCAAGGTACACATGACATTTAAAAAATACATTTGACTTTATCTTAGTATCAAAACTAAAGACTTTAAAATGGATATAAAAATGTCTAGATAGATAGAAATATTTTTGTATATGTGTGTCTGTATAAATTATTGTTGTAAGTTATGTACTTTAGTAATGTCACAAAATATTAAATAAATACATTCTTTCCTAAACATTGTTCTTTGGAATACTAGTGTTTAATAATACATTAATAGGTATTCTTTTTTGGGGTTCCCTTTTGAAATAAATGTGAATTTATTTTTCATTCTTAGATTTTAAGTATAAGTTGGAAAATCAAAACTCTGAGATACAATTCATGAATAAAGCCAGGGTGCCTCCCAAAACTATTTGTTTTCAATTTAACCATGTAAAGCTTTATTGAGAATTCCATCACTGTTGCATATATACATTTTGGAAAGGAAACTTTATATTGGCAAAAAGACACACTTTAAAACTTCATAATACTTGTGTTTAAATACTGACTCAAACATTTAGCTGTAATGCTAGGGGAAAATAGTTCCTTTTTTAGGATGTTCATTTATATTTGAAAAATAAGGAAAATACTTCTTAGCCAATGCTTGTTGAGTTTAGAATATATGGGTTGCACAATATATCAACTTACTGAACATTCTGCTTCTTTAGTTATTGTTTTAGTTTCCCTATTTTGAGGATATTAAAATCAATGTCAATGTTAGATAAGTTTCACATGGAAAATCATGGATTTCAAGAGGTTGCCAACATGATACTGAAAACTAAGAGTCTATATCAATTAATAACACTTATGACTACAAGTCTTAGGAAACTTCAATGGCTTAAACACAGTTTTTTGTTTGTTTATTTTTCCATGTTTCAAGAAGTCCAGACCAACACTCCTGACTTTCTCCTCTGTTGTCATCAGCATGTTGACTCTTTCTCTCCTTTTATCACTTTACGGTGGGTAGATGGCTATTGAAGCCTGTGGATAAATGATATTGTACCTCCAGGCATCATGTCTACTAGAAAGAAGGATTGGGAAAGAATTAAAAATCAACCAACCCTACCTATCCTTCCTTACTATTAAAACAAAAACTTTTCCAGAACCTTCCTATCAGAACCAGGGCAGATAGCACCTCTTGCTTCAAGGGAGCCATAGGAATTTGGGAAGACTGTTGTCATAACTGAGTTAGACCAATCATAGCTCATTCCCTGGCTCTAAACATATCACTGACTATAATAACACAATTGTAGGTTTTTTGTTTTTCTTATTTGTTTGTTTGCATGGAAGAGAAAAGCAAAAACTTACTATTTGGGCAAGTTGAGTTATTACACAGGATCTCTCTTAAATGTATATTTTAATATGAAATAAGGATAGCACCTGGAATTAAATATTGATCTAGGAAAGTTTCCATGTGTAAGTTAGATAAAGTCAACATTAGGGAATCTGCATTTTTAAAAGTCTATGTAGTAATTCTTACATACACTAGATGGCTTTGCCTGCAAGTTTCAGTAGACTGTGGAGGCTGGTGTGAGGATTAAATGCTAGTGCTTTATTTCTTATGTGCAAACCTAAGACAGGGAGGGTAAGGAGTAAATGCAATGAATCAAGGAAAAGATGTGAAAAATGAATGAAATGCAATGTTTATATGCCCGGCTACTGCTTCAAAATGAGCTATATTGTTGCTAGGCAGGTTATCTACCTGACACACGTTATATTCCTCGGCATGCTGTATGCAACAATCCATGGCAGGTGGTGCAGAAAAGGTGAAAAAATTATCTGCTGGGATCCCTCCTCTCTTCTCTTTTCCATTGGTTATTATTATTTTTACCATAGCAAGTCAACCCTCCATCACGTCCAAGTTGTGTCATCTAGTTCCTTTTGATGCAGAACCTGGTATGCCACCTCTCATGGTCTGGGATGAGGTATTTCATTCAAATCTAGAAGGAGAAGGAAAGGATAAAAACGCCAGGCATGCAGCTGATCTGCTTAGGTGTGTGGCAGCTGCCAGAGGGATATCGATGCTCTCGGAATGAATGCTCAGTTGGGCCTCCTGAACAATGTGGTAAAAGTATGGTCCTGGAGACCAGAGGACCATGGGAATTTGAAAATATATAATTTTCCTTGATGCATCATTGACTTTAGAGTTTATCTCTGGAGCCCAGGGTTTTGGAGATAATGGTATCTGATATAATCTATTTAGTGGACTTGGTGCAGAAGAATACCCCATCATACATAACTTTTCTATTCACTTCCTTCCCCATTCTTGAAGACTGAGTTTACATTTTCAGGAATCTTTACTGGTCAGGTCGCTCCACTTAAGCAGTCCTAATGGCCAAGATGGATTGGGGATTTCCATGTTTTATCCTGTCTGCTAGTTGAGACGGGCCAGAATAAGCCACAGAGCTCCCTAACCAATTCCACTTTTAGACATGCAAACTACTGAGCACATTCTGCTTTCCTTGGGGGAAGAGGCACAGGTAACATATGAGGGTGTTGAAATAACACCATGCCCACCATCTTCCAAAGCAGCTAATTTAAAATCATTTGCAATCTGGGCGAATCTGTCTCAATGTCTTCTTGTTAAGAACCTGCAGCTAACTGTTTCTTGAAAGGTTTCCAGAGAATAGGATTTTATCCAAGACTTGTGACAGTGGTAACTTAGAACAAGGCTACAGAGATCTAATTAAAAAGGTGATTTCCTAACATATGGAGCTCCTCTGTGAAATCAAGAGAATGTGCTGTGCTGAGGGAGATGCTGACCCTGTAAATTCTTATGACATTAGGCTTAAATCTTAACTGCTAAACACCTTTCAAATATTTAACTCTCCCCAAGTAAACGAACTCCCCGCAAAGCTCTGTTTGTTGACTTTTATCCCAGTTGGACTGGCTTTGGGGACTGCATCACTGAGACCTGTGCATTAAGTGGTACATATGTTGAATAAACAGCCAGACAGCTACCAACTGTCAAGTTGCTTTACCAGAGTATTAAAAAAAAAGCACATATGCCATGGTGAAAGGCAAAGGAAAAACAAAGGTTTATAATAGAACGAGGAAACGGTTCAGGTAAAAAATGCAACTGCATGCTTATGCACATGATTATTTTTTGTAAATATCATTAGAGATGTTTTGGAGGAGAAATCATAATCTTGAAATGATCTCAAGTGTAGCATTAGAGGCAATACTTCCTCTGGTGGCTCATGATTCATTAGTGAGTTAATAAATTGAAAGGGAGGCCAGCCGTATTAATATAAGCTAAGGCTGGAAATGTGCTCAGTAAGGAAGCACAGGTTTGATTTTCTCACAAGCAGCAGATGGAAATAAAGGGACAGGTTGTTCTTTACAGGTATGGATGAAACAAGAGAACACAGCAGCTTTTCTGGCAGGAAAGTTGGAAGTACTTACAGATAATTTTCAGACTTGTTGCCACCAGCATTGCTCTCCTTTGATGCTATGGTAGAACAACACTGACTGTGCATCCCAGGTGGCCACCTGCTGAGCAGAAAGAATCCTGGTCACCAGCAATCAATTTGCATAGCTTCACAGGTGCGTGTTGGTAGGAAAATGGACTCCTGATTTCCTTGTAATCATAGGAGTTTCACTTACGGTGCATGGAAAGCCTCAACAACCAGGGGAGTGAGTGGAGATACCAATCTGGCAGACAAAGAAGAGTAGAGGGGAAGTTTTAATGATTTCATAATTTTGCCTTGACCAGACACCTATTTAAAATATCTCTGCATTTGCCCTGGATGGTTTGGCCCAGTGGAAAAATTGTCGGCCTGAGGACTGAAGGGTCCAGGTTCAATTCTGGTCAGGGGCACATGCCTAGGTGGCGGGCTTGAATCCCAGTGGGGGGTGTGCAGGAGCAGCATGATTCTCTCTCATCATTGATGTCTCTCTCTCTCTCTCTCCCTCTCTCTTCTTCTCTGAAATCAATAAAAATATATTTAAAAATATCTCTGCATTCAAGGAGCCTATGATGTAAAAAATAAAAAAGAGTTGATATGATCAAAAGTAGGATAAAATTGTATATTACATCATGAAACAGATGGATTTTAGAAATTCTGTAAAAAAAACTGGTAGAATTTGGCATGGCTTGATTGTTTGAATATAGAAAGAGAATATTGCATTGTAGATTTTCCCATTTATTTTTCCAATTGAAATTATAATAAATTTATATTCACCTCTTTTTTTCTCTCTGTCTCTCATTCTCTGTCTCTGTCTCTCTCTGTAGTTACACACTCATACATATGCACACATTATCTGTCATTACTTACTGTCAATTACATTGCTAAAGTATGATGGACAGTTTAACTTTTTAACATTGATACTTATGAAAAGGATAACTGCATATAAATGAAATGAAATCTACAATGATAGGTTTATGTGCTAAGTTATAATACATGTATTCATTTATCAAACATCCTAAAATTATTCTAACTCTAAGTCATTAATATTACATCTTCAAGATTAATCTCCAGGATAGTTTACTAGTAAAAGAAAGTTTATACTTCACTGTTACTTTCATTGATTTATGAAAAATTACCGTAGCATAACTTTGAATAAATAGGTAAAGAGTAGTATTTATATTTTTTTCTACAAGATTTCCTTAACAAATTGGAGTGTGACTTATATCTCCTATTATAATTGGTGATTAGGTTTGCTTTAGTTAATTCTCATATTCCTATAGAAAAATCATACTACTCAGCTTCACCAAAAAACTTTATATGTTCTCTGCTTTTAATTAATTACTTTTAAAAAACATCTTGGTTTTCGAGGGGTTATGCTTGTGTTTCAGTATATTATGCTGCATTCTGAGTATATAGAGATGCATAAATAACTTGCCTTGAAGAACTAACCATAAATTCTGACTTTTAACATATGAGCTAAATGTCATGAATATGACATGAAAAATGAATGGAAGCTCATGTAGACTAGAAGAGAGAGTTCATAGCATCAGGAAATGGAATGTATGCTCCACTCAGCGGATGTTTGTTTCTATTGCCTACACTCTGTATTTGTCAACGAACAACTCAAGAACTTATGTTGTTTAGTTAACTATGTGTGAACTTCTCTGCTTGTCATCTGTATTTCAAACTGGAATGAGTTTCATGTCTTTTTCACGAAGTATTTGGAGCATGTGGTTCTCATTAGACAATGGACTGCTGCAGGTATGGGTCCAGTGCACCACGACATCGAGCTCTGTTAGCATGTCTGGACCTCCTTAGTAAACCAAAGCTTTTGGAAAACCCAGGTTCTTTTAGTGCTTCCCTTGAATGCCTCCAGGAAAAGGATCATGGCTGATTATCTGGTTAACTAAGAAGTCCATGATTTTCTGAAATAAACCAGTGTAATATGTATTTGTTATACCAGCAATAACTTTGAGAAGGATTTTTATTTCTTCAGATTCCTTTTAACCTATATCTAACTTTCCTTATCCTTAGGGTGAACACTGTTATTTCTGGCACCTAGCACAATGCCACCTACCTGTTGGGGACCTCAATAAATATTAAACTGAGAAATAAATGATATACTAATGCCACGATCAATTCAAAGTTAAACTCTCCAAAGGATAACTGGCATTTGTCAGAGCAGTCTTTGAGGAAAACCTCCAGCTATGAGGAGGAAGGCGATAAAGCTGCCACACATTTCTGGACCTTTACCCATCATTCCACAATGTTTAAGACTTTCTAAAATGTATGGACTTAAAAGGTTAGGCTTCATAAAAGGCTTTGGATTATAAAATAGAATCCCCCAAAGACTATAAGTATTTCTGTTGGTGGGATTTTGATATAGACAAGGGGCATTTGAGGCTCTCGACTTCACAGATACATTTTGTATTCTCCTTATTTGCCTCCAAAGGCAACAGATCATGACACAATAACATATAAATGAGTTAGTTTTAGTGAGAGGGCCCCTGCCACCATTAGTAGTTGTTAAGAACATAGAAGGTGACTGAAATCAAGTTCCAGCTGGGATTGGGGTGTGTGTTTTGGTTCACAGTAAAATAATATATATGGTGTACTCCAGCCGTGGGCAAACTATGGCACAGCCCCGTTTGGCTGTTCTATCTGGCCCGCAGAGTCGAAAGAGCGAGGGTTCTCTTGCTCTCCCCTCTGCTCCTTCACCAGCAGCCCAAGATGAGAATGCCAGAATGGTCAGGTTGCTTTTGTTCCGGCCCTCCGGTCCAGTTTAAGAACCTATTGTGGCCCTCGAGTCAAAAAGTTTGTACACCCCTGATGTAGTCAGTGTGTAGTGATGTTACATTGATTTGTAAACATCAGTAAGATTAAATAATAAGGATGAGATTCTTTGGACCCTTTCCAGTGGCTTCTCTAAACCATAGAGTTTACCAGATTTACATTTGGAATTGCGGAGAATGGATGGGAAGTGTGATATATTGCAATCAATAATACATGTAAAGGTTAAAGATGCGGTGACAGTAGTAGGAGCCCCTAAAAATCAAGTTCCAGTGCCTTTCCCCTATGCTAGGGCTGCAGATAGAAAGACAATGAGATTGGGAAAGTATATCAGTAAGGGCATTGCTTATGTGTTTTTCCTTTTTTTTTTTTTTTAGGACTTGGGTCTAATATATTTTAATTTTCAAATTTCTTTTGTAAAGGAAACTGTATACTTTTAATAATATTTACCCATAAAAATAAAGGTTAGGACGAGGAAAAGCTAACTATAGGAATGACCTCAGGCAGTTTTCATTTTGATTTGAAATTAAACAAGTATGTCAAAATAACAAGGACGCACCAGGGAATGAAGACCACATGCCGTCCCGTAGGCCTCTCTCACCCTCCTTCAGCTCCTTGAAGTGCCCTTCTAGCATACATAATGAAGAGGATGTTCTCTGCCTTGTGAAACTCTCCAAAACAGAATTGTCGGCTGTAGCTATTTTTTGCCTTTGTTATTTTTTTTCTCCCGAACAGTGGGGATTGCACATTCTGAATCTGTGTCCTAGTTCTTCAATGGATCTGACTACCTATCTTTCCACGCTCAATCTGGTGAGGGAAAATGAGACTCAATTCATGGACTGCTTGAGAACTCACACTGCCGCATCACTTTTCAGAGAACACAGAGACATTTTTCCAGCTAGAAATATTCTTTGGAAATCTTTGGGGATATCCCCATCGCTATATTGATACATATTAGGTACTTGGCCAAAATTAGGCAGGGATATTTCCATTTCCGTTTCCTCTCTTTCAGCCACCCCCCTTGGGCATCCTTTGCTCTCCAAACTATAAACCCTGAATACAGTATCTGAGTTTGAGACAGGAATGGTCTAACCACCTGGCAGTCTAAGCCTCCTCCATTCATTTTCAAAACAGGATCACAAAAACTGTGCCATTCTTGCTTGTTCCACACAAGCACTGCGTTTCCTAGTTCTTACTAGTAGATAGTTTTACAGACCATTTTCCTACATATTCAAGCTGTCAGCTATTGTTACTTTTTACAATCCAGAAGAATATGCTAATTGTCCTGACATAATGCAATATGCTTAAGAACATGCCACTCAAAAAGTGTAGTTCTCAGGAGAATTCTACCTTCAAGAAACTTCATCTATAAGGAAATATCCCCCTTGAAATAAAGTCAATTCTTTATAATAACATTGCGGAGGCTAAAATGTGATTTATAGCATACCACAACATACTATAGTCAAATCATTTAACTGTTTTATAAAAACATAGATTTAGATTGAATTTAAGTAGGTGGCAAAGAGGGAGAGAAAGAGAGGAGAGAGAGAGAGAAATCAGATGACTTATAGCTAAAGTTCTCTAAGAAATGACAGAATAGACAATGCATAGATTTCAAAGAAAATTACTATTTCATGCTATTGAGAATTAAACATCTAATTCCTATAGAAGCCTCTAGTTTTTCCACATATTAAGTCAACACACTAAAAATGTCTTCTGTGGATATTTTTATAATAATATTTTCTGTTATAAAAAAGGCTTGCCAGACACTACCATCTGCCGTGTAGACTGACAGTGTATGAATCTGATGTCTTTCTGTGACTTCCTATCTTATATAATTGGAGGTTTCAGCCCAGAATGATGCTTTATTTCCACCTAAGGACAACCAAGTTTAAGTTCCCTTTGAATATTTTAATCATTTTCCTGCTATGCACTGATAAGACCAGTACTCTGTATAGTTAAATGCTGTAAATGTGTCTATTGAGAGGGTGTTAAAAATTCTCCTCTGTGGTTCTGGCCCTCATCCAGCATTCCATAATACCCTCTGAAACGAGTCAGAAAACATAATGCATTATAATTGATAAATGTTTTATTTGTGCCTACTTTATTTTGGAAATTTGAAATACCCAGAATGTCTGGCTACATCAACCTGGAGGCTTTTGTTTGTTTGTTTTTGAGATGAGAAAGATGTCTTTGTGAGTTGTTTACATAAAGATATTTGTCTAGCATGCTTTAAAAAGATTTCAGAGACACTCTAAAAGTATTTACTCAGAGATATGCATATGTGTGTGTGTGTTTATAGGTGTATTTATAATCATCCCAGTCCGAGTCAACAAGACAAGATTACTGAATCATTTCTGTATTTATTTATTTAAACAAAATAAACACTGTTTTCAATAAGAGAAATCCTTGTAGCTAAAACTTGTTAATTGGAGATAATGTCTGTGTAACTGAACATTGTCAAAGGGTAATGGCCTCCTGCTGCTAAGCTCTGGAAATGTTGACTGGGAGCCAACACATTTGTTTTCAAAGCTGGAGACATGGCTCCTTTGACACGGATGATATTAAAATGGCTTCATTTTTGTTGCACTACGTAATATAAATTTTTTTCATGGTAGACCATATTATCAATGTGCTCCCATTTTTATGCCTCCAAATATCTTTGCAGGTTGTGTTTTCACTGCTATTTAATGTGCCAATTAGCTTGTTGGCTGCTGGTGAGTGGCTGTTCTCATCACTGTGCAGTGAGTTCAGTTTATTCTCGGGGTTGCCAAAAGGGTCAAAATGAGTTAGTATTCATGAAGGTATGCCACTCAATATAATAAATGATCGATACCCTATGATTCATTATAATTGGGAAGATGGACTGGGAAATGAACATGAAGCAGTGAAAAGGGTCCCCTATATTCTGTCCCCAATTCTTATGCACTACATTTGGAAAATGTCTAAAAAATATATTTTGCTAGCATATAAATTTTTACTTAAATTATTTTTCTTCTGGGATTGATTGAAATTTCTTTCAGTAAGAATGAAAGATCTAAGGACTGGTTTCCTTATAGGCTCTGATGCATGGGGGATGGGGGTGTCACCCTGAACTGAGATCTTAGAATATTAAGTATCTATAATGTGAGAATGGGAGGTGCTGAAAGCCCACTGCACCTCCATTTCCATGTTCTTCAGAGGCCTCCTGTGTTATGGCTGCTGAGCCACTTGAATCATGATTGTCTATGATGGACGATTTCAGTATTCTCTTTCTGGCTACGGCAGGATGCTTTTGGTTATATTTTTAAAATATCTAGATTAGTGTCCTGGTTCCATCCTCAACAATTTTGATTAAACTATTTTAGGATAGGTCCTGACATCAACATAGTTTTTAAAAGTTCCACAGGTGATTCTAATTAGGCAGCCAGAGTATATGCGCCTCCCGGTGACTTGGAGGACTCATTGAAACATAGCATGCTGTGCCCTGTCCCCACCTATGTACACCAAAGAACTTTAGATCCACTGAATCTGGGGAGGTGCAGATTTGCATATCACTTAAACTTATTTGCTAATAGTGCTTAACACAGTGTGTGGCCCAAAGTAGGCATTCAATAAATGGGAGCTATTTCATCATTATTTTGTCATCAGGAATAATTCAATAATAATCAGCGATATGGTTTCCCTACAGAGTTATGAGGATACATTTTGTAAATTAGCAGGAACAGCATAGAGAAATTACTAAGTGTCAGGCTCTGGAGTCAGTGTGCCTAGAAGGTATGGTAATCCAGTTAAATGATGCCATTTAAGTTTTATTTGTGTTTTTTGTTTGTTTGTTTGCTTAATTCCTGGTGACTTTGAAAAGAAAAATGTAAAAATTAAATACAACAAGAATAGAGTAGGGGCAAATTGCACCTTTTCTTAGATTTCACTTTCTTTGATTTGATTTTTAAAAATATTAAATTTTAATTAGATGGGTTTTCCTATTAAATGTCACTTTGTTGTAGTTGTTAAACTGGTTTCTGATTCCTTTCAGGTTTCTCATTTCTTTAGTTTACAGGTTTTTCATTTCTTTAGTTTACATAGAATATTTATATTCTTAAACACATAAAATTAAAAAAAATTATTAACGGATACTTATTGAACATTAGTAATATCAAGGACTCAATTTAATTGCTGTATACTTGTTATCTCATTTAATCTCCACCGTGAAACAAATGTTTTTATTATCATAAACCATACTTACTTTCTTAAAATCACCCAGCTAATAGGGGGTAGGGTTGGGATTGGAGCACAAGCACACTGACACTTAGTAATTTCTCTTTGCTGTTCCTGCATACCTAGTAATTTACGAAATGTATCCTCATAACTCTGTAGGGAAAACATATCACTGATTATTATTGAATTATTCCTGATGACAAAATAATGATGAAATAGCTCCCATTTATTGAATGCCTACTTCGGACCACACACTGTGTTAAGCACTATTAGCAAATGAGTTTAAGTGATGAGACAATTAAATGATGAAATTAGGGTTTAAATTTAGGCATTTGGGTGGGTTTTGGAGTGCCTGTCCCCAAAAGGAGCTATTTAAGTTTCTAATAACATTCTAGTTTCTGGTCCAAAATTCCGAGGAAATTTAGCTACACTTTTACCAGCATCCCTAATTATGGTAAATTTATTTTTTATTTTTTTTGCCTTTGCGTATCTTATATGATTTTCATTACATTAAAAAAAATGCCTTGACTAAAAAGGTGGGTATTCTGATGGGAATATGAGGTCCCTGACATTTGGAGATCTGGAAAGTTGAAATGACCAAACCAAGGTCTCCCAATCTGTGAACAACAGAACCAGGACAAAGAACAGAAACAAATATATTCATGACTTTTAAGTTTGTTTTCTTTCTGCTGCAACAATCTACTCCTCATTTATGTTTTGCACATTTTCTTAGATCACCTGCAAGACCACGTGTGAGAAGTTCACTACCTAGATCATAAATTCTGAGAAGTTATTTTCATACAGCATTCCCGAGACCTGGCCCAATTAGTCTTCTTAGCAGAAAGGCAGAAGGATTGCTGCCAGTGTGCTTTAAGAGCTGTGTATAGCCCTTCGAGAGCCATTGTCCGGGCCTCACAAGGTGGAAATAAATGAGATAACAGATGCAAAGTGCCTGGCACATGGGAGGCACGTGGCTTAATAAATGTTAGCTATTATTGGTATTCTCCTGATGGCAGCAAGAGCAGGCAAACGGAGTGGGTGGGAAGAGCAACGCTCTATACTAATGACTCAGAGGACTCCTGGGTTTCCAAGATACCATTTGGGTCCTAGGAAATATTTGGTTTGTATGTAAAGGAAAGGAAACAATTTCAAAATCCAGTATCAGTCACTTTTCTGGTTATGAGATTTTTCAAGCAATATCAACAGGTTCAATTCAGTTCTACTGCCACATTATGAGTGCATGCTGAGGCCCAGGCTAGGTGCAGGTTCATTGTCGAAAGAGGGAGCTGCTTTTAATGACCTAATGGCAATCAACATTGTTATAAAGACCTGGAGGGGCGGGGCTATATACAAAACACTCAGGCACAGGAGATACCTGCTTTTCTATCTGTCTGTTTTCTGTCTATCTTTATTTGTCATTTTGTTCTTCTCTGTCTGGCAAAATTAACTTCCCAGTTTTTTAAATTGAAAAACACCTATTGTGCAAAGTTGGGTGCACTATCCTATATATTAGGTGATACAGATAAATATAACATGATATAACTTAATGGTCTGGTGTCATTTGTCCTGATAATGACATTTTCTGAAGTTTAAAGTTTAGACCTAACTATGTTCTCTAATTTAGATAATTCTTTCACTCACCAGTTATGCACATACTACTGAAATCAACAAGTTTATGTGAATCCAGCTGATGGGAGGTAATACTTCAAAATATTTGTTAATTGATTTTATTGTCTAGCTCATCCATGGGCAAACTACGGCCCACAGGCCGGATCCGGCCCATTTGGCTGTTCTATCCGGCCCGTGGAGCCGAAAGAGCGGAGGGTTCTCTTGCTCTCCCCTCCGCTCCTTCACCAGCAGCCCAAGATGAGAGTGCCAGCATGGTCAGGTTGCTTTTGTTCCAGCCCTCCGGTCCAGTTTAAGAACCCATTGTGGCCCTCGAGTCAAAAAGTTTGCCCACCCCCAGTCTAGCTTCATGATGTTATTTATTATAACAGTGCTTATGTATGTCTTTCTAACAGTTTTTGATATGTAACCTCCTTATAAAAATATAGATGTAGAGAAGCTACCTTAGGAAAAATTTGAAAAATAGAACAAATGTGAAAAGTGCATTCATGATTCCAACTACTGTTAGAATTTTAGTGTATTCCACTCTAGGTTTTTAGATGGAATTTAAAAGTATGCTTATAATAATGAGATACACATAAATTTGCTTTAAATTACTTAAGTACTGATCTTTATTCTTCAATAATTACAGAATTAATTTTCTAAAAGCAGCCAGATATTTCATCTGTTGGATCTGTGATAATGTCCTAAAACCATTCCGTACTAGTAGATATTGAATTGCTCCTAATTATCCATAGTGTAATAATGTATCTTCATGTATTTAATTTTTTTTGCATTTTTTGGCTGACTTTTTTGGATTAGGTTCCTGGGACTGTGAATATTGGAAACACTTAGACAAGTTTTTTGCCAAATTGATTTCTAAAAGAATTGTACCAACTTACATTTTCATCAGGGATAAATGTGATAGTGAATTCACTGCACTTCTACCAGAATTTTAGGTACCTATTTATTTATTTATGAATTTTGTAGTTTTGCATGCTAAATGGTATTTGTTTTAACCTAGATATTCTGGTTACTTGAAAGTTTGAATAGTTTCAAATCTATAATTATTTTTCCTTTAAATGTTATTTGCCTTTTTAAGCTATTGCAAGTTTGTTATATTTTTAGTGATTTTTCTATCGGAAGTTTGACTATGCTATATTTTATACATGTAAAAATATAATTAAGCCATTAATCTAATGCCATATTTGCTGAGAAAAATTTTCATTACATTTAACTTTTTACTTTATTTTTCATACTAACACTTTAAATGTTATGGTAACATTTGTTGATATTTTCCTTTGGGCATTTTTTATAAATTTAAAGCATAGCAAATAATTTTTTTTCAGAAGTCTGGTAAGCATTCAATATTATTTTTACTTTCTTTGATTTGATTTTTTAAAATATTAAACTTTTTACAACTTCTGGAATTTGTTTCAGCATATGGTGTGATGTGAGCATATATGGCTTTTAAGTAGTTTACAATGCTATGACCCAGCTGCCTGATTTTCCTTACGAATTGCCAAATGCCCAATGAAAGAAGAAGGCTCTTATATTGTGTGTTCATTGAATAGCATCTGGCACTTAATTAAGTATGCCAGAATTTATTTTTATGGAGGAAACCATACCTTAGTAAAGGGAATCACATGTTTTTAGATCAGAGGGGTATAACAATAAATTATTATTTTGGTATTCTTTATGGTATCCTACTTACTACAAAAGTATACCTTAGCAAAATAATGTAGCTTCTTTTGCTTTTTCAGATGTACTTTAGCTTATAAAAGTTCAGATACCTTTTAAATCTTCTAGATGGACTTAGATGTCAAATCTGAGTTTGAATTATATCTCAACAAATTTCAAATTACAGTGGTTTGAATCACTAAAAGCTATATTTCTTGCTCCTGTCTCAGCTCATTATGAGTTGAGAGGATCCAGCTTCAGGGTTCCTTTCACCTAGTGGTTCCTCCAGGAGCCTTAGAATCTCAGATTCCTTTACTGGAAACTCTGCATTTGTCTGCTAGATCAGGAGATAGAACGAGAGCATAGACCATTTCATGGGGAACTTTTCTGTGCCTTATTTTTGAGCTATTGCATCACTTTTCCTCCCTACAAGGGAGACTAGGATATAGTCTACTTGTATGCCAAGATGAATAAAAAGGGTATTTTGTGAATACTTAGTCTTTGTCATGTATCTTAACCGTGTTATGTCAAGTTTTTACTGTATGTGAATAGTCTGTATTGGGATGTAAATTGACCTCTTATTTATTCAAACAATGCAGTTATGACCCACTTTAATTGGATGCTACTCTTTAGCCCGCTGCATTGTTTTACATGTTTTTATTGTGTTATTAAATTTAAGTATAGTTAGTGCACAATATTATATTATTTCAAGTGTGCAGTATAGAATTTGCATATTTTAACAAGCAAACATTTCTGCAACACCACCATCTTCTAATTTTCTCAGGAAAGATACAGGCATACCTCAAAGATATTGGGGGTTCAGTTCCAGAACACCATAATGAAGCGAGCATCGCAATAAAGTGAGTCATAATATTTTTGCTGGTGGAGGGTCTTGCCTTCAGTTTGTAAAAAACATAACATCTGTGAAGCACAATAAAGTAAAGTGCTATAAAACAGGGTATGCCTATAATTAACCTGAGGATCATTTCTGCTGTAGATACCAAGGCATATTTTATCTCTGGCTAGGATGTTTATATGACATTTCTCTGAAATAATATATATATTACTGAGTTAGACTCATAGAATCTGAGCTTTCCAAAGAAAGGTACTTTTTCTAGCCTGAACTCATAACCCTTGCAAAGCAATAGCAAACTTGTATAAGCTGTACCCTAGCCTGAGGCTATTTTAGTCAATGCAGTCTGATTATTTCATCCACAACTTTGCTCTCCATGAAAAGCCAAATTACTGACTTTGAACATGGGAATTAGATTTTTTAAAAATATATATTTTCATTGATTTCAGAGAGGAAGAGAGAGAAAGAGAGAGAGAGAGAGAGAGAGAGAGAGAGAGAGAGAGAGAGAGATTGATCAATGATAGGAATCATCTATCAGCTGCCTCCTGCATGCCCCACACTTAGTATGGAACCTGCAACCCAAGCATGTGTCCTCACAGGAAATTGAACTCTGACCCCCTGGTTGACCAGTCTACACTCAATCACTGAGCTACACTAGCCAGGAATGAATTAGTTTTCTTATCCCAGCATCACTGCCTGTGATGGATAACTAGTAAAATGTAAATTCAAATAACAATGTTCTCCTTTATTCCTCTCTCAATGGAATCCTGATACCACAACTACCTACAAGACAATTGCCAAATCTGAGTTCAAACTACTGTTTCATATAGTCACAGTTGCAGGTATTTTCACTGTTAAAAAAGTATGAAAATTAAAAGCATATTTATTGGGAGAATGCTTTGCAAAGATTTGGCTAAAAAGTACTGAGTATTGTAATAGTCCTGGAGCATGAGTCGGCAGAGAGTGGTCAAGTTGTCTTTTAATCAGAATGAAGACCATGGATTCAAGGTGGGTTATTTATGACATGAATGAAGTAGGGGAGAGGAAGCAATATCTGTCACCTCACGGAGACCCAGTAAGACTACTTCCTGATGCTCTGTAGTACTGCAGTGCTTAGCACTGGTTACATATATGTTCTGAAAGAGACTTCATATTGTTTACTGAATGTGCTCATGTGTCTCATATTAAAATTTATCCTACTGTGGCTATACATCCAGGAGTTCAGTGCAAATGCATTGATTTTCAAAAACCTGATATTTATCCTGCTTTTACCTTTTATTATTGGGGAGATTACTTCAAATAATTGCATCTTAGTTTGTTCACCTGTATAATGGGAATATTATTACAAACCTTGTGAGGAAATTACAAAAATCATATATTACGGCAGAAATGAAAGTGACTTGCATAGTATCTAGCACAGATATTTTGCCTTAAAAATAATGAAATGGCATTTGAGTTCTGATCATGTTGATTCTGATTGAAACTCTCGTTGATGCCAGTTACTTTCAGGGATATTTTATTTATTCTTGGCTTTAACATACAGAAGAAAAACATCATACTCTTTATTTCTGCTCTTGATTTGATTTTACAGATTCATACCTTCTTCCTGCACACATGCCCCTATTTTTTTGAGATGTCGCCATCTCTAAACGACTTCTTCCCTCATTGTGGTTATATATTACACGGAGATCCCCATTTAATCATGTGCTTCATTGTGGCTGCTAAATTCTAAAGTTTCTAGTAAGCTGATTCTGCAAATTCTCCAACCTTTTTTTTTTACTCTGACAAAGGAATTTGCAAACAACTTTCTTTTTTAAAAAAGTGGTAGCACAAGTTATAATGAAGCCAAAATTAAAAAGAGTGTATGTAGCTCAGTCCTGAGCTAGAGATGAGCAAGATGTGCAATTATTCCTCTGGTGGTAGATGCTGTGGGGCAATAAAGACTCCGCTATGAATATTTTGTTGATTACTTTGCAACCAGTGCTCTTGCTGCTTTTTTTCCCTCTTGATGAAAGAAACAGAAATAGTTATATGCTATGGTTTCATGAGAAACTTCAAAAGAAAGTTAAAAAAAATGTTCTCATTCTTTTCTGTCTAGGTTGTAACTCTTTTCACAATTAGCTGAGGAATATGAGTTAGATTCAGCCCCTTTCACTCAGCCAAATGTGGGATAAATGTTGAGAAGAAAACACATCACTGAAGACTCCAGACCTGGGTTCTATAATTAGCACCCAGGTGTCTTTAGCAACCCTTAAAATTTTATGTTTCTTTAGTTTTTTTACTTATTAATAAGTAGGATAAATAGTAGCTTCCTTATATCATTGGGATACTTTGAGGATCAGATAACGACATGATGAATATAAAAATCTTTTTTTTTTCCAAAAGCAAAACGTCATTTTTAGAAAAATGTAAAATATTGCGAATAATTTTCCCCTTCTCTTTTATACTAACACATTCAATTATCAATATCAGTGACTCAATTTCATAAAACTTAATATAAATAAAGATCTTATGGAAAATGCACATAAGCATTATTTTTTCTTATGTAGTCACCAGTGGTACTTGTGGAATTGTCATCTCTGTACAACTTTAACTTATTGGCCAGGTACGTTGTAATGTGCCTGCTGTGTAAATTTACTTAAAGTAATTTGATGAAAAGCTTTGTTAATGTAATTATTGAATTTCATGCCTTATAAACAAAAGTTATAGAAAAGTACTTAAGTTATTGCATTCTTTTAATACTGTGATTGAATAGTATGTGTATTTGAGATTGGTAGGAAACATATTTAAGTGATGTGCTCATGAAAGTGAAATATTAAAAACAGCTTATGAAAATCTCCCATCTGGCAGTAATAATTGGTCAGAAATCCACTCTTCAGCATTATTTTGAAAATAGCATGAGTTTTTAATTAAAACTACTCATTCTATTTATTAATGTAAGTAAAACCTCCCACCTGATCAGGTTCACTTGAGAAAGTGGTTTTCTAAATCTCCTCTTATGGATTAAATGGCATAAAATTTCAATAAAGAATAGCTATAAAAGATGTCAGGCATTTATTTGATATTAATTTTTTATGTTCTCTTTAATTTCAAAGTTAAACTCTGCTTGTTTAAAATGTTTGATGAATTTATGATCTTAGTTCTTCTATTACTTTAAATCTAAACTAGATACAAAGGATCTAAGATAAAACTCTTTTATAAACTTAAGTTATACTTTTTCTATTAGTTAATTTAAACAAAGCTAATATGGGCAAGCATTAGGTAAATTATTAAGGTTAACATTTCTTCTTATAGCACAATGTACAGAGCTTTTCTGTTTAGAAATCATCAAATGCTGTTCAGTTGCCATAGTCATTAGACATATTATTTCATTTAAACCTTTCAGTAGTCCTGTTCTTCAGCATCCTTATTATTTACAATTTTCTTTAATTAAATTGAAGATCAGGAGTTACATAACCTGCGAATCAGTTTCAGAAGAAGGATTTCAGAGTGGGCAATTGGACGTAAGTCACAGACATGTCGTCCCTACTCTAAACAGGAGTCCAAGACCCCTGCTTGTCCTGCTGAACCTCATAACCCTTCTGAACCTCAGAGCCTCAAATTGATGCTGTAGTGATTCCCATAGTATTTATCAAAACCATATAAGAAATTATAAAAGTGGTAAATAATTTTTAAAAATAATTATAAAAGTGGTTAACTACTCCCAGAGAAATGTTTATTTCCCTCACGTTTTATATTTGCTAAATATTATGCCAACATATTAAGTCACAAAGTTGGCAATTTACCATGTATTTAATTACACAGTATTACTTCTGATCTGTTAATGGTAGTTTCTCTCATTTCCATGTGAACATTTTAATATGGAGGATTTAATTTATTATTTACTTTTGTAATTGAATGCCCTAGATCCCAGAGTGGGTGTGAACAGTGGAAGATATGCACACCTGACTCTCCTGCCCTGGTGGTGTTGGGGAGAGATTTCTACAACCCAGTTAGTAGTTGATTGCAGTGTACCCAGTCACCAGAGTTGGAGGTTAATGGGCTTAACTATTGAGTTATTGAATATATGATGGATGTGATAATTCATAAACTTAGAGTTAAGTTCAAAGCCATGAAATTTGTGTGTTGCTGTCATTGAACTCTTAATTTTATTGCCTAAGATATGGATTATATGTGCTCAGAGAATTTTCAGATTAAGCCTTACCTTATAAATAAATCTATAGTCACTAGATTCTTGGTGTCTGCATATTCCTTTAGTACCTTATGCAATTACAAATATGCTCTCCTGTTCAAGTTTTCCAATGTATTTGTTTAACATGCTACTAGTAGTCATGTTTCCCAGCATGAGAGCAAGGAAGGCCGAATGCTAACTCTTCTAGCAGTTCTCCTTGTGTCTCTCTGAGCTCACAGATACTAACTGTGCTGTCTTTCAGTCAATACCTGTAATGTCCATCTCTTTTAGTAACTTTAACCTATTTCTTTATTATTTTACCAATAACATTGCTCAAATTTGCCTTCTTTATTTCAAAAAGTTTACTGAAAAATTATGTTGCTAATTCTGTTTCCCACCTTTTCAACAAATAAGTCCTATCTGAAATAGATTCCCTTGCAAATAAATTCCAGAATGTTCAGTTTTTAGTTATTTTCCAGCACTCAGAATTGTAATGAAAATAACTTATCAGAACTTTTAAAAATGCATGCAAGATGAAATGAATTTTAAGTGTGTAAAAGAGCCAAGAGAAAGGAAAAATAAGAATGAGAAAGTAAAATCAAGCCAGGAATGAGGTTGGTATATAAAATATTTGCCCTCAAGTTTTATAAACTTGCTATAGGTAGATCACAAATTTGACTCCAAACGTTCTAGAAGCTAATCAGAAGAGGAAAATGTGATCACTATCTCTGAGGTAAAAGGAAATGAGTTGCTTTGAAGAAGCATATTAACTATTCATGAAACCAAGTTTGGGAAACATAATTGTATACATTTGTACATTGTGAGACCAAAAAATTGAAAACATATTTATCAAAGTAAGGAGCTTCATAGATCCATACTGTTTCATAGATATGTCTCTAAGTATTGGGAGATACAGACTTCCATGCTGTGATGCAATAAAAGGCATTTTTATGGGAAATGGGTGGCTATGCTATGAGTGATTCAGTCATTCCATCCTTTGATAGTCCAGCTGGTGCAAGGACAGATTTCAGAATACCCGTGGAAGTGAGGAGCAGCATCAGGACTGTAAATAGCTCTAAAGCTTCAACCTAAGTCACTTCGTAAGAAAATTTCAGTTCAGGTCACATTCCTTTGATCCTTTTTTGTAAACTAATGGCTTCGTTGCTTCTATGTACAAGGTTACTATTTTCTCATAAGCTTTTGCAAGGAAGTCCTATACCCAAGAGTAAGAAAAACCCAAGTAGGGGAGGGCAGAGATGATTTCTAACTCAGATCCATAAGCCCAGGGCTTGCTAATGGAAATCCTAGAACATAATAGGCACCTGTTATTTGTTACTTTGTATGGAAATATCCCTATGCCACACTCTAAAATCAACTCATTATTTAAATATAGGCAAATAACTTTGCCTTTGTACGGAGTGGAATTGATATTCACCTGATGGGATATTTCCAGAAAAAAAAAAATCAATACATTGAGGCACATTGGCCAATACAAGGGACTTAATAAATATTTTCTGAATCAAGGAATAAACTTTAAAACAAAGTTCAATGTAAAATATAGTGAATTATTTCAATTCTTCCATGATAAATACTCTAGTGGCAGAAATCAGTACTAATGTTCTGAGTGACATTACTTTAGTAAATAATCTAGCTATAAGAATACATTTTTCCATGAGATTCAATATATTTTATTTATTAATCTTCACCAAGGATACTTTTAATTGATTTTTAGAGAGAGAGGAAGAGAGAGAGAGAGCGAAAGAGAGCAAGAGAGAGCGAGAGAGAGCGAGAGAGAGCGAGAGAGAGCGAGAGAGAGCGAGAGATTGATGTGAGAGAGAAGCATCAATTGGTTGCCTCCCACTTATGCACCCACCAGGGATTGAGCTCGAAACCTGTGTTTGTGCCCTGACCAGGATTCAAATCTGCAAATTTTATGGTGAACAAGATAATGGTCCAATCAACTGAGCCACCTAGGCAGAGCTCAGTATATATTACTTTGATTGGAGATTTAAAAAAAACACACCCACAAAACACAGGGAAGTATTTTTTTTCTTTTTGTTATATTAGCCTTATTTCAAAAAATTTGACTATAATGATGTAGAGTCTACAATGAACTGGCTGAATATTTGTGATAATATTCCCTAAATATTTCCTTTTCTTGATATTGATATTTTGTCTGATGTTACACAGTAGTAACTTAAAGATTGTATTACCTGATTTAGTAGAACCTGAATAAGTTTTGTCAATTAATTGAGAATAAATTGGTTGATTGGCAAACCATTGGTTTCTAAATATACTTAAGTATTCTAGTCTAATATTTCTATCATATAATCATATTTATTAATAAGTAACCATTCTCCATATGCAACACTCCTATAAAATGATACATTTCCACACTATTCAACATGATACCACTTTTTTCCATATTACCTTGGAAATTTAATCTCTAATATTTGTTTTAAATTTATCTTGTACCATGTAACTTAATTTTGAGTTATAAATTTCCAAAATGGCCATATTTTGGTTAAGTCACATTTTACTTCAAGGGCTTATCAGTAGGCCTTTCTTGAGCATTAAGAGTGTTAGAAAATTACCCCTGATGTTCTGAAAATTACCATTGATTAGTAACTTTTATTTTCTTTTCTAATTTGGACAGGAAACTCTTACAGAATAGAAAGAAATGCCATTTATGAAATAATTTTTATCATATTTTTATCTTTTAGGACATGGTCAGCAAACGGTGGCTCGTGAGCCACATGTGGCTCTTTGGCCCCTTGAGTGTGACTCTTCCACAAAATACCATGGCTTCGGTGAGTCTATTTTGAAGACGTGGCATTAGAAGAAGTTCAAGTTTAAAAAATTTGGCTCTCAAAAGAAATTTCAATTGTTGTACTGGTAATATTTGGCTCTGTGACTAATGAGTTTGCCGACCACTGTTTTAGGAGTTCTGAATATGTATATATTTAGTAATATAACATGATATATTTGAGAGAACTTTTATTCATGCAAAAGACCAATAATTTTGCTATTATTTTATTGGTCCACCAGACATTATATTTTTAACTTTGTTATCTAAATTCTATAGTATGTCTCAATATGATTTCCAATCTATTACTTTCTAATCTGTGATTTATGTTAACAGAATTCAAATCAGCTGATTACAGTATAATATAGTAATTATTTAGTCCTTTTGAGGCATCTGTAAGTTTTTTGTTTTGTTTTTTACTTTATAATTTCAAATTTTAGAATTTTACTAATTTATAGTCTTGCCTGTTTAAAAGTGATAGTTTAGCTATTGAATTTATTGAGTATTGTGGTTGTTTACTGATTTGCCAACCTTTTAGGTGTGTGATAGAAGGTGCTATAGGATTAGTTCTGTGCAGTGAATTCTAAGCAAAAGTAATGTGCATAACTTCTAGACCAAAATATGTCCCTCTCAGTACAGGATCTAGACTTATCTTATTCCTGGTAGAGTGTCTAACAATATTTAAGGTTTTGGTATCCTGTCAATCCAGGTCAGTTCAATGATGAGAGCCTCCTACTGGCCTACATGAAAATCACAATTTCATGTATTGTGAGCAAAACTAACCTTTTCCTATTTAAAACCACTGACATTTTGGGATTGTTTGAAACTGTGGTATAAGCTAGCCTAAATGGACTGAAACACAATAGTGCTTGGTTTTGATATTTTCTGGATGGTGCTAATAAAATTTGAGATTGCAGCAAACATTGCCAGTGCTCCATCAGGATCCTGAGGATCCTGTTTATAATTTCTGTACACTGGTATTCCATTTCTGTGTGCTGTTGCTTCTTCTAGGGACAATCCTCAGGTTACTGGAGCAATTTAGTCTTAGGAGCAGACAAACAGTGATTGACTAGTTCATGAAATCCCAGCTTCCTTCCTTTCATAAACTTATACTTCAGGATTTCCTGTCCGGATTTTGGGAGAAAAGTTAAGGACTTCTCTTACCTAGTTCTAATCTATACACGTTGGCTTTTTTATTTTTATATTTTAGTGTCTTTATTGATTAAAGTGTTACATATGTGTCCTTTTTCCCCCCACTACCTAAATGTATTGAAATGTATTATAACCCTTTTCTAGTTTGTGCCCCCTTTACATCATCTCTTACCTCACAGGTGTTAACGTCTAAGGCGAATATTGTTCCCCTTTCTCCAACTTTCTGCTTCTGTTCTAAGACAGCAATTACCAGTAGAAATATGAACAAATCTCAAGGAATTGGCCCATTCTCTCTGACATGAAAGCCCCATACACCAAATCTTATAGGTAGAAACACATGCCAGAAGAATGCTGGCAGTTATGCTTCCTAGAAATTGGAGTAGTTCATGTGCTTCGTTCACTTGTTGGACACTGGAACAATGGGGATAGGAAGGGTGCCACCTTGATAAATTGAACTGTTTATCTGAATAAATCCATGTAAGGCTTTAGGAGTTGGGATAGATGTGTACAATAAGTTTAACTTCCAGTTACATATTTTGGAAAGGCATTTTACTTTTTTAAAGTAAAGTAAAGTAAAGTTTTTGTTATTTTATTTATTTATTTATTTATTTATTTTACTTATATAACATTCAGACAGATTGGGGCAATTCAGACTTACAACATTAAATAATCATATAGTCCACTTTAAATAATTATTCCAAAATAATAAAAACATTTCCGTTATGCTTAGAAGAGACTGGTTTAGGAAGGCCTAATTCTGCCCATTGATATATGAGAGATAGTGTGAGAGCACTTCTGGCAAAGGTTCCCTCACTCCTTCAGTTTTAAGAGAGACTCAATAAAAGAGAGGAAAATAGTCCTTCTTTCTCCAAGTGTTCTCATGTTTGTCGTGATGCCTAGAGTTACTGTAGTCACTTAATTGACCATGAAGGTATCCTTTTGCTGACAAATCTGACACAATAGGTCTTTGATGATATGGTGAGACTTCTGATTATATCAGTCCTGCAATTGTACTGCTGGAGATTTCTTTGTAAGATGACAACTTTTTATTGTTTAAGAATTTTTAGCTGGATTTACTTTACTTGTGGCTTGAACTGACACATAGATTAAAAAATCAGATTTGGGTTAGGGATCATAATTATTCAAGAATTAAACAAATACTTAATGAGTATGTAACATGCACTCCCCCCCCCCCAAAAAAAAAGAGCACATGCTGAACATCCCAGATATAATCTCTTCCCTCAAATTTTTCAATTGAAAACAATAATTAGACAATTAGTTCTACAGTACAACAAAGTTGTATACAATTGTGCGGTGTCTGGCATCACATGAGAAGGATGCCTGACCTACTCTTGTGAGACTGGAAAAGGTTTTACAGAGGATAAAACTTCCTGTCTGAGATCAAGATGATTAAGGAATGTTGGTTAAGCATATGAGATACTGTAGTCAAAAGTCTTTTTTAGTGGCAAATGACAGAAGATATTGGCTGCTGTAACCAGGAATGTCAGTGGTAGCTTGAGGCCCAGCTAAGTCCAGAGGCTCAAATCATACCATCATAAACAACCTAAACAGTGTGGACAACCGGAAAGATGGAAATGACATTTTCAAAGGTGGTTGGGGTTATAGGTTTCAGAGCTCAGTTTTAGACATGTTCATTTTGAGATGCCAGTTATATTTTTAGATGGGGATCTCAATGCGGTAGTTGGCTATAAATCTAGGGTTCTGTGTTTTTTTGTTAGATTGTTCGTTTTTTGTCAGAACTGTTTTCCTTAGCAAGGCAGCCTCTGCTCTTCCAAACCAGTGTTCAGGGAAATTATTAAGGCTGTAAATTCAAATCTGTGAGTTGTTAATGCTCACAAATACTTACTGAATCTAGATAGTATTTATTTATTTATTTAAATATATTTTTATTTATTTCAAAGAGAAAGTGAGAGGAGGAGAGAGAAACTTCAATGATGAGAGAGAATCACCGATTGGCTGCCTTCTGCATGCCCCTTACTGGGGAACAAGCCTGCAACCTGGGCATGTGCCATTGACTGGAATCGAACCCCATACCCTTCAGTTCCCAGGCCAATGCTCTATCCACCGAGCAAACCAGCTAAGGCTTTTGATAGTATTTAGAACAATAAAGTTGGATAGAATTGGTGTAGGTGTGAGAAAAGGAAAAGGTTCCCAAGAATGAGTTCTTTGGATTCCAATGTGCAAGGGCTGGGGTGATTAGAGAAAACCAGGAAAACACATGGAAATGATCAGTCAATCGATATAGGATAGAAAGCAGGAAGAAGTAGTTTTGGAAGCAGAGATGTGTAAGTGTGAGCCGTGAAGAGGATGAAAGAGAGAAGACGGCCACAGGCTCCTGTACCACCCGGTGTCCGTGCCTCCATGTTCAGCCTTTTCTCCGGTGTCTGTGGATGGGACTCATTCTAAGACAAGGCCATCTTTCTTCTCTGTACTTTCCCATTGCTTTTTTCCTGACGTGGGATAGAGCAGTCTGAGCAAAATGTAGGGGTCTTGGTTTACATATTGGCAAAATGGAGGAGAGAGTGATGTAGAAAAATAAGCAAGTAATTACTGCTTTTATTTTCTGTCTCCCTAAGACTTCAGGCACAATTCTAAAGGGTTCTGGAGCACTAAAATCTCTGAAAGATTCAGGTTGCTCAGGTCACCTCCCACCCTACCTTCCTTTGCCATAGGTAGGCATCTCTGCTATCAAATAGTTCCATATCTGCTTAGAGACTTTAATATTCTTGTAGAGCTCCATAATCAGAATGTTTGAATTAAAGGTGACTTTTAACTCTACTGTTTTCACCATGGTGCAGCCATATAACCTAATAGTGTGTAGAAGACCTTGGGACATAGACAGTGAACACAATTCTAAGCATCGGGAGTGCTGAATACTATACTTGGATATACATTAATAAGATTTCAAATATGGGACTAGGTGAGCTTTAAGTTCAGGCAGTCTAACACTAGTTCCCATACTTCCAACCAGTGCTTGAACTGTGTGACATGGAGTCTTATAAAAACAACATTAAAAAAAAACTATGTACATATAGGTACTATTTTTTTTTCTTATTTCAGAGATCAGCCAAGAACATCTGGACATCACTTACACTTTGGGTACCATGTTAAAAGACTCCTTCTAAAAGAATCCCTGTGTGTGTGTGTGTGTGTGTGTGTGTGTGTATACACACACATATGCGCACTTGACTATGCATCTGTATAAAACCTGGTTGCTCTGGATTAATCTGTTGAGCCTTTTTAGGAACTGTTTTTCTTTTCTGAGCATCTATTGGCCTTACTGTCACTAGATGGCAGAAACCGATCCTATTTTGTGGGAAAATGAGTGTTTTGCATTTGGGAAGGGCACTAAAAAAGCTTCCCACAGACAATGTTTACAGGCTTCCTCTATTTTGACATTTCTTCTGAATGCATTAATGTTTTTGGAAATTCCCTGTCAGGTCCCCTGCAGGGGTATGCTGCAAAGTGATCTTGGCTTACATAGAAAAGGGATGGCTTGCATTATGCCCTTTGTATTTCAGTTTATGATTTTAGAATCAAATACAACTTTACTTAAGGTGGCAGGGTGGGGGAAGCATGCAGAGTGGGGAGGGTGTGGGGTTGAACACTAAGAAAAATCAAGACTGTGTCACATTATGAAAGCACTGCCACTAGAATATCTTCTCTGAGCCAGAGATGCCTTTATTTTTAGTTCATGCTCTTTAGGGGAAGGGCAATTGGCTGTCAAGGTATCAGATATAAATATATTTTAAAATTCTCTATGTGAATTTCTGTACTAGAGAGAAAAATATATTTTTTCTTTTTTTTCAAATTAGATAACTAATAGTGCTTCAGAGCACTATTAATTTCTTTTAAAATTAAGTGATTGAGACCGTATTTATTTGAAAAGCCAAACCAATGCTCTGGAGGCTATATAAAGAATGTTTTCTTAGTATCCAAATGATCATTGGTCTTTAATTGTTTTGTACACATACCAATTATGACCTTCTTTGAAAATGCCAAAGTAGAAATTTCTTAATTCAGAGAAAGCCATTACCGTGTCATGAAGCTGAAATTATAGATTAAAGATTATTCTGTATGCATATGTTTTCATGTATCTTTGAAAGCACTTTAAAAATAATTTTCTATTAAAATTTTTTGTTCCTCTTAGAGTAAAATTTTAGCTCCATTAGGATTATATGTGGCCCATGCAAAATACATTTTTAGCCTATTTACTTGCTTAAAATCCAGCTCTAAAATATACATTTCATTGTAGTTGTGGCTGTGGGAATTCCAAAGCCATAGGAAGAAATGCTTGGTGGTTTCATTTGCATTCCAATACCCAGAATGCTTTTCCAGCTCACTGCTATTTAATCGAAGTCAGCTGGTGTCAGAGCCCTGGGAACAAACTGAACCATTCTGACATGCTTCTCTGTGCATGCACAGAGTGCTTTTTCTGCACCAAGTACACAATAAAAACTCAACATTTCACGGCCATTATGAATTTTTAGACTTAAGTATTTTTAAATCTCTATCTTTATAACTATTCTTTTAACCCTTCCTAGAATATGTTACTTTAATTAGTATTGTGTTAAATTTTAATTTAATTGATAAGTAAGCCCAGAATTACCAATTGGAATGTAAGATATCTTGAATAACTTGTGACTTAGAACACAGGTGGGAGAATTGGGAAAACACATTATTACGTTAGGAAAAAAGTCAGCCCTTGCCAGTTTAACTCAGTGGATAGAGCATCAGCTGTGAACTGAAGGGTCCTTCAATTTCGGTCAAGGGCACATGCCCAGGTAGTGTGCTTAATCCCCAGTGAGGGTTGTGTAGGAGGCAGTTGATCCATGATTCTCTCTCTCCTTCTCATTCTCTGAAATCAATGAAGATATATTGAAAAAAGAAAGAAAGTAAAAGAAAAAAAGTTAATTTGGAGAAAGCAGTGTACATTTTGGAAGATCTACAGGCTTGATGAATAGAAGTTGTTAGTGTCTCATGCAAGTCAAGGATGCAGTGGGTCTATTTTACAGTCTGTTTAAATGCTACTGATCAGAGGTAAACACTAATGAAGTGGAGAGTTTGAGTTTTCTGGATTGTGTATCAAAGGAAGTAAATATGGCTATTTGATTATATCAGAAATTATTGTCAATGAAGATAGCATTGTGGGCATAGTTTTGTAAGGCTCATTTTTTAGAGATGCATATGAAAATTTTTACAGATTAAATGATATGAGATCCAGGATTTGCTTTAAAATAACATACAAATAGGAGACATGAATTGGGGTACAGATGGAATGAAATTGCCATGTGTTGATAATTTCTGGACCTGGACAGTAGGTATATGGGGTTCATTATGCTCATTTTGTTTACCCTGTATCCACGGAAAGTGTTCTATAATAAAAAATAAGTTTTAAAAAGAAGAGATGAGCCTTGCTGGCTTGGCTCAATGGTTGAACATTGACCTGTGAAACTGGATGTTCTGGTTTGATTCTGGTCAGGGCACATGCCTGGGTTGCAGGTTTGATCCCCAGTGTGAAGTGTGTGTATAGGAGTGACTTTGAGCATGTTTTCATATGTCTCCTGGCCTTCCTTATATTCTCTTTTGAAAAGTATCCATTTAGAGGAGATGGTGATGAGTTTAGTTTGTACGCAAGATGTTCAAAATGCTTCTGAGTTGGCTATTCAAAAAGAGGAGCAGGAGGGTGGTTTGATATGTGGATCTAGAACTGAATAGCTCAGTATGGGTTGGGATTATTTACCTTTAAGTTATCAATACATTGGAGATAAATGAAATGAGAAAAGAAATGGTCCAGTGAGTGTGAGTATCCTGAAAAAGAGGACTGCAGGTAAATGCAAATGGCCCTAAAGAGTGATCTTACCTAATTACACAATTTTCTTGCTATGGCCAGATTTTTCTCAACTCCACACATTAGGTCTAAGAGACATGGAGTTATGAAAATGAAATATTTAATTTTATAACACCTCTGAACATGTATTTCTCATATTTCTATATAACTGATCATGAGCAGTCTATAAATTACAAGATGAATGTTTGGTTATGTTTATTATTTTTAAGCCATTTCACTTCTCTCAAAGATCTCAAATAGCCTCCAAAACTGCTCAAAACAAATTCTGGAGCCTTTATACAAAGCTCTATAAGATTCTCTGCCTCCTCCTAGTACCCTTTTTTCTCATTGTCCTTACTCTTCCCATTTTCTTGCATGCTCTGGCCATACTGGCCACCTCAATATTCTCTACAGGTGCTGAGTCTTCTCCAACCCCCATGTACTTTTCTTGACTAGGATAGGTTCTCCTTACACATTTCCATAGCTTGCTTCTTCCTTTCTGCATATTTCTGGTCAAAATTCAACTTAACTGAAAGACTTTGACTCCTTATTTAAAAGTAAAATCTGTACTCTCATACTTTGTCCACTTTTCTCTGCTTTATTTTCCTTTTATCTCTTATTATCTGTTTAAATTGTGTCTCTTTCCCATCCTTCTCCCTAATATAATAAGGTTAATCAAAGCACAAGTTATTGGTGTTTGGTTAATTTTTATAACTTCAATGCTATTACAGGGCTTAGCACTTAAAAATCACTCAATAAATGCTCATTAAGTAAGATTGTAAAAAAGATAGCAGATGCAGAACAGCTATGGCAGGATGGCTGAGTATAGATATCCTGATGGACAAATTACTTCATCTCTCAGTACCTCATTTACCAAATATTTAAACTGAGTATAACAATTCCATTTACTTTATTTTTAAAAAATAAATCTTTATTGTTCAGATTATTACAATTGTTTCTCCTCTCCCCTCTCCCCTCATAGCTCCCCTCCACCTGGTTCCCACTCTACCCTCTGCCCTTACCTTCTCTTCCCCCCCCCCCCGCTGTCCTTATCCATAGGTATATGATTTTTGTCCAGACCACTTATTTTATATTGTTGCCATGAGGATGCCTGGTACTTGGCATGCACTTAATAAACTTTTAACTCTTAATATTATTGGCAGCAAAAAATCAGTGCTGTTTATTTAGGAAATATTTATTGAGCACCATTGCCTGCAAGACATTTTGCTATAGATTGGGGTTACAGTGATTAGTAAGATACGGATATATCTTAAAAAGCTTTCATGAGACCAGAGTTCAAAGATGTATTTATCATTTAAGTAATTTTGAATCAACCTGCAATTTATTATTGTGTCCAAAGTCAAATATACTTTTGAAGAATAGCAGATATTTTATTTTTTACTTTCTACATCTGTTAGTAGCAATTCAAATTTCCACCAAAGCTTAGCAAGTTATTTACAAAAACTCTCTAGCTTTGGGAAAACTATCCCTCCAGCTTATACACTATTGATCCTCTGCTCAATAAAGAGAAACATAAAAATCTTCTAATAATTATACCCCCACTCTAAATTCTGTGGTTTACCAGCATTGGAAATAGTCGATGATAGATTTAAGATACTGTCCCTATAATTTATCTTTCTTTAAACGTTATCCATTTTGCATTATTTTTTCTTGTGGATTGAGGAAGTAATGAGTAAATTGGCTAATGGCTTACAATAACTTGTATATAAGTGTTCAAAAACTATTCATATTCCTCTAGCCTTGACACCCAAGCATGTGTTCAGGTAAACACCAATCGAAACTTTTTGAGAACTTTCTTATTTTGGTTTTCTTTTATAAACTTCTTTAAAGCTCCTCTTGTATTTTGCCTATTTCTTTGCCTGTCACCTCATGAGTTTGTTTGTAGATTGGTTGCTGAGTGATATTTTAAATTTATTTTGCTGATTAGATTCCACATATGAGTGAGATTGTTACAGAACTTATCAGGTGGCCGAAAAAATATGCAGGGGTATCGGAGGCACAGGAAAAACCCCTTTATTTCCAGACATTTCACATGTACCAGTACCGTGACTCAGGGGAGTCTGTTTATCTCCAAATCCAGAGCCCCCTGATATGGAGGAAGCTTTCCCTTTATACTCCTTTGGTTGTTTGTCTCCCAGATATGGATTATACTTCTGGACCTTTCGTGGGCCTTGCAAAAAGCCCCATGTGTTGGGATGGGGCAGGGGGACCACATATCAAGGCCTGGCCAGGCGCCTGCTCTGATAACTCTGTTTGGGGATGCTTTATGGCCTCTCTAAAATGGGAGTAGTATTTTGGGTAAACAGGTCTTACAGGACCAGATAACTAAAGGGACAGTGACAAGATTCAGATTGCCAGCTCCCCAAAAATGTCTCATTTCCCCCATCAAGATCATAGGGTTCTTGTCTTTCTCTAACTAGCTTATTTTACTTAATTCAATAATCTCCAGAGGGAAGGGGTTTGGAGGTCTGGATGAAAGAAGGTGAAGGGATTAAGCAAACCACACACATACATATATAACACACGAAGACACAGAGAACAGAGTGTGATAGCCAGAGGGAAGGGAGGGTGGGATAAGTAGAGGTGGGCACATGGGTGGGGGATGGGGAAAGAAAGAGACTTTCCTTTGGGCCATGGGTGCAGGGTGCAGTGTGCAGATGATGTTTTATTGAGTTGTCCACTTGAAACCTATAAGTTCTGCAAATCAATGTCACATCAATAACTTCAATTAAAGAGGGGGAAAATGCAAGCTAAAGGCTTACCTTCATACCAGTTCTCAAATGTTCTCCAGGATATTAACAATACATCTGTTCTTATGTGTGTTTATAATTTAGGCAATATTAAATAGTTTCCTCTCCTCACCCCTTCCCCCAAAACAAAAACATTTCCAATAATTGCTGCTCACAGTCTAAAACACATGTTAGAGTGTAATTCCTTTATATATTAAAAGTGTTTTAGCCGAAACCAGTTTGGCTCAGTAGATAGAGCGCCGGCCTGCAGACTGAAAGGTCCCAGGTTAGATTCCAGTCAATGGCATGTACATTGGTTGCGGGCACATCCCCAGTAGGGGGTGTGCAAGTGGCAGCTGATCGATGTTTCTCTCTCATCGATGTTTCTAACTCTCTATCCTTCTCCCTTCCTGTAAAAAAATCAATAAAATACATTATTAAAAAAGTGTTTTAGTCATTTGAAGTCTCATATTCAAATAAAATTTATAATAAAGAAGTGTAACTCTCACTCTGCTAAGTTTAGCAACATGATTTGTATTCTTGGAGGGCAGAGGATAGTATCTCAGTGTGTGGGAAGGGAATGTTGTGAAAAGGGGGAGACAAGTTGCAATGGGCATTGATGAGAATGCCAAAGATAGAGTCACATATTTTATGCTTTTTCCTAGAACCTTCCATGAGAAAATAGATTTAGGTCTGTGAGTTGTCTAATAAAATGTGGTTATGATTCAAAATTTTAAGGATAAAAGGGTATTTTTGAATTAATTAGGTTTTCATTGCCACTTACACTTTACTTAATGGGAGGACAGAATATTTGAGGAAAATAATTTAGTCTCATTAAGTTCTTCTTTTGACATCAGAAGTCCTTAATTAAAAAATATATATATCCAATTAAGTTTGCAAGTTATTACCAACTTTCTACCTAACGTATTATTAGTGATATGGACATTTAAGGTGTTGTCAGTATCAGCTTATACATTTGCTGTTCTAGATGGTGTCATACGTTTTCAGTATAGTTAGCCCAAGATATACTTCTGCTTTCATTACTAATTTATTTTTGCATTAATAAGCTTCAACTTTCCCCAAAAGATTTTGTGAGCTAAGCCTTATGTTTGGTTTTAAATGAAAAAAAAAAAGCTAATATCATCATTAACAAACTAGATGTAATGCATCTCACTAAAAGAACCATGAAACTCCTAGGGTTGAGCTGGGGATTTTAAAAGTCTGTTTAAACCAAGAAGAGAAATTAGGTTCAATGCTGAGAGAAGAGAACGATATTTACCGGTGCACACCTATTAAGCGTCTGCTACAAACCAGGCTTCACACCAGATAAAAGAGGCAAACTCCTTCTAGTCAGGAAGCTTAGAACTTTTGTGAGGAACAAAGGCAAATAAGCCATTCTTTCACAAACACCCCGAGAGACCAAAGAACGCACCTTACAGAGAACTTTAAAATGTATGTTGAGTATTTTTCAAGAAGTTGGGAGAAAAGAAAGGACATTTGAGGAAGAGGGAAGCCTGTGCCCAGCAGAAGCCACCAGGGCTGCACTAAGATGCTTAGTTAGGTAAGATCAGAAAGATATGGGTGAGTGCTAAGAATACGACAGGAGAAGCAGGAGGCTTTGAAAAGCATGTTAAGAATGTGGTCTTCATCCTGTAGATTGTAGACACCATAGCAGTTTTAGAAAAATCATTCTAAGTGCATTTTGAAAGATATTGGAAGTCAGAATGTTATTTGCTCTAATCAAGACAAGAAATCAACAGGAAACTGATTAATGGTGCTAGTCAGGATTGAGAAGACAGGAGGAACTTGCAGGTTGCTTTATGTAACTGACTTGCTGGGCATGGAAGAAAGGGAGAAGCAGGTTTCTCACTTGGACAATACGGTTAGCACCCTTTTGATAGAACATGTAGAGGGAGAAAACAGAAGAGTAAACGAGGATTTATAACTTGGGCACCTTTAACAGAATATATGGATAAAGATGTATAATGGGAAGGTAACAGAGATTTTTAGTTCTATAAAGAGATCTGTGGAGAAATACAGATTATACAAAGTCATCAGGAATAGGAGCGAGATTACGCTGTGGGAGAGTACTATAAGACTGGAATGAACTAGGCAGGAGTCACCAGAGGAACATCAAAACTTCAACGCCTTGCATAGAAGGCAGATCTCCAAAAAAAGGACAAATGGTGTTGTCAGAAATTAAGTAGAAAAACCAAGCAATGTTGCATTAGTGAAAGGAAGAAAAATTTTCAAAGACATGGGAATAGTCAATAGGGCAAAGGTATCTTTGGGATCAAAGAAAATGAGGACTTAAAAGTGACCCTTGGCTTTGGTGATTAGGAGGTAATTACTTATTTTAACAGAAGCAATTTTAGTGAACAGGAGTTAAATGTTAATGGTTAAGAAGTGACTGGGAATTGTGGAAAGCTGCTTGACTCTAAAAGAAACATGAAGTAAAAAAGATAAAGATATAATACAGAGTGTGGGCAAGCAAGAAATCTTTTTAAAAAATATTTTATTTCACTTTTTCAATTGGAAGTTGAATAAAAGAATCCAGTTGAGAGGAAAAACATTAAAGAAGTCAATTGTATATAATATTTCCTTTAATGTATAAAATAAGATATTTAATGCCAAGAAAGGTAAAAGTATACATCTTAGAATAATGGTGGTCCTTGATATTAAACACTTTGTAAAAAAACCCAAAAAAACAAACAATCACCAAAAAACCCTCCCTATTTGTTTTCTATTATGAAGTTAACCAGTACAAACTTAATCATTAGGAAGCACTATTGATAAGAGCCAAAAGTGTACTCATGAATAGAAATATGGCCACTTCTTTCCTGAAAGCAATGGGGGACGAGGCTCTGATGTTTGAAGAGTAAATACTTTTTTTTTTTTTAAAGTAAGAGGCAGGAAGTTGAAATGAATCCAGATTTACACTATAAAATAAGAGGCAAACATGTATTGGGAATGAGTAGATAAATGTTTAATGCCGGTTTCAAGGAAATAATACAATTTTGCAATAGGGACTCTAGGAATGGAAGAGAGAACTAACAAAAGGCATTAAAATTACTTGTTAGCTTAGAAGGCATTGTTAAAATCAGAAGATATATATATTTGTATAAGCACCAAATGTCATGATTTTGTGATTTTTCTCTAGCATCGCTCAGTATGTAGAAGTGATGAGAGTGGATGACTGGTCTTATCCAGGGATAAATGTCTGTGTAGCAAGGGCAGAGTAACTATGAGGCCAAAGGATTTGAGATGCTGGCAACTAAGTCCTTGACTGGGCATTTAAGCAGGATAAGGATGAAGGTGAGGCCAGGAGAGAAATGGAAAGACTTGTAAGAAAAAGAACGGGAATGCGTGAAACTTTTAGAAGTGTAGATATAGTAGAGAAAGAGGTAAAGGAGCCACACACTTTTATTTCAAATGTATTGGGAATTACCTATGCCAGAGCTGTTTTAAAGTCTGAGTAACTGAGAGAAGTAACAGTGAAAATAAAAGTGACCTTTTGGAAATAGGAAAATTATTTTATAAAACAAATCAGGATAAGTTTGAATTGATATAAATGCAAAGTGATGTCATTCAGGGCAGGAACATAATGTTATAATAACAAGGTAGAGAAATAAACAAAGGTGAGTGAAAAAGAATATATTTGGGTAATATCTAACCTAAGGCAATTAAGTAGTTTCAAAAATTTGAAGACTTAGGGACATTTTTAAAAAAGTAGTTAGTTGAGTGATGCAAAAACAAAAATAAAATTTTCTAATTGTCAGAAAAAATATATGAAGTTTCTTTCATTTCTACCCATAGTACAAACAATAGGCTATTGGGAGCAATGAACAAAGAAATCATATGTTGCATAGATGTATTTATTTCAGACAAAACACAAGATCGCTATAAATTGTGACTTTCTTGTCTTTAAGGGTACTGAAAAGAAAATAAGTTTTCTCCAGAAAAGGATGATTATATACAACGCAAGTGTCGTTTGTTCTCTCATGTAGTAAAATTTGCAATCGTACGATATATTGAATGAAATAATAAATGACACATGTGAATCAGGTGATGGATCTCATATTTGATGTGAATGCGTTCTTACCCTAGGCCACTGAGCCACTGAGCCAGACTTTCAAATTGGGCATTTACCTTTTCACTGTTCTCTGTAGACCACAGCTCTCGTCAAGCAACGCTCCCCGGACAGCTGGCTCAGGCATATACCATCTGGAAGTCCTACTCCCTAGTGATGCCCATTACAGAAAAGTTTCAAGTCCTCAACTTCACCTTTAGGGAATCTTTATGTCATTGAATGAGACAGCCAGCGGCACATTTGCAGGGTGATGTTGTCCATAAAAAAGCATCTGGGAGAATTCTAACTGGTGATTTTAAGGTAAATTATAACTATATCAAAACTGTTGATTTCAGGTGAGGTCCATCTTCTTAAGGAGCAAAGGTTTAACACAAATTGAGCAAATACTATATGGCAGGTACTGTGCAAAGTGCTTTAAATGCTCTTCTGACCACCCAGGAAGTAGTTATTTATAATGTACAAATTTGGTATCTGATTTTTTTTTTTTATAAGCTAAGTGACTTTCCCGATAAATGGAAAGCAGGGATATAAACTCAGGCAATTTGTGTACCTGTGTTTCTTCACCCTTTAAAAAAATTTTATTGACGACCTGCTGGATTTAGGCTATCATTTGGACACAGGGAATAATAAGACATACAAGCCATATTCTTCCAATCAAGCAGTTTATACTTTACTAGGCCAAATTATTATGTAAACCACCTCTATAATATAATATGACACATTCTAAAATAGAACTGTGGTGTATGGGCAGATAGAAAAGCAAACTTTTTTCCTCTCTAAGGAATGAGAGAAAGATTTCATGGTAGAGGTGAAGTTTGAACTGGGCTATAAAGTATGATCAGATTCCACTAAAGGGTCTGTGCATACACTGGAATGATTCAGCTAGAACATTTTGTGCTCTACAACCTGAAAAAATTTATAACATACCATTTCAAAAAATGTTGTCTGCTGCCTCATGCTCTTGAGAGGGTGTGTGTGTGTGTGTGTGTGTGTGTGTGTGTACGTGTGCGTGCGTGTGTGTGTGTGTGTGTGTGTGTGTGTGTGTGTTGAGGGTAGAGGGAGTTAATGGTGTAAAACAGAGGAAAGTAGAGAAAAAGAAAGACAGGGTCAGAAATCATGGAAAAGCGGGGAAATCCAGAAATAGGTATATGTATATAAAGATAAAAGCACAAGGATTGCAAATGATATTAGAGTTGACTTGAAAAAAGAAAGAGCAGAAGAGAGAGGGGAATCGCAGGACTGGAGGCAAAGTAAAGGAGGTCACAGTAAAGAAACACAGGAGGGGTTTGAATGAGGAGTCAAGAGGAACTTTAAAGATCTTATTGTGGTGTTATTTTAGGCCATTATAATAAAACTAGAAGCCTGATGCATGAAATTCATGCAAGGGTAGGCCTTTCTTCCCCCGACTGCAAGCACTGGCTTCCCTCTAGCTCCTGGGACCTGGGACCCGGGATGGATTCCTTCTACTTCCCCATAAGCATCCAAGACCTGAGCTGGCTCCCCTCTGGCACTGGCTTTGTCCAGAAAGATGTCTGGAATGATGTCCAGAGGGATTCTTGGTCTAATTAGCATATTACCCTTTTATTATTATAGATGTAATAATATATTTTTTGAAAAATTTTCTTATAAAAAATGAAAATGCTTATTGAAAGTAATTAAGATCTAGAATGCCCAAAGCATGTATCTGTCTGCCATGTAAGTACAACTTGCATCTTCAAATATCTATATATAAAAGCCTAAGCAATCTTCATGACTGAATGACTGGAACAATAGGAGCCTCCTATGGTCCTTCCCCCTCCAGCAAGACAACCTCCACTGGCCCCTACCTCCCCCACCCCACCCCCTACCACCTCCAGGTGGCTGGCCCTGATCAGTCCTGATCGGAACTGTGTGAGATCATGCCCTGATCAGCCCTGATTGCCAGCCAGGCTGAGGGACCCTACTCATGCACAAATTCATGCACTGGGCTTCTAGTAACAAATACAGTCAAAGAAAATCCTAAATGGTAGTTTTCAAGTATGGTATTTTCCTACTATATATCTGAAGCATATTTTGAAAACAAAAATCAGGAATGCTAATTTTGGAATCTGTCTTCTGAAAATAAAATGTTACCTTTTTTATGGAGAATAAAATGTTTATGGCTTTGCTTTAAATGAGATACTCAGTTCACATATGATTTTTCATGTATTTGATTTTTCAAGGTATGACTTTTCCTTAAAAATCCTGGGTATTCTAAATCTTTTACAGATTTGTGGATTGGTATGTTTTCAGAAAACAGAAGGCGTCTTCAAGGAAGTGGTTATACAAGGCTTTGGTGCTTTGTGAAAAATCCATTTCTGTTTCTATAGAAAATTATGTCTTTCCATTCCACTCTCACCCACTGTTTTTTTGTTATTGTTGATGCTGTTCTGATTTCTTTAAGGGCGTGTGTGTGTTTATGGTTTATGTTTTTATTACTGTTTTAATAGAAGCACTTTGGGGTGTGGTAGACTTTTTTGACTCTATGGCTATAAACTCTTGCAACACATAACAGACAACCGATCAGAGAAATGGCAAACATTGTCTGTATTCTCTGTGCACTTGGCAGGGATTTTTCATATTGTACATTATTGGCTCTGCTGTGTGATAGCACAACAGAGTCTTTGTAATGCTCTCGGCAGAGCTATTTATATACTGCAACTCGACTAAGTATCCTTCCCTCTGCTGGTGTTCTTCCACAGACTCAAAGAGAAAGTGATTCACCCAAATAAAAGAAGTATGGATTGACATTGCTCAGAGCACAGGATGCTGCAAAGGCAAAATAAGTCTTTATATAGCTCACATTAAGTATTATTATTTTCAGTTGAATGGCAAAATGAAGGTTAGATCAAAATGAAGTGAAAGGGTATTTCTTTCCAGCAGGCCAAGATAATTAGAATCAAGTTGGCATGCACACGTGTTTGATGCTCTAACTACAGCGTGTCAAAGGGTCCTGATCCCTGGGGTTGTCGGGCTTTCAGTGATTTCCTTCAACAACTGTTCACATCAAAATTTAAAAAGGTGAGTGTCAAAAGGCCCCCTGTCACCTGTGGCCACTTTTTGAAATAGATTATTGAAAATTTAAATAACTTGGCTATGCACACTTCGAAATAAAGAGAGTAAATATGAAATCCAACAACAAAAACAAGGGAACAAGTGTTATTTTATCTTAAATTTAGCCCACTCAAACGAATCAGTCATAATCTGAAACTGTAGTTAAATTACCCAGGAAGATGCAGCTATAATTTCCCTTCATATCACATTTAGTTGAAACCTGCTTATACATTTGAAGCTTTACATCTTTCTCAAAATTAATGGGAAACATATATGTTTTACTGAATTCACTTAACATTTTTCAGTCCCATTAGGCTTGTATTTTTATAAGGACAGCTAGTTGAGATGACATTCTAGCATTAGCTGGACATGGGATATATTATCAGTTACCTAATTCAACCAATAAGGACTTGCCTCAAATTTGACATTTGTAGTCATATTAAAAGGCCTGATATTTGGATTCATTCGTATTCAGTCATGACATGTTCAACAGCATGACTTTAAAAATAGCATAAAATGCACACAAATAATAAGGGGAAGAGATACTAGCAGAATGTGATGCTCCAGTTAACATCACACTAACTGGAGGATATGGGAAATGTCAATTTTCAGTGGTTAAGGCAAACCACAGATGTGCTTGCAGTCCCAGGAAGAAAATATTATGCAAAAGAGTGATGATCTTTTATTTGCTATTTGTTCACTTCTTTGTTAACTGTATAAAAGATCAGAAACACAGGAAGAGTAACTTTAGACATTACCAGCACAATAAAGTAAATCCTAAGAGAAAATAAGAAAGAAAAAAAAAACGTTTTCAACTTAAAAATAAATATTTGTCATGCATTTGCTGAATGAATCAAATTATTTTGATAAAAAAGCAGGTCCTAATATTCTTTTTCTAATATAATTTTAAAGCTGTTCCTTGCTTGGAGATTTTTAAAAATAATTTCTAACAATTATATATCTAGACATAGCTGACTCCTTTCTCTGTGTAAGACATGAGATCATTTAATTATAAAAATTTACTTAGATTTATTATCAAACAAAAATAATTTAATATATTATATGAAGACTTGTTGAGTTAGTGAAAAATGAAAACATGACATAATGTGTATTCTAACTTTTAAATTCTATGGGTATGACAAAATGCTAATATTGTGTCAAAAATTATATTAAGAGTGTCAACTGAACTTGAAATACAGAGTATGTAGCTAGAAAGCTATATTTAAAATTACATTCCTAATTTGATTCCTCAAGAGGCTGTAGAATTCTCTTCCCTGACAAATGAGTATGCTGGATCTTTGAAAGTATGGCATGGCCTTTGAGAGGCCATGAGCTCTGCCAAAGAGAGTATAGAGAGCTCAGCTATCCTTGAATGACTTCAGAGTAAATATTCAGACAGAGGAATGTCTAAAACAGTTTCTCCCCATAGTACATCTTGTGAAATAGTAGGGCATTTAAATATTCGGGAAAAAATGAATTCTCCTGTCAAATACAAGTGGGGCACTTTGCATGTTCTAACCCTCTCTCAAATTCCAAAAGCATATTAACATATCAAAGTCTCTCTCAAAATATCTGCAATCAAGAAATCTGTTTACCCTTGTTTGACATAGCATTTTAAAATGTATTTGACTATGGAATCACTTTTTTATTTTTTTACAAACTACCCAGGGAAGCTAGCATTTCAGATGACACAATTTAGGTGTATCAACTGACAGTGGAGAAAAGTAATCAATTTTTTAAAAATAAACTGGCCTACAAGGAATTAAGTGATGTGCAACATTGTCTTGTGTAGTATTCAATGTGAAGCTACCCGGTAGGTATTATTCTCATCTTAGAGATGAGGCAGCTCAGGTTGAGAGTGGTGTGCTGACCTGCTTTGGTGATAGAAGCCCTATGAGTGGTGGAGCCAGAGTTCAATCCCAGGTGCATGTGACTTCACAGCTCATGATTTATTGTTGCCTGATCTCCTGAAAATGTTTTACTACACAATTAAGCCCACTACTTAATTTTGTTCCTCTCTGTGGTTCAAAAGTAGAATTATTGACTTTTTTAATGTAAAAAGTAGCCAATGATCAGTTATTTATTATTGAGTTGCTATTGAGATCTTGCTATTTGTGCTTTGAAATTTTACTCTTCAAGACATACAAAAATGTACTTGGCTGACTATATGAAGCGGTGTGTTTGTTAGGAATCCAGATGAGCAGAGCAGACACTAAGGATTTCAAGTGCTTTCAGCAGGGTGAGAAACAATGTGATTCTCACTTCCCTTTCTTCTGGTTTAGATTACATGGCCCATTATTATAATCATACCCTGACATATTTCCCATTTCCTATCTCTCTCTACATCTTTACTGGCTTAGCAAATTCCCAACTCTTTTTGTAAACAGCTTCCTACCTACTCCATGTGTGCATGTGAAGAGCTGAAAGAGGCTAGAGAAAAATCATACTTCCAGAGTGATTAGTCTCAAGTCTTTAATGCTACTCCATTTCCCATACTCTTTCACTGTCCTAGACTAGTTCACATTTTCTTTTTTTCCCCTCAAACTTTTTATCCCAGCTCCATATCATCACGCTTGCTGATGACCTTCTACCTATTTCACAGTGAAAATAGCAGCAGGGAAGAATCAGAAGAGAACGTCCACACACTCCCACATCTGTCAGTGCACTTGCAAATATAGATCGGTGTCTGCCTTTCCCTTGGTTGTCATGGAATAACACTTATCCTTGTTTTTATGCTCAACCCATTTTGTTTCCAGTAAAGTTCCTTAAAAATCCGATATTTACTCCTTATCCAGAGTTCTCCCAAACTCTTTTGAACCCATTCTAATCAGGCTTTTCCTCCGGTCAAATCACTGAAACAGCTGTTGTCATAGGCAACAGGGACCTCTAGATTGCAAAATAGATAGTAATGATCGCTTTACAACCTGACTTTACAGCAATATAATCCATCATCCTCTTCTTGGAACTGCTTTCCTAGTTAGGTTACAAGACACCATCCTCTAGGCTGTCCTTCCTAGTGACTGCCTATCTCGGTCCCATTGGCTGGTTCTGGAGAGCCACGTTCAAAGACCTCTTCTCATTCTTGTCAACTTTCACTTCCTAGGTGAGTTTATTTAGTCTCCTGAGTTTAAATACTATGCATTTTTTGGTGGCTCTTATATAAATACATCCTTCCCAGACCTCTTTTCCCTAAGTCTCCACTTTGATCTCTACTAAGCATTCAAATTCAAATGCGAAGACAAATCCTGAATGTCTCTATTCTACTTCCTCCTTCTTTAGTCTTTCCCTTCTCAGTAGATATCACTTAATTTTTCCATGTGCTGGTAATGTTACCAGTTCAGGGCAAACACTTTATCATGTAGGACAGCAATTCAAGAGCTCAAGGAATTGTCTACCTATTGATTCCATTGTATTTAGTAGACCGACTTTCAATTCTGTATAAGTTCGTTTATTTCTGGGTAACAGATAGCACAAGAAGAGTGAAACTAGTAAGCAGCACCCCTTTGCCTGTTTCTTTTATTATGAAGCATATTCCTTGATGATGACAAATGAGAATTTCAGTAAGTAACCAGATGATATTTCTGGCAGAAACATTGTAGATAGATAAAGAAAATCCAAATTCAGAAAAAAATTTTTTTTTCCTGTAAGCCAAATCTCTGTTCTCTCCATGATGGAAAAAAACCAAGTGGATGATAAGTTCTAAAGTTCTTTGGCAAAATTTGAGAGCGTTAGCTTCATCTATCATGTTGGAATCTTGACACTTCGCAATGGAAGTAGCCAGATCAATTTGGGTGAAGGGGAGTCTATTTAATTGGGCTTGTATCTGGCTTCTGTCTTTGACACTTTATTGGTAAGCCCACTGGGAAAGTACTGGCTTAACGGGTAACTGTGGAAATGAGGCTAAATGACATACACAGAGAGTAGTACCATGTCAGCCTGATTACTGAGAAACTCTTCCCGAGTGGAGATGAGCATTCAGGAATACAAATATCCTCCCACATTGAGATTATGTCCAGACTTCTGCCTAGATAACTTTGTCTAAACCAGTTATTATTAATACTCAAATACTTAGAATCTCTGACCATCTAACTAAATCTTAGCCACTAGCCATGTATTATATAAAGCTTTATGTCAGACTATTTCTCCTCCTAGGCAGAGAGGGTAATGAGATGTGTTATGTAAATGAAGTTCTACCCCAGAGGAGATCTTTTCTCTATTCTTTAAGGCTTCCCCTTGAGGTACACTCTAGTTGGGGCCAAAATATAGTACAAAGCCACCTGTAAATCAAATTTAGTTTTTTCTTCACCTCAGTTAAGTGATCATAGGACATGCCCTGTGAATTAATTAAGTGTGGATTGAGAGATCTATAGAAGCATAGCAGGAATTGTCATGCTGAGTGAAGTCAAGTTTTCTTCCATCTGACTTACACTTTAAGACCATCCTGGCCTTTACAATAAGTAAAACTTTCACTTGACAATCAGTGGATGTTGGATATATCTGGGTCCAATGTTTTGAATAGCACTAAGCAGGTTAAGGTATGTGGGTATCTATTTAACAGTGAGGGGTAGAAAAAGTCCAGAGCTATTTCTCAAAAGAACAATTATTTGAAGAAGATGTGATTTTACTATAAACCCTAAAATACATTGATGTGATTATCTTTTGAATACAGCAAGTCCTAGGCACCAGCCAAACCCACACTGCAGGTATGGGCAGTACTAGCAGACCCACTGATTTATAAGGATCAAATGCCAGAATCACTTACACTAAACGCAAAACTTTTGGAAATCCTGTTCTTGTTCTAAGTGACACAGGAAGCTGGTAGTGTGTAAGGCATTCAATAATTGGAATAAAAGGCACCTCTAAATGTGGTCTGTGCCTGTATTTCTGATAAAACACTTAATTTGAAAACACACATTTCCATGGATAGGTTGGGAGGCAATTTGAGCATAAAACAAATTTTATGTTTCTATAGTTATGATATGAGAAAGACTAGGTGAATGCATAAAACTGCACTCAGCTGAACTAAACCACTTAGGAATAAACAAAACACACGCACTCACAAAAACACTCAGACACCTACCAGCTGCCTCACTTCACTATGTGTATTGTGAACCACAACCATCCACATCTGGTGCAACAATGGTCTATTCAGCTTTAGATAATTCTCATCCCTCCACTTCACAATAATTCACATGCTACATCCCTATCATCATTCACTCCTAAGAAAATCTCAGAACTTTATTGTAGCATAAGTTTTTACTAACTAACAGGTGTAAAATGATCCTACAGTTTTTGTTAGTTTTTTTTTTTTAATATATCACTGCTAAAGTTGTACTCCTAGCCCTATTTTTCCCACAAATCTAGTAATTTTATTGTATAATTTTGCATAGTATGGAAATTTTTTAGGAGCACATATGTCATGTTAGAGAAGAAGTGACTATAAAGCATAGTGTGGGAGAGAGATTCCCACAAACATGAAGATAAGTCAGATATCTAAAGCTGAGCAATGGCCAATTTCCATTTAAAAATGTGATAATAAGGTTGAGAATTGAAGCAAGTAATAGGACCTAGTATCAATGAATTGTTTATTTGCTATATCTTAGATACTATATTAGATATTTTAAGTTCATTAGTTCATGGGATAATGCTTATGATAATGTCATCATGGCAGGACAAACATCATAGAATAAATGAGGAAGGGAGACAGTTTTAACTTTAGACTAATAGAGATACTAGAGTCATCTAGTCCTTATAAGATATTTGAACTCTGCCAGTACTATGTCTTCTTGGACAAGAATGAATTAAGTAAAGAAATGCATAAATATAATATTCCCAGGCACTCTCCCTTCAAGCAGCTTAAATTTTGTTGTAAAAAATAAGACAAATTCATAAAATACTGCTAGTAGTGATATGTTATAAATACCAAATACGTTCAATGAGTTCTTTGGAGTTGGGGCAATGAGAGAAGGCTTTTTGGAGCTGGTGTTGGTTTTACTAGTTCTTTAAAAATTAATTTAAATATAGATAGAGAAGAAGAAGTCATATTCAGAGGAAGGAAGAGCAGAGGCAGTGGGGGAGGGCAGAATGTATTTGATATGTGAGGCATGGTTTCAAAAACAAGGAAATCCAAATAAAAGAGAAACCAAGCAAGAAATAAACCAAAGGCACCAAGTTAGCAAGACAAGTTAATAATGTGCTTAGAAAAGTGTTTTCAGTAGAATAGTGGGATAGAAGTCGAATCAGCTAAATAAGATGATGGTGGGGAGGAAATAGAAGCAGTGGTGTTCAAACCATTTCTTTTATGAAAGTTTATGGAGAAGGTACTGCAGTAGATCAAGGGTTCAGAATATTTAAGCAAAGCTCTTCAAGAGATGTGTGTTCATGTTTGAAGACAGTTTTGAAAAAGTGTATAAAAATCTTAATATATATTAAGATTTATATATTTTATGTAGGAATAAATAATACTATGGGTCAAGAGTATTTCTTTTAATACATTATCTCTGAACTATTTCCAATTACTTCTGTTTTCTCTCATTTATAAATTTTGATTTCCTCCTTTCTCTCTTTCATAGAGTAAAAAGTGTGTATTTTAACTCAAAACCTGTAACATTTCACTTTTAAAATTACAAATATGCTTAATAGGTTTTATTTAAAATGTATTTATTAATTTTCTTCTGCCTAAGCTATCTTACTTTGAAAGTGTTTTTAATGAATTTTGTCATATTCAGTTTTGTTCCCCAAACCACAAACACTATTTTTTCTGATATAGTAATCAAAAACATGGTTTAATGAAAGGAATCCTTATCAATGAAGATGGCATTAATAGTAATCTTCCTGTGTAGCCAGTAAGAATGTAACTGTCATTAATATTCTTAAGGAACATTTAATAAAATATGTAATTAGTCTTAAAATAATAATATAAATTTGATCTAGAAACTCCAATAAGATTATTTAAAAATCCTTTTACAAATAATTTTATTATAGTGCTATATAAAATGGTAAAAAATTAAACATACTCCAAATAGGAGAATAGTAAAATAAGTCCATCTATACAATGAAATATTAATAAGTAATTTAAAAATGTTTTAATGTCTTTATAATGAGGGAAATGAAAAAATATTTTTAATGTGAGTTCAATGGTATGAACATTATATGTGGGGGAAATTTATCAAAATTTAGCAGTTTTTGTTTTGTTTTGCGATTGTGGTTTTGAAGTTGATTTGAACTCTCCTGTTTTTGCACCTACCTACAATTTCCAAATTCTCTATTAAATCATAAATTAATTCTATAATTGGAGAAAATGTTTAGTATTTAAAATTTATGAAAACACAATAACATCAAAATTACAGAATTACAAAAGAGCAAGTTAACTCAGTCTCAAAAAAGCTGATACATAGACATGACAATGTGACATTTTTCACTGTAATCTCATAACAGGGAGGGTAACTACAATTACAACTAAGCCAGTGTTTAAGCTTTAATGTGCAACCTTGGAAGATGCTGGTGATACAAACAAAGGAGAAATCTATTTTCGGGGCCAGGCATTAGGAATTTTTTAAAATAGGATTTAGGTTTGCTACTGAAAGCGTTTTGCTACCAGATGCTTCTCTTTAGTTTTTATAAGAACTGTGGTTGCTCATCTCTGAAAAATTAACTACCATTTGGCCAGTGTGCAAATGCTAAATCAAACACCTGCTTTCAAGACATGCACAGTTGATAGTCAGCCGACTCTAATCCATCTGATGCTACGTGTTGCATTCTGTGAAGAGGTAACACCTCAAAGCACCTCTTCCTCCAAATGAAGGGAGAACATGGGGGCTTCTCTTTTATTTTTTACTTTTCCTTTTTAGAATGCAACCTCTGAATTTTTACTTTTTTGCAGTCTTTGTGTTTAACACCCATTTCTTGCTATTTTTTGTTTTTACCTTGAATTACTTTCAATGAGAATATATCCTACCATAGGTAGTAACAATTTCTCTGGTGACTTTATCTGTATACCTTTCAGGTGTAAATCTTTGCAAGGGTATATTCCAGATAAGTTTTGGTAAGATCTCTATTTTGCTTTCAGAGATAAAATAGACAGATAGATGATAGATAGATAGAAAGATAGATAGATAGATAGATAGATAAATCATAGATAGGTAGATAGATAGAATTATATACTATATGTATACACATACACACATATTTCAAATCATAGCTATAAAAGGTTTATTTTTCATCTTAAGTAAGTTGCATTTCAGGAGTTTGAAAAAAAATGTGATGTGTGTTTAGGTATGAAGCAACAAGTGACTTTTCCATTCATCTAAAGTTTGTTGAAAGCGTGGTTAACCAGTAGAACATAAGAACCTGTGGAGCAGACAAAGATTAATTATACCTGTACTCATGCAGCAATGTTTGTGTTCCAAACAAATTATATTTGCTTGTGTTTAAACGATGCATAAATCTGATGCGTGCAGATGAACGTGTGTTCAGGATGGGTGAGCACACTTGTTTGAATGTCATATTTATCCCTGTATTTTGTCAGGAAATTAACTTCTTTGGAGTTTGTGCTTGAGCTGAGCATATGGTTGTTGATCTCTGGAGATGACAGCCTATCTGAGCAATAGCTCCTTATGGCTTCAGCTCTCCTCGGCTGGCAGATGCTTTGGGCTTTTCTACAATTAAGTGGAGATCATCACTGTTTTCTTTGAGCACTGCTGTGCCTTGTACTCTGAAGTGTTTTGTTAATCACTGTCTGCCTTCGACAGAAGCTGCCAAAGCTCTCATTAAGTTTGAATTTTGAGATGTCATGCTCGAATGATGGAATTTCATCCTTTTTCTGCATGAATGGAATTGGCTATGGAAAGGTGCCAGGAAAAAAAAATCGTGACACTAAAGTACACTTGCTTTATATTTTGGGGATGAAACAAAAGGCAGCTGGGAGAGGAGGGATTCTAATAGTTTGTCAACTCTGGAGCATATAATTCCCTGGGGGATGAAGTGTGGGGGCTGATCACCCCTCTTAACAGGAAGGGTTCCTTACTGCTTATGTCAACTATCAGTCACATCCTTGGTCACAAAGTAAATTTTAAATTGCGTCTCTTATTTGCCCCAAGACCTCCCATGGCCTTGACACAGAAAGTAGTATGCAAGTTGAACAGAGCAAAGCAATTTATTTAATAACATGTGTGTTTAATTGGGGCGGGAGAAGGTATTTGGTAGTAAAGAGGAGGGAAACCCACCTTTGTCCTTCAAAATAATTGCTTGAAGTTGTACAGAGACGGGAGCTAAATGCATCTGTTGATTGTTTAATGATTTGCTGCGGGAAACCCAGTGTTATGGGAAATATGGTTTGAAAAGACATTACCCATTTCTCTTGGTGCATCTAATTGTTTCAGTTGAATGAGTGAAAGTAGGAAGTAAGCCTTGAAGAAAAAATACTTAGAGTAATTAGCTCTAATGCCTAATCACTGGAGTCGTAAAGCATTTGAAAATGCGTTAAACTGATCCATAAAGTCCTATACTTGCAAAGACTGACATTGCCCAATTGTTAACACACTTCAAAAGCAGCATTGCTCTTGTGTCTGCTTTGTCTGTGGCTCAGTGTATTTTAATCAACAACATCTGTGATGTATATTTTGTTGAAATGTTTTAATGTCACAAAAAAAAAACCCAAAATTCACACCTGTTTATAGAAGGAAGAAGACTGGCTAGTAACTTTGCAGCCTTCTGACTTCTGTATGACACAACGTGTCTTTCCCATCAGGCCAGGAATAGATTTTATAGCACAGTGTTAGACTGATTTTATGTTCACTCCTTTTGGATTATTTTAATGAATTGCATGTTGAAAGTGCCTGAGTGAAGTGTTGATTGAGAGTGCTGAGGCAAAATATTACTTAATTTTTTATGGCTCCATAATGGCAAGACAATTATTATTAATTTTTATACCCTAGAAACAATTATGAAGCACACTTTAGGCCTCTTGCACTGTACTAGCAAATGAGAACCCTACAATCTGAGGTAGATATTAGAGGGAAACAGACTGACTTATGTGCATATTTATAAATTCCACTTTTAAATTCTTTCCTATGTGTAGACAAAAGTGAGAGGCACTCATATCACATAATTTGGCTCATCAGTGAGATCCTCCTATTGGCCCAAATCTCTCCTCTAGCTAGGTTTAAATAACTACCTTTAGGAAAAAAATAATTGTTACCTTAGAAAACAAACTTTCTGTAGACTATAAGATATAGACTCTGCTTGTAGATTTAGTACCTCTAGGCTATAGGAATGCCACAAAACTTTTCAAACTTCTTTAACTAGTAGGCCTGTACACATCGAAGTATTGCTATAAATATAAAATATATTAAATGTAGGGGAACGTTGAAAACATAAGACACTGTGTAAAGACAAGACAACATAACTTCAACATTCATCTTCTAGACATAGACCTATCTTTATAGACTAACCATTTAGAGAAGTATGCACTACCCAAACCAGCCAATTCAAATATTCTTCAAATGAACTTTAATCTGTTGATATAATAGGACACTTGGTAATATATAACTAACACACTTCTAGGTACATTTTCAAAGCCTATATTCTTTCATTTATTATAGCTATTTAAATATATTCCTATTATATTTATTTCTCTCCAAGAGTATCCTAAGTAAAGGTATTAGAATTATTAAAATTTATTTGTATTAAATTTTTTGAAATTTTCTAAAGTTGAATAAAACATATCATTGACATTATCAAGTACTTTGTTAAATTGTAAAAGATCTAACCACCTTCAAAATGAAAAAAAAAACACGTCTGTTTATTTGAAAGTGTTATTGCATCTACTTTCATAAAGTATACATGGGACTTGATATCAAGATAGCTTGTTTGCAACTTTAATTGCACTCCCCCCTCCAAAAAAAGTAGTAATTTCTCATTGTAGAAAAATACAAGAGTAAATAAACAAAACTAAAACACAAGAAAAAACAAAATACCATTACTCAGATATAACTATTCAAAAATGTTGATGTAGGTCACTTATTTATGTTTTTTGTTTTGTATAATTTTGACCATTTTAATTTTCATAGGATACTAAATTTTCTGCCTACCATTTCACACTTTATAAAATACTACATGAATTTATGACTCTAAAATGTCTTTATATGCATGTAGTTTTTACATATATGTTATAGTAGTTTATATATATATATATATATATATATATATACATATATATAATTTTTAAAATTATGGTATTGTGAATATTTAATCTTTTTCCAGTGTTTTATTGCTCTAGGTAAAGATACCCTAAATATTTTTGCATATTGAATTTTGTCTAAATTTGATATTATTTTCTTATTTAGTTTTTGAGAGATTTTGTTACTGCCTAAAGGGCATGAGAGTTATAGAAGTTATCCAAATTCCTTATTTGGAAGTTAACTTGAAGCAGGATAGACATCCTCTTTTTTCATAAATAGTAGAATCATATCTCATTGGATTTCTGATTAGGAGGGCGAAAATATTTTAAAGTTTATTTTACTTTATTACACATACATTATAAAATGGAGAAAGCAGTATTTTGATAAGCCATTCTGGGAGAAAATCTAGATAACAATGCTGAGATACATATGTGTTGCCATTACAACCTCTTGAGTGTCAGCAGAGAAGGCAAAAAGCCTTTCCCACTGAGGCCACATTGTTATTAGCTACTAGTGACCTGGTGCACAAAATGTGTGCACATTAAAAGGGTTTTAATTAGAGAAAATAATTTAATATTGCTATTTGCCCTTTCTCTATAATAGAAGTGTCAGTGATGAGAGAAAATTAGTAAAATGTATATGAAAACCTTCCCCCTGTCAGACTCTGGGGCTCACCACGGGACCCAGAGTCAAGTCCCCGCTCACCCACATACATGTCAAAATTGAGTGAGACCCAGACCTGAAGCCCTCCCAGCCCCCCAACCAATTGGGCTAGATTCAGACCTGGCCACCCTTGTCAAGCCCTGCTGGGCAGGGGGAGTAGCCTCAGATACCCTGGCCTAGTGCTGGGTTGGGGGGCATAGCCTGAGGTCCCCTGTCAAGCTTCACCTGGTGGGGGTCATGGCCTGAGGTCCCCGGCCTGGCACTGGGCGGGAGGAGCAGCCTGAGGTCCCCTAGCCCAGCACCAGGATGGGAAACACACCTTAAGGTCCCATGTCAAGACCTGCTGGGTGTAGGGCATGGCCTGAGGTCCCCTGTCAAATCTCACAGGGGGCAGGGGAGGGCATAGCCTCAGGTCCATGCTGATTGCTCCTTAAGGCTCCTTATGGGAACTTGGCCTCAGCTGTGGGTGAGCCATATTTTGTAATGTGTGATGGTCAATTAGCATACTCCCTCTTTATTGAATAGGAGTTTCTGAGAATAACATTTTTATCATCTTAGTGCCTCTCCTCTTGCCTCCTTCCACAGGTGTACCCTAGATTTCCCTCCTTGACCACTAAGACATTGGCTTGGAAACCTCACTGAAGAATTTAAAAAAAAATATTCTTCAAAATGGTGCAATTATTTACATTTTTAATTTATCTATTTCATAAGGTCTTTATGAGGATTAAAGTAGATAAGCCATGTTAAGCATTTGGCAGTCTCTAGCACATAACAAATGCTCTATAAAACATGGATTTTTTTTTCTCTTATTAATGAGTTGGCAGAGCAGTGATATAACTCTAGTAAACCTGTAAAAATATAATAAATTTATAATACATATTAAAAGTACACTGGCTGCGGGAGAAAAAAAATAAATTTAGGAAGCTTCCTTAGAGAGGATAAGTCCCATCATTTAAACACATGACTATCTAGATACATGCTGAAATTCTGGAGAAATTTTCTGGAGTATACATCTCTAAAACAGATATTAAGGGTTATGATAAAATTTTTTATTACTTGGAAAGAAGCAAAAAAAAAAATAGATTTTAAGATAGATTGCTGTCTACATGCTGAAGTTTCTGTTTTTTTTTTAAATGGTATATTTTTATTAATGTCAAAAATAATTTTATGAAACATAACTTGAAAAATATGTAGATTTGTTTAAAATTTAAAACTGATATAAAATGTACTCATTTTTAATGACACATGTATTCTTGAGTATTTAATAACAATCCATGTATAATAATAAAAGTGTAATATGCAAATCGACCACATGGCCGAACAGTGGAACGACCATCCAGATGACCTTCCAGGCAACCTTCAGGATGAAGCCAGTGCTATGAGGGCAGAGGCAGCCAGGGGCCTACTCTTGCACAAATTTTGTGCATCAGGCCTCTAGTTTTAAAAATAAAATGTATTGCCTATTTGAGGAAAGATTAGTAGGTAGACAACATATCACAGACTGAATTGTCTGTGGCCTATTGAAAATAGTTATGTCTCTTTGTCTCTAAAATGAGAACATAATGTTGGATGGCAAGTGTTTAAAAAAATTATTCTTTGTTGTGAAATTAGTAATATTTAAATGATACACACACACACACACACACACACACACACACACACACACACATATATTGGTACCAGTGTCTATAATATATATTATCTCAAAAAATATCAATTCAAGTTCCCATAAGGAGCCTTAATGAGCAATTAGCAGGGACCTGAGGCTATGCCCTCCCCCGCCCCTGTAAGATTTAACAGGGGAACTCAGGCCATATCCTCCACTCAGCAGGGCTTGACAGGGGACCTTAAGGTGTGTTACCCATCCTTCTATATTAATCATCTTATCAAAATATACTTAACTAGAGGCCTGATGCACAAAATTTGTGCACGGGGACAGGGGTGTGTGTCCCTCAGCCCAGCCTGCACCCTCTCTAATCTGGGACCCCTCAAGAAATGTCCAACTGCCCATTTAGGCCCGATCCCAATAGGATTGGGCCTAACCGGGCAGCCGGATATCCCTCTCACAATCCAGGATTGCTGGCTCCCAACTGCTCACCTGCCTGCCTTTCTGATTGCCCCTAACTGCTTCTGCTTGCCAGCCTGATCACCCCCTAATCACTCCCCAGCCAGCCTGATTGCTCCTAACTGCTCTTCCCTGCAGGCCAGGTCACCCCTAATTGTCCTCCCCTGCAGGATTAATCACTCCTAACTGCCCTCCCCTGCTGGCCATCTTGTGGTGGCCATCCTGTGTGCACATGGGGACAGCCATCTTTGACCACATGAGGGTAGCCATCTTGTGTTGGAGTGACAATTTGCATATTACTCTTTTATTAGATAGGATTATCAATAGGTGCTCTTTAAGCAAATCATAGGCAAATTGTTATCAGCATCACACATTATATATAGTATAAATGGAAATGTAAATAAGTTAAAATACCAATATTTTGAATAAAATTTACTCCTACTATCCCAAAGGTAATGAAAAGAAATATTTTGTATATTTCAGTATTTTAAAAATATTCTTCTCCTTAACAGAATTACTTTGTACTTTATTCATACATATTGTTACAAACCAGATCAGGGTGTTCTCTCTTGGTAATGCTTCCCAGAACTATGCTTTTCATAACCAGGGAAATTGAGGGTACTCTCTAAAGATCTCTACATAATTATCTTCTTTCAAAACAAGCCTGAAGTTTTAAGTATTGAGAATACAAAGCACAACCCATTATTTAGAGATCCTTGGACTGATGGGTGAGGTTTGTAATTTTTTAAAATCTTTATCTTAAGGACACGATCTCTCTCTCCATGATTATTTTTTAGAACAGAATGGTGATTTGTTACAATTGATGAACCTACATTATCCTAGCTTATCACCCAAAGTCTGTAGTTTACCTTAGGTTCACTCTTGTTGTAATTCTATGGGTTTGAATAAATGTATAATGACATGTACCCATCATTAACAGTGTAATACAGAGTATTTTCACTGCTCCCTGTTTTTAAAAGTGTGTGAGTTTGTTGTCACAAATATGAATTAAGGTAAATTTAATTATGTTTTTATTCATTTTTTAAAACATGTCTTCTCTGATTTAATGATTCTGTTCTTTCCTATACACTGAGTGGCCAGATTATTATGATCTCTGAACACATAATAATCTGGTCACTCAAAAAATATATATATATATCCGATATATATTATGATTTCTGAACACATAATAATCTGGCCACTCAAAAATTATATATATCTGAGGCCTGGTGTATGAATTCGTGCATGAGTGGAGGCTGGCCAGTCTGGCCTTCGGATGGAACATACCATACATGGGTGGTTGGCTGGCCTGCCTGCTGGTGGAACTCCTGGTGGAGGGGGAAATTTGCAAATTGGCCTTTAATTGAACAGAATATACACTGAGTGGCCAGATTATTATGCGTTCAGAGGTCATAATAATATGGCCACTCAGTGTATATGCCTTAACTGGGCTCCTGGAATCATTTACCCATTCTTCCTTTCTTTCTTCCATTTGCACAAGGCAATAAAAAATAATATGCTTTTATCTTTTTTGTGCTTTCTAGAAAACATAACCTTCACCCTTGTCATTAAATGTCTAAAGAGAAATAAGTATGTTTTGTAAAAAAAAAATCTAATGAGAAACACTTGGTTTATATTTGTCTTCTGATATTAAAAAATACTATGAGTTTGGTTGCTAGCCTTACTATCTTGAGGAAAAGTATTTCTTAATTCCCTCTTTTACTTCTTTTTAATTTAGTTTTTGATTCTGGAGGGTTCAAATACTGAATCGTAGAATTCAAATACTAATTATCAGGGCTCGCAGCAGGAGCCCTTCATTAGCTCCGGTGCCCTGAGTATCTCTGGGTGGCTACGCATCTATGTAATGTATTCTAAATTCTCCTATCCCACTATGCCAGGGCTGGTTCTTGCTTGAACCCTGCCCAAGGTACAACTGTTGGGAACTTAGTTCAAGTTCCTCCTTTGTCCTCTGCTCACTAATAACAGGTATTGCATTTGAACCCCTCTGCCTGGGGCTGGACCTCCTAGAACGCCAGGTCTTAGACGGAGAGGCCATGAGAGGTTGTGGGTGTGTAAGACTGAGTCTTTATTGCCTCACTGCCTCACATCATAGCGGTATCTGAGCTCTCTGGCTCAGCAGCTTCTCCCGTCTCTCCTGCAGCTGCGCTCTCTAGCAAACTTCACACACTTCATCCCAGCTGCTCTCTCTCCATACTCCAGCAGACTTCTTCTCACTCCTGCCTCAGCCAACCAGGCTGGTCAGTAACCTACTTTTATACCATTGGCTTCATCAATCCGATTGGCTACTGTAGGGCACAGTGTATCATGTGTCCTTGTACCCCCTCATGGTATCTTGGCATGATTAGGATTCCCAGGATCAGAGTCCTTGAATATCCCGTTTAGGCACATGCCCAGAGCGGCCTCTGGTCATTCTGGTGTGTTGATAACAAGGCCTCTGTGTTCCCACCAGCCTTGACTATCCAGAGACCTGGCATGGTTCCCATGCTAAGTCATAGAATTCATTTAATACAAAAAGAAATTACCTTTCTGGACCAGTTTGTGTTTCCCAGGAAGTTGGAGTTGAATAGAGAGAGGATATTATAGAGTAGAGATTTCTTCTTTTCTGGTGCAGGATTATTCAAAGCTGTTGAAGAATAGAAACAGAGAAAAAGAATCAGCCAGCCCATCTCTTGTCTTAGATGTAGAGAGGGGAAGCAGGGTTCAATAGATGTGTGGAGAAGGAGGCCGTGACTCAGTTACTTCAACATGGCAGTTCTTTGTGGTCAGGAAATAAGATGCTCTGGCTTAGTTAATGGGACCTAGACAAGACCAAGAACCAGACAACAATAAGTCTAGCGAGATTTCCAGAGTGAATCAGATTATTGTTCCCCATTATATCAGTAGTTTCTGTCAAAGAATTATACATTCATGTTTTCTAATATGTAAGTTTTCAGTGCTTCTGCCAAAAAATATGTGGATTATTCACCCCACCTCTATTGATTTTGACTTGGCCATATAATATTTTTATTGGTCCATGGGCTCTAGGTGGAAGTGACAAATGCTACTTCATAGCCACGGTCTTAAAAAGCTTAGCGTATTTCCATTCACCCCTCTTGATCTTTCTCTATCCATCATGAAAAGTTTCTACACTAGTGAATGATGATTATAAAAATAATAATTATTATTACAACAATAATAAAACATGTGAAAAAGGCCTGAACCAAACTTATAGCCTGAAGTAGAGCCACCCAATCCAAGCCTCAAAACACTGAGCAAGAAAAGTAACTGTTTGTTTTTATGGGACACTGAAAGGTGGGGGAGGTGTATGTTATGCGAATTATCACAGAAGAAACATGGCTCATAAGGGGGTACACCAGAAGGATCTTGCTATGGGACAGTTACAAAGTAGATCCTTCTAGGTTAAATGAGAGAATTCTTGTAGCACCAGCATGAGCCTAGCTGTGCCTTGACATTTAGATGGCCTAATTGTGGGGGAATGCTGCCTCTTCAGAGACTAAGAGGTCAGATGAGGTTATGTCATCAGAGTCTTCCCCTCAAGGCAAGCAGCACCTATGTACATTTAGAGATGGGCAGACAGTGGACATTTCACCTGAGAGCCTGGCACTCCCCTGCTCTCATTAGGTCCCAGACCCTTTGGCCACACCCGGACTTAATTTTCCAAAGAAAAACATGGAGAGGCTGAGAGCCTGAAATTTGTTACTCAAGACGATAAGCAACCCTTATATAGAAAAGGTAAACCATGATTTAGTTTAGCCTTTAAAATTAGCTTCTTTGTTTCTTGTTTATTTATCTTTTCCTGATATCCAGGAATGAAGACATTAGGAAGATCAGATTGATTCTGGACTAAGTAATTTTTTTCTTTATATAATTGAGTTGTACATTGAATTAAAACTAGTGAAAATGGTTTGCAAAGGTTTCAAGAGGAAGTGAGATATAAGCAGAAGTATAAAATAGAGGAATGGGAAGAGAGAAAGTGTGGTAAAAAGAGATTGGGATGGATCTCAATTTTATCTCTTTTTATCTGCACTTGGCGCTTGCTGTGCCCTGTGGTTGTTTGCGAATGAGGAAAATCACTCAAAGCCTAAGAGTTTAGTTTTTTAATTCCAGTAATCAGTGTCATAACTAATATTTTCATGTGTATTGGGAAATTTTTTACTTTTGTGCTTATCTTGTAAGAGTGTAGAGAAAAGTAAGATCATACAGATGGGTATAATTTTGCTTTAATTTGAGGTTCCTGTATGTTTTTAATAACACTTTTCTAGATAAACTATTCCCATGGATTTTAAAAGGAAGAAAAGAAACAGGCATTGTAACCTTATTAATTTTCTTAGAAATCACTACCAATGGAACCTTTTGTACTTTGAGTATACTGTTCTTGCTAACTAAATATCTAATAATTCAGCTGGCACCATTCTAATTATTTCTGTTTACTTTAGCTAAATCATAGGGGGTATTTATATACTTTTGAAATTTGTAAAATATGCACACTGATAGAAATAAGCAGATATTTTAAAATTGTATCTTTAGCATGTTTTGTTGAAATCAAAATATCTATTTGTTGATTGGATGGGGATGTATTGCATACTTTTGGTACTTGCAAAATTATTGACCCTCAATCTATCATGTTATATATTAAGATGTCATATGATTTTAACTTATTACAAACATCTAGGGTGGGCAATGGAGTTGTCCTGCTCTTATAGATTACAAAACTAAAGCATAAAGGACCAAATTCATTTATTTTAAGACCATCAATTTGCAGTTCATGTCTGTTAACTTTAATAAAGTCACAATAGAGATTCATTTATTTTTTAAAATATGATAAACCTTAAAATATATTCTGTCTTTATGGTTTTTAGGATTCACCTCTTACATGCTTTTTATACATAAATGAAATATTTCTATTCATATTATCGTGAAAACAGAAGCTTGAAACTGATTAGAAATACAAGGGATTCTTCTCTGGAAATATGCTGCACATTTTTGAAGATTCTAGATTCTGTGCAGATTTTTAGTAAAACATTTTTACCACTTCTGTATTTTGAAAACTTAATAGATAAATATCCTTGACATTACATCTATCCATTGATGTTGCAGTGCTACTGCACATGATGCTGCAATGATTTACAGAACTATTCCCGCAGATACATCCTGGAAGGTAAAGTTCCACTTGTAGTTCTTCAGTAAGCATATTAAATTGTGAGGCTTGACAGTATCAGTGTATTTTCTGGCCTTGATCTCAACAAATCAGAATTTCTTATCAAGACATCATTTTATTATTTGGAATTATATTTAACAAAGAATTATTTTTAGATATCCTGGATTAATAGATAGCCTTCCAATTCTTTGTTTTTTTTTTTAATATTTTGTGTAGACCTTTTTCTTGAAAAGAACATATAAAGCACACCTTTTAAAATAGAAAATCACCACTCCAGAGAGGTACCATCAAAGTAAGACATTATAAACTTCTGGTAGCTCTTTCTGATTCTAGTTTTCTTTGGAAATCCACATGTACTGCAGTTCTTTGGGGCCAGTTTCTAAACTGTTATATCAGCACCGTATTGTAAAATTCCCAATTTCTCTTTAAAAACTGCTCTCCAGACTCTCTGGCCACCACGGATGTATTCATTTTTGTCACATAGTTCCATCTCTCAGGCTTGGACTCCCCATAAGAAGCACAGTCCCCTGCCCTGCAAAAGCCCAGTGAAATCCTCCTTTGAGGGATCACCGCTACAGGCACTAAATGTGGGCAGTACCCAGTCCTTGGTATTATTTTTCCAGTGCCTTATTAGCTTATATTCAAAATATTTGCCCTAAGGTGGTACCTTTAATTTGCTATCAAGTCAAAGTAAATAATGGAGGATATTCATAAATCGTTTTAGATTTTGCCAATGTTTTACAGAGTTGAATACAATTCCTTTTTATTACCCTACGAAAGGCTTACTCGTGTTAGCTACCATAAAGTAACTTCATCACTTATGACCAAAACCAAACATTCAGAATGAGTTCATGTTGCCTTATGGTCTTAGTACTCTTAGGTAAAATGAAAAAAATGCCACTGAAATGTAAAAATCAAACAAACAAAAACACCCAGAAATAAAACAATGTAACTTAAATAGATCATCACAAGTAGTAAGATTAAACTAATATATCAAAACTTGAACATGTGTGTTTTATAGTCAGGCTCTAGATTTTAGCCTAATTTAGTTTCTTTGCATTCTTGTAAATCATACTGACTTTCAGTGATATTGTTCTTTAGGTACATTTTCACTATATAACGTTTCACTCTTTGAAGTTTCCCAGAAGTAAATACCTTTCAATTCCTTTGGAAATAATATGTAAAGGCAAATAAAAACAGACGCGCGCGCGCGTGTACACACACACACACACACACACACACACACACACACACAGTAAATGGAACTTCTGAAATTCTGTCAAATGTTATAGGTTTGTTCATGGAAGAAAACTTGGGAGTCGGGGAGAGTGACTTCACATCTGCAGGCTGTGCCTTTGACTATTCTTTGGCCTATTTTTACCATCATTACTTTGCATATTTCCTTTACATGTAAAATGGGGCATCTTAAATGTTATTTCTATACCATTTCTCTGGTACATCTTAAGAAGCATTTTAAAAGCTGTACAATCAGTGTGTACATCTTTGACACTTGCCTCTGTTATATATTCTGATAGAGGCATTCTCATCTCTGCATATGAATTTAGGAAGTTTAACTGCCTTACAACTTAGTGTTTGTGTATGGGCATGTGTGTGTGTGTGTGTGTGTGTGTGTGTGTGTTTGTGGTGTGTGTGCTTATGCACACCATAAAATCACAGACTTTCTTATGAGCTATAATATTGAGTTGGTGAGATTTGTTTAGAAATCTCATACATAGATTATTGGTCAGATTGTAGAGATATTTGAAGCAGAAAAGATGTTAGCTCAGCATAATGAATGTCTGCCAGCCATTTTTATAATGACTTGCTGCAGTTTTTATTGTCTGACAAACCGTATGCTGTGCTGTACTGTGAGCTTTCTTGTTCGACATAATAACGAATGATGCAGTGTATCCCTAGAAGTCAAGCTGGATGAAAAGAAGGCAGCAGAATGCTGCTTCTGCCAATAGTTTGGTTGCTTTTTCTGTTGAAATTATTTTGCAAGTGATAAATGCACAATCGCCATAATTTATAATGCATTGTTCATGGTCTGTAGTAGAGACAGTATTCAGATACAGCACTTTAAAATCCATACATCCACCTAAAAGTACTTTATACATATTAGGTAAAACACCGGGTGTATCTGAACATTTTGAAATGAAAATATTTACTTACACTTAGAGAGCCATGAAATCACTTATTTTTGGTTTATTAACTTACTACTGCATTTCATATGACATAGTTTTTTTTTTTTAATTTGCTCATTAGGGAAATAATATTGCAGGAGAGAAAAGTTTCCAGTTCATGGTTAAATGCTATATTACATTAAAGGTTTATGATGAGTATGACTGGTCATTTTAAATGTATCGTTTCCATACCTAGGAAAAGATCTATGCATAGTGTTGATAAGAATGTATTCATATAAGGCCTATAAAGTGCACTGGCAGGAATCTTGTACAATAGAACTGCGTGGAATGTATATTCACTTTGGTGATAAATGCTTCATTTCTTCTTCAGAGGATTATTAAAAGCGTTCTCTGGAGGAATAAAATGGTGGAAGTCACACATTTAATAGCTCAGGTACAAAGAGTCAGATTGTGCCAGTTGGCAAAAGTTAGCAGGAAGCTGTCACAATAAATGGCAGCAGCTGCTCATAGTTCTAAAGAGTATGTCCCAGTCAGAACTGAAAACTGATGGCATCTACATTAATACTACCTTAATGGCCCATCTGCTGCTCCATAGGGTCCCTAGCTGCTGTATGGAGTCATAGGCATTTGACAGGCAGTCTCTGTATGCCAGATGCACATTGTGCCAAATGTTTTAGGCTGCCTCATCTCGTTCTGATCTGTCAAATGCTCCCTACTCATTTATCAGGCAAGGAGTTATGAGGGTTTTTTTCTTTTCTACACATCATTTGCTTTCAGCATTGGGGCAGCTAAGAATTTGGAAAGCAAACTATTTTGGTTATTACTGTTGTTTTTTCCTAATTGACAACGCAAGGCAAAGTTGTCTGATATAGTGTATTGTAGTGAGTAGATTAACCAAGCTCTGTGACAAGCAAGCCCTGTGGAAAAATCAATTGAGGGCACTGTAAAGTGTGATGCTGCATAAATATGTCTCTGTGATTGTATTGGGAAAATAGTATATATTTCTTTAAAGCCTTATTAATTTGGCAAATATTATGAGAGCTTGCTTTTGGGTTCTTGAGATACGATAACACAAATGTTTAACACATCTTTAAAAAAATTGAAAGGATATGGAAGGTTAACATTTAAATACATCTCTTACCCTTGTTTTTTTCAAGCGAAATGAATTTATAAAGCAGAGCCCAACAGATATAAACAAATATGCGTTTTGCAGCATTTAATTAAATTGCGCAGAAGTCGTATTGTTTAGTGTTGAGGATAAGGTGGCATTTACTTTGAATGTACTGAATGGTCAGGGCAGTGCCATCCATATATCATTAAGTAAATGCTAGCTACAGTGGAACTTGGGTTCTTGGATTTCATTTGCTCTGGAAGTCTGTTTGAGAAGTGATTTGTTTGTGAATGGAATCATTTTCCCCATTAGAAATGAAGTAAATTAAATTAATCGGTTCCAGACCCACAAATGATTCCCTGTTTTAACTCTTCTCAATTGCCTGTGATCATTGTTTCCTTAGCACTTTCACACCATCAGCAGCATCAGCACTCTTGATGGCCTCTTCTGTTTTAAAAGTGTGCCAATTATGTACTTCACCATGCCATACTCAGTAGCCATATCAGCCCTCTATCAGGCTTTACAATTATTTCTTTTTGAAGCTCTATGATTTTTCTCACAATTTTCCTTTCCACTTTGTTACTGTCACTAACCTTCTTAGGACCCATGGGGATTTATTGTACATATTTAATAACAAGCAGCAACAAAAGCAAGAAAAAACCCCACACACATGAAAATATTCACAGCACAATTTTCTGAGATGTTAACATCTTGAGGTTTAGAAGCAAACTGACTCATCCTCCTGCATTCTTTCCCTTGTTTATCATTTGCGAGACGCATGAGTGAGCATCCGGGTATCAGCATGAAAGGGCTGTCTGGTCAAGACCCAAAGTTTTGTTTGACAACCAAGATGTTTGTTTCCACATACAACTTGGTTGAGAACTGAATTGTTTGAGATGGGAGGTGTTCAAGAACTGAGGTTTTATTGTAATAGCCAATAAATAAAAATTGAAAATATTTTTTTAGAAAGTTCTTTAGAAAATAAGAATCAAGCATTACTCTTGAATTAAAATATACTGACTTTCTCATTTTGGGGACCAATCACTGAATAGCTGCAAATATATACATTTCAGACCTACCCCCTTTCTCATAGATAAATTCTATTTCCAGTGGAATCTCTATAGCTTGCCTTATATTTTCTATGTTTTCAAAGCATAATTTTTCCATATCTGCAAGAATTCTTCAGTTAATATGATGGCATGTTATATATATATAGTGATTATTTTATCTCCTTTCAGATTTGTAATTTCTAGTGTTACCAGATTTTCTGATTTTTTGGGATTTGTGACAAACTAGAAAAATACATGCACAAAAATAACACTATTAATTAGTAGTAAATAAGCTAGATGTGTCACATGTCACATGTCATGGTGTTCAAACAAGAGAGTGTAAGAGAAACAGTTACTTTATTCCAAGTTCTAGCAGGCTTTCTATCACAATAACAACAACAATATTAATAATAATTTAAAAGCAACTATTAGCACTAACCAGTTTGGCTCAGTGGATAGAGCGTTGGCCTGTAGACTGAAGAATCCCAAGTTCAATACTTGTCAAGGGCATGTACCTTGGTTGTGAACACATCCTCAGTTGGGGGTGTGCAGGAGGCAGTTGATCAGTTTCTCTATCATCGATGCTTCTAACTCTCTCTCCCTCTCCCTTCCTCTCTGTAAAAAAATCAATAAAATATATATTTTAAAAAATAAAAGCAGCAATTAAAATATCTTCCTATCATTTCTTAAAAACCTAACTAACTTGCCTAGATCATGTGGTAGTGACGTAGTTTAATTCATGTGTGTGTGTGTGTGTGTGTGTGTGTGTATGTGTCTCTCTGTGTGTGTGTTTGTATGTGCATATGGTATAAAAGAATGATAAAATGTTTTGGTGGATTCACATTTAATTGTTAATGTTTTCTTAATTTCTGTGAGTAGCTGCTATTTCAATATACATTTTTAAAATATAACACAGCAGTAAACAAAGTTTAACATATTGATTTAGACATGCTTAAGTTTTCTTAATTTATTTCTACTTTCAAATGACCCTATATTATAGTGGCTATTAACCAATATGCCAGTAGAATTAAAATCTCAATTAAACATTAAAACTGATTTGCAACTAATGCCATTTATTTGGACATCTTAGGCATATTTTCTGGTCAGGTACACAGAACAGAAGGTTTTGTACAAAAGGTCAGACACAGCCCTGTTTTATCCTTACATGCTCTTGCATCTGTGCACTTCGCTGGCATTTGCAAGGCTTCTAGGAAAAAAAATGTAAAATTTTGTCCTTAGACTATGCTAGACCCTATATTAGAAATAGTAGGCAATTCTGACAACCCTGTGAGGAAAGAATTACTCCTTGTTATCATATTCAGAGACTGAGGCTTTGGAACAGTATTTACCCAGGGTCACATGTGAGGTTGAACTGGATTTGAACCACATTAGTGAGAAGTTCAGGTCACACCACACCATTCTTTACAGTTAGGTTTTTATAAAGGTAACATACCCTGCAGCGAGCCCAGGCCCAAGGCCTATCCCTGAGAGGGGGGTGCTGGTGTTGACAGAGCAGCTTGGTGACAGCAGAGCTCATCATGGCCCACCATCTCTGACAGGGGAGGAGAGAGAGAGAGAGAGAGAGAGAGAGAGAGAGAGAGAGAGAGAGAGAGAGAGAGAGAGAGAATTTGAGAGGAAGTAAAAACTTTTTAATTTAAGGGGTGGATACAGTCTTGCTAATTTCTAATGGTCTTTTCAAAAAGAATTCTGCCTTAGCAATATCCTTGGGATTGGTTTATATGCCTTGCTGCCTTGTGATTGGCTATTTGCATGCTGCCTGTCTTAGAAATACCCATATATTTTAAAGTTCATGCCTGTGGTGTCCATACTTTTTTCTTTCCTGCCCAGTTGAGGTGCCTTAGTGACTCTGCCTAGTTTTACTTCCTCCCTCCCCCATGGTCCCTGTCCCTGTCTACCTAGCTTCCCTCTGTCTCCTCACTTCTACATAAGAATTTACCTCAAAACATATTGTAGCAAGTTGACTTGAGTATCCAAATCTAGTTAGAAAGAAATATTATATAAGAATTGAAGCTGAGGAAGACAGGTTGGAATTGGACTACAAGGGTCATAAATTACAATTTTCGCAATCATCCTGCAAATGGGAAGTAGTGACTTGGTGACATGGACCTTGATCTTATAGCAATACATATAATCTGTTGGAGGAGAAAGAGACTAAAAGTAAGGAAATGAATTGTGGGTCCTAGTGTGAAGCAAATGAGGGATAGAATGGTCATGATTATGAAAAGAAAGGGTTCAGGTGAAAAAAGTATGAAAAACAATTGATGGCTTTAGTGTCTAATTAAATACAGAATGAAAACATTAGAGAATGAAACAATGAGTATTAGGCCTGGGTAAATGAAATAATGGACCTATTAATTGAAAAGAGGTCAATTAGGGAATAAGAATTCAAAACTAAATTTAGTTTAAGATAATATAGAGCATTCAGTAGAAAATATCTATTAAGCTGCTGGAAATTCAGAACTATCTTTTAAATAAGAATTTGAGATTGATTTGAGCTATATTTTTGGCTACAAAAATAACTTTTTAAAAAGAAGTTAAACAACTTTTAAAATGCATAAACTACACCTTTCTACAAGGCAGTGAAAGTCTTAGTAGGAATTCACATTTGGTTAGCAGGAATAGACAGATGATAAAACTCCCACATTTTAAAATTTAGTTCCAATTTATTATATAGTAGCTATTTTACCTTAAATATGTGGTAATAAAGATTGAACTCTTAAAATAGAGACTGATTATTATTTCATTATAATGTGACTTTAAAAAAAGAGAAAACCTCCTAGACAGTGTAGCAACACAGAAAGATATATTGGATATATATATATATATATATATATATATATATATATATATATATATTTGTGTGTGTGTGTGTGTGTGTGTGTGTGTAATTATTGTGACTTAGCCACAGAAGGAAAAACAAACAAACAGTTGTTTTATTAGCTCTGATAAATTGAATAACTATTTTTTAAAAAATATATAAGACTTCCCTTGAATATCTGAAAGCTTCTCTTAAATATTTATTTTCCTGTAAGTCAAAAAGCAACCTAAAAAAATTTTAACTTTCAAAAAGTGTTAACTTTTAATATGCTAGGCTAAGTGGTAAGAGCCAGGAGTTGGAGTCTATTCCATATATAATTCATAAATGTATGCACATACTTTTGTATTCTTTGTTTATGTAAATGTTCCTTATTGAGACTGATGAACCTTGGGTGTTTATTTGAGTACTAGAGGCCCAGTGTACAAATTTGTGTGCCACTGGGGTCCCTCCACCATGCCTTCAGGATTGGGCCAAAACTGGCTCTCAAACATCTCCTGCCTGGTCCTAGATTGTGAGAGGGTGCAGGCCAGGCCAAGGGACCCCACCAGTGCATGGTCAGGGCCAGGAAGGATGCAGGAGGATGGCCAACTGGGAAGGACCATGGGATGGCTCCAGGGCACGACCAGCCCTTCTTGCTCAGGCTCAGTCGCAATTGGTTGGACTCCAGCAGCAAGCTAGCCTACAGGTCATACTGTCTGCCCCCTAGTGTTTAGTGCACATTATAGTGAATGGTTGAGTGGTCTTAGCATATCCTTAGTATATTAAGCTTTGATTGGTTGAATGGATAACTGGACACTTAGCATATTAGGCTTTTATTATAGGATAATTAAAATCTTAAGTCAGGGTGGGAAAACCTTTTCTGCAAATGGCCACTTAGAAATTTATAACATTATTCACTTAATATAAATTTATGTTGCTATGAAAAAAAGCTCCTAGATGTATTGGATTTTGATTTCTGTCTGAGGTTGCCTTGGCAGTGTTAGACCAAATTATTTTGTGGTCCTTACATAACCCAGTGGGCCTGATGTTCCCCACCCCTGGTCTAATAAATGCTTGGCAATTTTTAGGTTCTCAATAGTATCCTATATAATAAAAGGCTAATATGCAAATTGTCCCCTCTACCAGAAATTTGACCAGGGGGTGGGGCCATCCTGCCAACTGCCCATAACCCTTCTCTGTGGCCAGCCCTGCCTCTGATTGCCCCCTCCCCACCCCCGGCCCCGCAATCCAATTGTGAGTGGGGCCGGCTGGCCAACTGCCGTGACCCCTCCCTCTGGCCAGCCATGCATGAATTCAGGCACTGGGCCTCTAGTTGTTGAATAAATAGCTTAAGAAATTTATGAATTTCTAGATCTCTGAATGTTATACATATTTGTAAAGTTTTGTCAACCAGTGTTCATTGGCCCCAATTCAATACCAACAGGAATGTGCAATTTGGGGTGTGGTGAACAGCTTAAATGTGAAACAGCATGGCTTTAAAGCAGCCCTGGGGCAAGGTGTTCCTGGAGCAAGAAGCGTCCTGGCTAGGTCTATTCTGTCTGCTCCAGGGAGTTATCTTCAGTGTTTCTCTAGCCAGGGAAACCAAGTCTTCAGTCATTGGTGGTCAAGACAAAAGGCTCCCAGAGCCAGTGGTGAGTTGACTTATACAGACAGAGAAGTAGCTACCCCTGGTCCCTGATTGGTTCATCCTTATGCAAATGAAGTCTCCAAATCCTCTTAGTTTGATTGGTCTAAAAAACACTCTTCTGGTTGGTCAGAATGGAGATCCTCTGATTGGTTTTTGTTGATGTGCAGCTCCAATTGGACAGGGAAGCCTCAGTTCTGTTGGTTAAAACTAAACTCCAAGAACTCCTTTGTAAGAGCTGGCTCAAATGTCAGAAAGGGAGGGAGTTCAGTGTAGGTGGCAGGCAGCTTAGTGCAAGCTTCTCCCAGAAGGGAAGTTTGTGCGAGAGGCCCCTGTTTAGAAACATCTGCTAGACTGCCATTTTTAAAATGTAATCCCAGTGAAGCCACTGGTTTATATAAAATGTCTCATTGATAAGCATACTTTTTTTTTCTTCTGATAGTGTCTTATCTTCCTTTGCTTATAGAAGTTCCATCTTTTTCCTTCACACATTCTATGTTTCCATTGTTACAAATGATTGCTTTATATGCTGTGTGTTGGTCACTAAAATGGAGTAGCTATAGTTGTTTTAATGTTTTTACCCCCTTAAATCTCTGTGTTATAATTTAGTGCTTAATACCTTATTTTGATAGAGAACTGAACTTTTCTGATTCTGTTTATTAACTCATTCAAAGTTTTTTGTACTTTTGCCATTTCATTTTAGGTAGAACTTCATTTAACATTTCTTGTAAGGCAGGTCTTGTGATGGTGAATCCCTCAGCTTCTGTTTGTACGAGAAAGCCTTTATTTTTCCTTCATATCTGAAGGATGGCTTTACTGGGAATAGTATTTTTGATAGGTAGAATTAATCTTTCAATATTTTGAATATGTCATTCCACTCTTTCCTGGCCTGCAGAGTTTCTGCTAAAAAATCTGAAGATACCCTGATGAGGTTCCTTTGTAGGTTATTATTTTTTTCCTTTGCTCCCTGGATAATTATTTCTTTATCTCTGTCTTTTAAAAAGTCTTAATATAATGTGTCTTGAGAAAATTATTTTTTCATTGATAATCAGGTGTTCTGTTAGTTTCTGGTACTTGTATGCTCAGCTCCTTCCCCAGATTTGGGAAGTTCTCATCTTTTGTTCTTTCAATAGGCTGTCTGTTCTCTTCTTCCTCTCTTCTCCTCCTTGAATACCCATTATCTTTATGCTGCCCTTTTTAATAGAGTCAGTTCTCATATGTTTTTTATTTGTTTGTTTAAAAAAGAAATCTTAGTTCTCTCTCCTCTCCCACCCTAATCATTTCTATATTTCTATCTTTGAGCTTTCTGATTCTCTCTTCCATGTGGTTTGCTCTATTTCCATTGCTTTTTATTGCATTCCTGATCTCATTTATTGGGTTCTTTAGCTCCATAATTTATTTTTTGTTCTCTTTTGGAATTCCAGTCTCCTTGGTGAAGTACTTCTTCTGTTCATTGAATTTATTGCTGAGTTCACTGAGCTTTCTTTCTGATATTTTATTTTTTTTAATCTTGTTGATTTTTTCATGACAGCTATTTTAAATTTGATATTCTGTCAAGGAGATAACAATCATCCATGATTTTGAGTCTTGTTTCTGAAGAATTATCAATTTCTCTTTGAGATGCCCTGTTACCATAATTATCATGGTGCTTGATGGGTTATTTATCTGCTGGTGCATTTGAAGTAGTGAACACTTTTATTATCTAGGTCGAGCTAAATAAATGACACATTATTGCTATGTTTAAGCCTAACTTCATTAGTAATTCTAATTTTTACCTGTTGCAACATCCTTAGATCATTGAAAATTGCTTGAAGGTTAGTTAAGGCAATCCAGAAAGGAGGGAGAGAAAACATAAATTAATTATCTTTATTTAAAGTTTTAAAATGAATATTTTTATTGCCTAGATGTTGTCTATAAAATTAAATCCTTTAGCCAAAATCCAAAATATTTTTTTTTGGTGGATATCTATTTTTTCCAAATTCTAATAGAATTATTCCAATATTTTAGTCTTTTCAAGAAAACAAATTATTTATTTCCTTTTGAAAGTCATTTAAATTATGTGTGTGTAATGTAAATTATAAGTTATAAAGATATTTAACCTTTATATTAGTAAGAAGTTATTTGCAAATGTAAATTTTCCTCAGTATGTACCTATATTTAGCTTAAATAGCTTAAATTCAACTAAATTAAACTCTGAATACTTGTTTTTGTAATTATACATCAAATCGGTGCACAACATTTATTGGTATATAAAAATTATAGATTTCCAGATTATGGGATTGGATCATTGCCAACAAGTTGGAAAATAAGTAGAAATAATTTATTTCAAAGATAATGAATTGTCAAGTATTTTTTCAGGTAGCATTTTCTTTTGTCTAAAATTGCTGTGTAATATGGTAGATTTAGTATTTATTAGTTTTTATTGATAATGATATTTTCAATATAAGCACTCAAGAAATTCACCCTTATTATAGGAAACAGACACTGAATTTTATTCCAAATAACTCTGGGTGTCAACAAGATTTGAGTAAATTATTTCCTAACACTAGTTATAAATTGTAAAGTAAAATTTCTTATTTCAGGTTTATAGGGAAACAGGGAGTTTTTCTTTTAAAATAAGAACCTCATGAATTCTCAGATCACCAGGTATTTCTTGGCAAAGCTCTTTAATGGTTCTTAGTTTTCAAAATTTTTTTTCAATTTTCTCTTAGCATCCAAAGTTTATGCTACCTGATTTTGTTTTTCTTCATAGAATTCCCAAATATCTGAATATCCTATTATCTTGGAATTTATCCCATAACTGTAGTTATGGTAAAACCAAATATACTTTCCTTTATCTATTTATCTACACCTAACATTTATTTAAGGATTCAGTTCTGAAAGCAGACTTTTATTTTTCTTCTTTAATGACTCTTATCTTAAGTTAATTGCCTTTTATTCATGTCTTGAAGTTCATGTTCTGACTTTGCTGCTCTTTATATTTTTCTTAGATATTTCTTGTTTTTTAAACTCTTGATTTCAATTAAGGCATTTTTGGAGGGTGGGGTTTATAATACTGACTACTCTCTCCATGTGCTTCAGGAGTTCACAGAAACACTATAGCACCTGGGGGACTCCAAGGTACACATTGCCACCTTATTAATAATTTATAACTTTTTATAATATCAATTTTAGAGGAAATATAAATCTATTAAATTTGATTATTTTAAACATAATTTGATACCTTCAAAACATTTTAAATGTAACTTTTAAAAAATCTTTATGTTAATTAATCTTCTGTGGGTTTTCAAAAAGTTGCTTTTAAATATAAGGAAATAAATTAAAAATTAAAAATCCCCACACCATAAGGAGCAAATGTATGCTATTACGATGCCTCTAGAGGGCAGTATTAAATTATTTGATGCTATAAACAGAATTTTCTCATGTTAAGTCACTCAACATTTGAGGAAATGACAGCGCAAATGGAAGAGGGTGGTATTCTTTTAATAATCTTATTCACGGATGCAAATGGCTGTGAAATGCAAGTTCTCACACTTGAATCAACAGGTGTTATGGGGAGGGGATTTTTTAATTGAGCATCTTATCCAGAGAAAGAACTTACTTTCTCCCATTAGAGTCTATGGACCTTAATTGGCACACTCAAAATTTGTGAAGCTTAGAATGTAAAAACCAGGGCACTTGCTTTCTGAAAGGCATTCTTTGCATGCAAGCCACTGAAAGAACCACGTTTTTAGTCAGATCACATTATTCCACATATGTGATTTGACATAGATTTTTTAAAAATGATTTGCGTAAATTATATTAATAGCCTTGAAAATTGTATCAGATGCAAGTGTAATTTTTATTTTTGAAGAGCCTCTATCTATCTAGAGAATTTAGATATAAATATGTAGTAGTAACATTTCAGTTATTTCTTAGTGTCCTAAGAATGAAAAAAAAAGACACAAGTAAATACAAGGGATGATGAAACCTTGCTATCACTTCAGTCATTTTTCTAACACAAATCATACTCCATCCCCGAAGCACAGGAGATATTCCTGAGACCAGGGAGAATTATTTTGCCTGCTGGAGAACTATACTTTACAGTTTTTTATTCTGCTTCTTTCCTTTGTAGATGTATCTTTCCAAAGTTATGAAGTCAATTTGATTTTTTCTGAATAATTATGTCACACCCTGAGGTGATGAGAGAAGATTGGAGGCCCCAGCTGCTCTCCTGTATTGAAATCTGGTTGAAAGCATGAAAGTTTATGCCTCTTGTTGTTGATACAAAAGGTAGACTCAGCATGAGGCTTTACTCCTTCTTTTGGCATTCTCTTTGGGAGTACAGAGTATATTTCTGTTATAGAATATGTTTTCAAACTGAATGAATATGCAATCTGAGGTGATTTGGCATTTCTTCCAATATTTTTTTTTCTTTTTGTAAAGGAAACATTAAACATGTCCTTTAAATTTGTAGAGGTCTTGCTTAATTTAAAATTAAGTAATAAGGAAATGTAGATTTCTGTAAAAAACTAGATAATTTATATTGCTCATGTTTCTTAATTGCTCATCTTTCTTACTGTATTTTTGCAGTATTGGAAATATTTTATGAAATCTTACAGTATCTATGTGAGAGGTACAAAGTATTATTCCTGGGAATGTGGAATTTTAGAGTCAAAAGTGTCTTCTCTAAGGCTACACATAACTCAGCATGGTATAGACAAAAAAAAAGTTTTCTTATTCCTGTCTTAAATTTGTTATTATAAAGAAATCCTTTTACTGACATACTTTGTAAGTAAAGAGGAAAGAGTCTATTTGCTTCTAACTTTCTTTAAACACTACTCAGAAGGCAAATCTCTAATCTGTCCTCAGCACCATATACCCCTTTTCTGCCACTAATATCAACCAGTTGCATTTAACTGGAGTTATTGTACCTGCTCTTAAGTCTAAAACAGTAATGTACTGAAAGTTTCCCTCAGCATAGTCTATGCATCAACCAAGGACTGATTGATTCATAAACTATAGCTCCTCTGATATTTTAAATACACGTGAGCATTCCAGGAAAATCCTTGGTTTAGAACATAACTAAAATCTCCCACCAGCTCCCATGGCGTAGCATATAACAAGTTGCTCATTGGATTGGGCAAGGGATATACAAACCTAGTAGGAATGACCCTAGTCTCTTAAGTGGTTCTGCTCATTGCCCACCTCCATGCTCACTTTAGTTGTTAAACTCTTCAAGGAATCGTGGCTTTGTGGAACAGCTGAGTTCCCATGATGACTCTGTTTTTTTGAGTAGCAGTATTATAAACTTTTACTGAACAATCTCCTAATCTCTTTCCCAACTTCCAGGTTATTTCTTTCCATGATAGTATATTCCACCTCTGCCACTGCTGCTCATCAAATTTTGTCTAGACTAAACATCCTACCCCCTCCATGAACTTTCCTAAATGTATTCACCTATTCAAGCAAATTTTAATCTCCTCTGCCATGTTTGCACTTTAGGCAAGTTGGGTGGTATATATGCTAAAAACTTTCAATATTATTTATTCAACCCAGCTCATGCTCAGGGAAGTATTCGATAGCCTCTTGAGTATCAGGACTCAGATGCCCCATAGACAAGAAAAAGTCACACTTGCTTCACCTGATATTTGTAGACATTCCTTTAAACTCTTACTCAAACATTAGGTTGTAGCTTAGGTATCACTTCTTGTAGGATGCCTACCTTACAAAATAGGTATTTGGGGTTACACCTATGTACACTAATAGCACCTGCATTTTCTTCATCACATTATTATATCACTAGAGGCCCAGTGCATGAAATTTGTGCATGGGGGAGTGTCCCTTAGCCCAACCTGCACCCTTTCTAATCTGAGACCCCCTCAGGGGATGTATGACTGCTGGTTTAGTCCTGATCCCTTCCTCTCACAATCCGGGATTGCTGGCTCCTAACCACACATATGCCTGCCTGCCTAACTGCCCCTAACCACTCTGCCTGCCAGCCTGATAGCCCCCTAACCACTCCCCTTCTGACCTGATTGATACCTAATTACTCCCCTACAGGCATGATCATCCCCAACTGCCCTCCCCTGCCAGTCCAATCTCTTACAACTGCCCTCCCCTGCTGGCCTGATCGCCCCCAACTGCCTTCCCCTGTGGGGCTGAGGGGACTGGGGGACTTTGGCTGGATGAGGTGGGCCTGAAGGAAATGGGTGAGGCAGGGCTGAGGGGTCTGGGAGACTGAGGCTGGATGAGGCAGGGCTGAGGGGACTTGGGGACTTCGGCTGGATGAAGCAGGGCTGAGGGGACTGGGAGACTGAGGCTGAATGAAGTGGGGCTAAGGGGACTGGGTGCTGTCATATTGTGGCTGTGGGTGCCGCCATCTTGTAAGGGTGTGACAGTCAATTATCATATTCCCTATTTATTGGCTGTGGGTGCTGCCATCTTTGTAAGGGCATGAAAATCAACTGGCACATTCCCTCTTTATTAGATTGGATGATTTCCTGTTTGCTTAATAATAGGACACTCAACTCTAGCTTCATGAGGACAAAGGCTCTGTTTCTCTTCTTCACTCTTGTGTCCCATTACCTGCTCAATTAATACTAGGTAAGTGAATGAATATAACAAATATGTCTTATAGGTCTATGCCTTATGGCATATTGGTCCTTTATTAAAAAAGCCCACATTTTTGTTCATATTTATATTAAATATTTTTATATTTTGAAATAGTATAAAATATATAGAAAAGTTGCAAGAAGAGTATGAAAAAATTTTCCTAAGCTATTTGAGACTGAGTTGCCAACTTGATGCCTCATAACCCCTTACACTTTAACATGCATTTTCTAAAAACAAAGACCTTCTCCTACACAAATACAATGCAACTATTGAAATAAAGAAATAGGCATCAATGCATCACTGCTGTTTAATTTTCAGATCACTTTCAGTTTTTGCTGAATGTGCCAAAATTTCATGACTCGCACACTGAAATGGTAGATCTGCTAGATGAAAGGAACATAGGTTTCTATTACCATTTTTTAGCAGCTGAGTTAATGAACCCTGGAGCTATTTTAAAGCATGACTTTTATAATGTTCATAATATAATTCTACACTGTTTGAGCTACTTTGAAATGGATGTTCTGCCATTTGCAAATAAAGGCATCCAAATTGTTCAACAGTAATTAAACAGTTGTTTGCTATTATTTCATGCCTATTAGTATAATATCTCCACTTAAAATTTAAAATCCTGAAAATATAGACACTCTAATTCAGAATCATTTTATATATTTCATAATATCAGATAACATGTTTTGCATATAATAAATATTCAACATATATCTGCTCATTAATTTTATTCTATTGATACATCACTAGAGGCCTGGTACACAAATTCATGCACCAGTGGGGTCCCTCAGCCTGACCTGCAGGATTGGGCAGAAACTCTCTTTCTGACATCCCCAGAGGGGTTCTGAATTGTGAGAAGATGCGGGTCAGGCCAAGGGATCCCACTAGTGTACAATTGGGGTAAGTAGAAGGTTGGTAAGCCCGGGAGGGACCCCAGGAGGGCTCCAGGGCATGTTCAGCCTGTTTCACTCAGTCCTGATTGGTCAGACTCCAGCAACAAGCTAACTTACAGGTTGAGCATTTGTCCCCTGTTGGTCAGTGCACATCATAGTGAGTTGCTGAGTGGCCTTAGCATATTATTAGCAATTATGCTTTCAATGGTTGAATGGCCAACGAGTTAACCAAACATTTAGCATATTAGGCTTTTATTATATAGGATTATCACTAACAAATTATTTTGAAACAAAATGATCAAACCATAAAAAATACCCCCAAAACAATTTTGTTTAGTGGCTTTATTGTAGATTATTTTTTCCTTTATTATAAGAACATAAAATGTTTATATTTGAATAGAAACATTATAATCCAACTCCCTTTTATAGACTTCTATTCCATGACAAAAAAAGTTAGTGAAAGGTCTAATAGACTTTCACCAAGTCTACTATAATTTACCTTTAAAAATAGCCCTACATATATACATTAGTCTGAATTATTTGCAAAACATATAGAACATAAAAAACGTACAAGCTTCACTACATCATACTCCTTTGAGGTATCCTTTAGATTAGGTACAAAACATTATCTTAGAAATATCCACATATATTTACCATTTTGACTGAACTTTCTTTAGCATTCCTTGCTTCTATTACAATGCTATCATCAGCTATATTGTAATACATATTCTAGTAAAGTCTCTTACCCTCTTTCCAAATGCAGTCATGTTTTCCCCACGATACAATCTATTGTTCATGAGACATGAGAAGCAAAATATTGTAGCTCTTAAAAGCATGGGCTCTGGTGTCACATCACTTGGGTTAGAGAACCTACCTCTCCAATTTCTGGCTGTGGGAACCTGGGGAATTTAAATTAATTTCTCAAGGCCCTTGTTTCCTTAAATGAAAGATCAGGATGAGAGTAGTACTGACTCTCCTGGATGGCTATAGCGATTACATTATTTAATACATGTAAAGTGCAAGGGATATCATAAATACACAATAAGTTTATAAATTATTTATATTATAATAAGTGACATATATTGTCAATTTTCCAATTTAAAGTGACATCCTTAAAACACTGTGTCTAATGAAAATAGATATATTTCCAAAATTGTAAATAGCAATTTGACATTTGAGTTACAAAAATCAAATTTTGTAAAAATGCTATATATCTTTTAAATGTTAAATGAACTTGATGATAGAATACTAAGTTGAATTATAAAAAAAAAATATGCACAAGACATGCTGTGTTTCCCCGAAAATAAGACATCCTCCAAAAATAAGAGCTACTTGCAGGTTGCCTTCTGAGTGAAATATAAGGCATCCCCCGAAAATAAGGTCCCCAGGCTCTGTCTCAGAATGAAAAATAATTTACCATAAACTAGTCACTAGGGCCACCCCGACTGGTGTCTAGCAACCAGTGACATTAAGCAGAGTCCTAACATCACTGCTGTGTGGAGGTGGAGTGGAGGTCAGAGTGAGCGGTGAGCGCAGGGGCTGGAGAGAGACTTTCACAGATGCCTGTAGAAGAACAGGAGGATTAGAGCGGATGGGATGCAGCGAAGGTGGTGAGTGCTGGTCTGTCTCTGGTCTACCTGATGCTCAAGGCCACCTTCATGATGACTGAAGGTTCTCAATCAGTGCCAGACCCTGCTCCAGCCCAGATCCAGGCCCCAGCAAGCCCAGTGACAGACCCCAGGCAGGCCCCAGGGGGTATATGTCTGATAAAGGGGTAGGGGGGGATATCTGGTGAACGTGTTCAGTGGCACAGGGGTGGGGGTAGGGGGATCACTTAAAATGACACAGGAGGATCCGAGGGGGCAATCAAAATGACAGAGGAGGATCAGAGAGGACAATCAAAATGACACAAGAGGATCAAAAGGGATTACTGAAATGGTAATCCCCCCTCTGATTCTCCTGTGCCATTTTGATTCCCCTTTCTGATCCCCCGCTGTGTCATTTTAAGTGATCCTCCTCCCTCCACCTTGATACCCCAATTCCTTTTTTTTTACTCATAGAAATGAGCACAGAAAGAAAAAGCTACTCCATGGAGTAAAAGAAAGGAATCGTGGAAGACTTTTGGGGCCAAAATCTTACTGCTTTCTGCAAAGATATGTTGAGTATCTGATTGATCTGAAAATGGCGAGCAGAGTATGGTAACCTCATTGAACAAGTGGACAAGGGAAATGCTAAAAATCGCAAGTGTGGATCAGGTCGGCAAGCATTATTTTCCGAGCTGGAAGACCTGATCTGTGAATGGGTTGTTCACAGGAGAGCAAAGGCTTTGGTTGTGAATAGTGCTCAGATTCAAGAATTTGCCCTTGCAATGGCACCACAGTTTGGCATAGCCCCCGAAGACTTCAAAGCATCAACACTGGCTGGATAATTTCCTTCAGCAAAGTGAACTATCTTTAAGAAGATCTACAACATTGTTTAGGTTGGAAGATAATCAAGTTATTAAGTGAGCACTTGCATTCAAGTCCTTTATTGATGATGCTGACTTCTCTAAATACAATCTTTCCAACATGATTGCTATGGATGAAACTGCAGTGTTTATGGGCCAATCATCTCAAACAACAATTGAACAGTGGGGTGCCTCCTTAGTGTACATTCCCTCTACTGTTTACAAAAGTGCACATGTTTCCTATATTTTGGCAATTCGTCTGGATGGCACTAAAATCCCACCTTAATCATTTCTAAGGGCAAAAAGGAAAAGATTGAACATGTTTTGGCATTTTTATTCTTGAAACTGAAAAAGCCTGGGCCACACAAGCAGTTATAAGGAAGTGGGTTTATTTAATGCTGCTGCTTGTTATTCGAGGGAGCCAAAGAGGTCTGCTAGCCTGGGATGCAGCCAGCACTCACCGAGCTAAAGACATGAAGACGTTTCTTCACGAAAGAAAAATAGATCAGATAATGATTCCTGCAGGAATGACGGCCTATGTCCAGACTCTTGATATTGCAATAAACAAGCCATTTAAAGACAATTTGCGCATGGAAATTAATGACTACATTGAAAATAGAATGGAGAGAAATTGGGGTGGAAACTTTGTGAAACCTAAACTGTGAGTTGTGACTTGGGTGAAGAATTCATGGGAGAAAATCACTGACAGTTGCATTGCAAATACACTGTGAGCAGGCTACCTTGACAAGAAGTACTCATTTAAAGACAGTGCTATTGCTAAACATGAGAGATTTGGTCCACTGATTCTGAAAGAAATGGAGTCACAAGAAATTTACCAGGAAATTCAGGAATTGGATTGTTATGATGATGTTCCAGAAGATGATGACATGATTGTCATTGAATAAATGAGTAAATTCTTGATACTGTAGGATTCACAGTTTGTCTGGTTTGTCTTGACAACTACCGTACTACTGTAGTGTATACAGGTAATACATTTCCTTTATTTTCATTTAACAATAAATGTGTACTGTATTCTTCTTCATGGAAAAATAAGACATCCCCTGAAAATAATACCTAGCACACCTTTGGGAGCAAAAATTAATATAAGACACTGTTTTATTTTAAGGGAAACAGAGTAGTTGCTGATTGGAAATAGAATATATATAATTTTTAAAAATTTTCCTTTTCTTTTTTCTTGTTTTAAATATATATTTATTGGTTTTTCACAGAGAGGAAGGGAGAGGGATAGAGAGCTAGAAACATCGATGAGAGAGAAACATCGACCAGCTGCCTCCTGCACATCTCCTACCGGGGAGGTGCCTGCAACCAAGGTACATGCCCTTGACCAGAATTGAACCTGGGACTTTTCAGTCCGCAGACCGACGCTCTATCCACTGAGCCAAACCAGTTCCGGCTAAAGATTTTCTTAAAAAAAATGTTTCATTTTACAACTGGTTCAAGTGTGTTACACTTTTTCAGGGTACTTCACATATCCAGCAGGTTAGGGATAGATAACTAAGAGCAATTGATATGGAGTGATATGGAGCAAAGAAGAACTGGGTTATGGGATCAAAATGAAAATAAAAAATGAAAATAAAAAATAAGTCTTTAAATTAGATAGGATTAACAGATGAAATAAGGATACAGTCAGTAATAATGTATTTTAGTTTCCATAGCCCTTTGTCTGCACTATTACTATTGGTACATTATAGGGAAGAATTTCCTAATCACTGAATTTCTATCCTGGGTTTGTGACCTTGTAAGCTATTGAAAGGACATATTTGTTTCTGATACTTTATTTTCACTTCTCCTTACTTCAAATTAGTTAAGGTGGCCAGATGTCCCACTTTTGGTGGGACAGTCCCTATTTTTTACAGTTTGTCCCCCAAAAGAGGGATGTCTGGTCACCTTAAATTAGATTTATGCATGCATTTAAAATAATTCTGTATTTTATATTACATAATTCTGAATAACTCTGCAAGAAATTCTCTCTGTCTGTATAATTTCCATAATGCTATCCCATATCCCTTGTGCTGAGACACATGGGTACACGAGGAAGTGTTGGTGAGTGGTCTTTAGTGAGGAGCTGCTAATAAACAGCCTAATCCCCAATTGGACTAGTTTGTGGGGTGTTAAGGAAAGTAGTGGTACAGACAGGAACAGGGATTGAAGGATGAAGAGAATACATTTCTTGCTCAGTTACCTCCAATTGGCAACTCAATCCTTTTGTGTTAACAAGCTTCTCTGGGAACACATAGTAACTATCAGAAAGGCCAGAACTACATACAGGTCATTCATTTTTTTATCCTTTGTCTAAATTTTATCAATAGCCAGCAGAGACTAGGGGTTATATTCCTATATGAGAAGGGGGTAAAAATCTGGAATGTAGGAACAATAGGAAAAGTAAGAAAAGGGAAGGGTGAAATGTTTCCAGGGCTGGTTAGGCACCTGCTACTAGAAGCACCATTTAGAATAATAAAAGCGTGATATGATATACTAATTAGATGGGGCAGCTGAACAGCCTTCTAGACATCATTCCAGACATCCTTCCAGACAAAGCTGCGTCAGCGGGGGCTGAGGCAGAGGCGGTTAGGGGCAATCAGGCAGGAAGGCTGAGTGATTAGGGGTAATCAGGCAGGCAGACAGAGTCAGTTAGGGGTGATCAGGCAGTCAGGCAAGTGGTTAGGTGTGATCAGGCACGTAGGTGAATGGTTAGGGGTGATGAGGCAGACAGGCAGAGTGGTTAAGGGCCATCAGGCAGGCAGGCAGGTGATCAGTTAGGAGCCACCAGTCCTGAATTGCTAAAGGGATGTCCTCCTAGGTATCCTGGATTGCGAGAGGATGCAGGTGGGGCTGAGGGGCCCCCACATTCCACCCTCATGCATGAATTTCATGCATGAGGCCTCTAGTTTGTTTATAAATTTTTTGCTAACAATTTTTTAGCAAAATCCTCCTTAATTTTTTCGTTGGTAGCACAGGGTTTCCTTTATTCTTAGGCTTTGTAGAAGACACCTCTAGCAGATGTGGAACTTTCCCTTTTCTTATTTAGCAGTTTTTACTGAGATGCATATTGGAGAAAGGGTGCTACTCTAAGTGACTAGGAAGTGGCTACTACTGATTTCTCAACTATCTTTTTCAGGAAACCAAACTCAGATCGACCCTGATAAGACATAGATAGCAGAATGACATAAAATAAGAGGCCTAGATTTGTCCCATCATCTGATTCATTTTCATATGAAAAAGGAGGGACAGATCCCATCATTAGGCATTCTACATGCAATGTTTCCTCTTCAGATCTTCATCAGAGCTTCTCAAATCTCCCTATTCCTCTACCCTGCCCCCCGACACACACACCATTCTCTTCTAAGACCTTCTCTCACCTCAATTTTTTTTGTTTTTCCAGTGCCTCCTTTCTTCAGAAATATTATCTATCTTGTGATCTCCACTGTGGTAGGCTTCAGTTGCAACTTTTTCTCCTCTTTTAAAAAAGTATATATTGTTATTGATATTAGAGAGAGAGATAGGAAGAGGTTAAGAAAAACATTCGTCTATTGCTAGCCGGACAGGGGACCAAACCTGCAAATTGGGCATATGCCCTGATCAGAAATTGAACTGGTGACCCTTCAGTGCACAGAATGACAGTCAACCAACTGAGTCACACCAGCCATTCTCCTCTTTTTTAAATGAACTATTATTCTATCGAGGGTAAGGTACAGAGTAAGTAGTCCAACAGAAGTCCTGGTTAATTTTTGAAAAAATTACATAAAAGCAATACCCTTACCACTATGGTCAACATAATCTGGTCTCATGAAAAAACACACAAATTTATTAACAAGATTATTAATGTGACTTTAAAACAACAACTCGACATGAACATGATTTCACTATGGGATATTTTACTAATTCCAAGCCAGCTTAATAAAAAGAGGCTTTCCCCTATCCATTTAAAATAGGTGGTACCAGAAGCTTCAAATAGAGTCTGACTCTCAACTTCCCCCCCCCCAAAAAAAATTGATCATTTTCAGTTTATCCAATTTTACATGGTGGGGAGGAGACACTATAGCTTTCTTAAAGAATAATTGAAGGCTGACTTCATCTCCTCAAGTTAACCTTCCTGATAAATTGAGAGATTTTTATTATGTATAAAAATGACAGGAACTTGGTAGTTGTTCAAATATATTTGTTGAATTAAATATAGATAGGATTGGCTATTTTTATTATATTAATTTTCTTCAATACTTGTCAAATTAGGCTGTTTATTCATTTAACAAGTTACTGGTGAATTCCTACTGTGTACCAGACACTATTTTAGAATATGTTTATGAATCTGTCTCCATTATCTATGCAACATTTTATACGCACAATGAAATCTTAAATAGCATCTTTCTTAATGTGTGTTGATTTTCAAAGGGACCAGGGGAGAAATTTTCTCCTAGTAAAGATGCTTTGGAGTGATTGGTAGTAGAGACCCTGTGGAGACTGCTGGACCTCATCCCAATATTCTGATATTTCAAATGTTCTTGACCCTCTACCTTCCTTTCTTAAGTAGAGTAGCCAGAAAAATAAATTGGATTTTGCTAACATATAGTATAGTGAATTCTGTAATTGACAATAATGTTTATAATCATAAGGTTTCAACTTACTTTATAATGCAACCTTGATTTTAAAAGAGTTTAAAAGTTTCTATTAGATACCTTTTTTCTTTTGATGTTAAAATATATTATGCCTGAACATAAACTTCAAAATTGAAAGGAAAAATATTGTTTTGGCCTTAAACATTATGCTATTAAAAGGCTTTACTATAATCTTATCTTAATTATAACATACTCAAATTAAATTATTTCTCAAAGTACATTGTTTGGACTTTTGATCAGCACAATAAAAATATTACATATATTCCAATTCTTCCAAGTGTGTTTACAAACCAGGGTTTATTGGTTTGCTTATTTTGCGTGTGATTTTTTTTCCAGTGAAACTTGACTGGAAAATGATTATACTTTTAAAATCCTCTCAGGATAGTCGATTCATGGAACATACTATGTAAAGATTCAGATATAATACTGGTAGACATGTAGACTGAGAAGATATTATGTTTTCACTTATAATGTCAAACCTCCTTTATATATTCAAATGTTAAGACAAATGTTACACATACAACTTAACAAAAAGCAAATAATCCAATAAAAAATGGGCAAAGGACCTAAATGAATACTTCTCCAAAGAGAGCATATAGATGGCCAGGAATCATATGAACAATGCTCAAAGTTACTAATCAACAGAGAGATTCAAATTAAAACAACACCTGCCAGAATGGCTACCATCAACAAATCTACAAGTGACAGGTGATGGTGAGGATATGGAGGAAAAGGAAGCCTCATGCAGGCTGGTACAGCTACTAAGGAAAACAATATGGAGTTTCCTCAAAAAAATTAAAAATTGAACTATCATTTGACCCAGTGATCCCACTTCTAAGAATCCAGAAGCACCAATCAGAAAGAATATACACATCCCTATGTTCATAGCAGTGCCATGTATTAGTAACTAAGATGTGGAAACAGCTCAAGTATCCATCAGTAGACGAGTGGATAAAAAAAATCTGTGGTATGTTTGTACAGTGGAATATGATGGATTCCTTATCCGTTGAGACAGCATGAACAGATCTGGAGAGTATTATGCTAAAAGATATAAGCCAGTCAGAAAAAGACAAGTATTATATTACCTCACTTATATGTGGAATCTAATGAACAAAATAAACTGATGAACAGAATAGATCCAGAGACAAAGAAGTAGGGAACAGACTGATGAATCTCAGAGGAAAAGGTGGGGGTGGGGAAAGGGGGCCTGGAAGGGATTAAGGAAAGAATTTATATGCATAAGACATGGTCATAGACAATAGTGTGGTGAAGGCCTGGGGAGGGGGCATGAACAGGGTAGAGGCAGTCAATGGGGTATTACTTTCAACAATAAAGACGAAATTTAAACAAAGAAGCCAGGATCTATATGGAATGAAAAGGAGAAGGTAAGAGATAGTCATATAAAATTATCATTTAAAAATGAAATAAAATGCTTTATAGCAAGACCAAGATGGCCTTACCATTCCCCCCAGCTTACCTAACCTTTAGACGAGCTTCTTCCGGAAGGTAGATCCCTGAGCCAACTTTCCCTAAATCATTCAGTTTAGGAAATTTGTAATTATAGGTTCTATCTCTGCCCCTTTGAGATGTAAATCTTTAAAAAAAAAATCTTCTCACCAGTTTTACAATGAAGAAATGTCTTTCTCCAGCACTTGGGAACCATTCTTTTGTAATATCCAATCAAGCACAGTAGTACCCCTATTTCCCAGTCTCTTTGGAAAATAGAACTTCTATTTCCCTGTCTTCTGTGGGACGCTTTGCTCCAAATTGCAATACTACCTCCTGTCATGAAGATGTGAAAAAATTTACTTTTATTTTGGGTAAGGCCTTTAGAAAATACAGGCAGTATATGACCCAACTTCACCCCAGGTTTTAAAAACTTTTCATCTCTTTGTTTCAGTGGAAATAAGCTCAAACTGAGTTCCTGCCTCTTTCTCCTACTGCAAGTCTTGAACAAAGTCTTCTTTGCCTTGTGCAAGTTTTTCTCTGACAAGCTTTATCTTATTATGATAGCCAAACTACAAATGAGGTAAGTGAGTTTTAATATGTAGAATATTCTACCAAATAAAATAATAATATATTCTACTAAGTAAAGTAATACGTATTACGTTTCTTTAAAAATATGAATGGCTCACCTACCATCAAGTGCTTCTGTATAAATTATACCTTATGTAGTGAATTCAAATTAAAATGACCCTATATGATAATGAGGTAATATGCAAATTGACCTTCTTGCCCCCATGTGGTAACAAGATGTTCGCCCCCATGTGGTGATAAGATACCTGGCAAGGGAGGGCAGTTGTGGGCAATCAGGCCAGCAGGCGAGGATAGTTAGGAGTGACCTGGGGGGCAGGGGAGGGCAGTTGGGGGTGATCGGACCTGCAAAGAGGGTGACCAGGCCTGCAGGGGAGGGCAGTTAGGGACAATTGGACTGGCAGGGGAGCAGTTAGGTGTCAATCAGGCTGACAGGGGAGTGATTAGGGGCAATCAGGCAGGCAGGCAGGCAAGCAGGCAAGCAATTTGGAGCCAGCAGTCCCATATTGTGAGAGGAATGCTCGACTGACAGTTTAGGCCCGATTTTACCTGAATTGGGGTCCCTTGAGGGGTCCCAGATTGGAGAGGATGCAGGCTGGGCTGAGACACTCCTCCAGTGCATGAATTTTGTACACCAGGCCTCTAGTTCTGTATAAATATGTTTTAAATATGCCATTCCACTATGTGTCCAGGTGTATGGGTTTATGTTTGTTCTTATATATGTGATGCATCTTTTTGTCTAAATAAAAAATACAAAAGGTACTTTCTATTCATTTAATTCATCAATCAGTAGGCCCAGCAATGCTGTATTTGAACTTTAAATTTCTCATGCATAGAATCCAATAAATCCTCCTACAGATTTCTTTTGGCATGAGTACATTTCTGGCACCCTTTACATTTTTATGGCTGTTTCTTCTCTCTCACCCCAGAGGCAATGTTTCACTACCTTCACAATATCTTCATTCCTTTTTTTTGCTGAACCATCTCTCCTAATGTTGAAATAAAACATAGCTTCTAGACCCTGCTGGTTTCTCACTGGACCATGTTATGTTTACAGTCATCTTTATAATTAGAGATGCATAAAATATTGAACATTATCATATAAGAAAACAATAACAAAGTAGAATTTTATGTTAGGATGGGTTCTGATTCAGAAAAAAAATCCTAAAGATATTGAGATCATTATATAAGATGTTTACATGTACTTCTATTTACTAATTTGTCTTCTCAAATTTGATGAGCACAAAAGATGTTACACATTTTTGATGAATTTTAATTCTTTAAAAGTCTATGTACGATGATATTCCTGAAAAAATATCAAGATAAAGTGAAAACAAAGAATAGGAAAAATTATATACGGTTGAACATATTCATTTGAGAATTTAGAACTTAAAGTGAATATTAATTCAATAGATATATATTTACTAGAGGCCCAGTGCACAAAATACATGCACTGGTAGGGTCCCTAGAGGCTGTTGGTTGCTGGCCAGGTACTCTCTCCAGTCCTCCAGTCACCTGCCAGAGCCATGGCCTCCCTCCCTTACCCCGGCTGCCAGCCAGCCCACCCCCTGGTCTAACTCCCAGAACTCTGATTGAGGGGAGGATTTTCATACTACACTTTTATTATATGGGATAAGTACTGTATCAACACATGAAAGAATTGAACCAAATGAAGCAAAAATACTCTTTTAAATATAAGACATAGAAGCTGGTTCAAATCATATACATTGGTTTGACTGAGTTCACCTTATCAGTTCTTCAGTCTTAATAATGATTGTGGATCACTCATCATTGATTCTTCCAGGGTCGTGGGTGATGTTGAAGGAAACCAAAGTAATTGAATTGACATACTGTCACCTACTGTATTGCCCTCGTATTGTTGTGATTCTTGTAGATTATCAGTTATTCATGCTAGTATCACTGAATTCTTAGTTCCAGTAAGTTAACTGTTGTAAAGTGTTCCAAATCCACAATTATGCTGTGAGGAAGCAATGTATTTTGTTTCTTAATAAAAGAATCTGCATTATTTGTTAATTGATTTTAATTTATAATGATGAGATTACTAATGATGCACCCCTTTTACCTGTTCTGAGTCATGTCCTAATGAATATGAATGTTCATTGGTAGGGTAGCACCTCCAATGTGCAAAATTTTACTGTGAAATTATGTGAATTTGTATGCTACTTGTGTTTATGTTGGATTAAATTCATATTTCTAAATTCGGCAGCCTCTTCCCTTCCTTGGTTCATTTTCAACTGTCAAAAGTCACAGCTTTCCCAAAAGCATTATAAATAACATGAAACAAATGTAAATGAATGAGAAATAAGGATGACAAATTCCCAACTTTTTTGTGTGTGGGGGGGTGGTGGTTAGTAAGAGGGAAAGTATATGAAAATGTGTTCTTTATTCTATACACAATTAAGTTCTTATAGATTTAGGACATTATAAAAGCAGCCATAAATTTTATCTGTAGATAGTGAAGATAATCTATAGTTTACTTTTCTTCTTTATATGCATGTCAAAATGTATTAGCTGTATTATATTGATTTAAGATCAAATTTCCTCCCACATAGAGGAATTTAACACTAATTTCACAATTAATATAGTAATTTTATATAGAAATAATAATTAATATATAAATTTGATCAAACATAGCTTCTTTTATTCATTGAGGAATATTTGTACTTGAGTCATATGTGATGTTAGTATTTCTTTAAGTTATCAAAAAATTAATTTAGTAACTGTGAATAAAGTTAAATAAATGCATCTGTTTTGCAATAAAAAATAATTATTTTTATGTCTAAACCTTTAATGTGATCATTTAAACTATAATTCATTTATTTCAAATGTTCTCCACACTAAAATTTAACATTTTAAAATCTTGTTTTCCAAGAAATGTTCTTGACAAGAACTAGAGAATTCCAGCATTGGAATTATAAAAATGCTTTATTCCTATAAATTTAAAAAATGATGTATTATTACAGGATTTGTGCCATTTGGAGTAAACAAAATATATTTTTATTGTTTTAAAACTAAACCAAAACTATAATTTGGTAATTATTTATACCAAATTATTTGCACTAACAATAATAATTAAAGAGTAATTCTATGTAATTGAGGCCATGTTATAATTTTTATAAATATACAGCTTCTATAATTGCTAATGTTTTGTTTTATCATTATCTACATTTCAAAATTCACAAGCACTGTTAAAAATATCTATGGCTGCCTGACTTAAAGGTGACTTAAAACAAGTGTTTTTATTTTATCTGCTCACAATTAAGTTCTACAATGTCAAGATCTTCAGCTGGGATAACATGTAAGACTGAGACACAATTGGACAACTTGAATGAGGCAACATGTTTGGGTCATTAGCTAAGAATATTGACGCAAATTCTAGATTCTCTTTCATGTAGCCACTCCATGTAGAGAGCCTGGGTGACCTAAGAAAAATGTGTTTTCTGCATTACAAAAACACATGTTCAAAGGAGCAATCCTCCAACATATGTTTTAACAAAAACCTGCTTGCTTTATGCTTACTAATATCCCCTTGGCCAAAGCAAGTCATAACCAAACCCAGCCTCATGGGTGTGAATATCAGGGGAATGATTCTTCGGGGGCCACTCATATATAAAATCTACCAAAGCACTATTTTTCATAATGTGAGGTTTTCTACCAATTGTAGGTAAAATTTGAATGCAAGCTTCCTAGTTTTATCTCTTGGTTTTATTGAAGCTTCTTTCCATTTGAAGACCACATAGAAAATCATGAGAAACTTAATTTTATACTGAAAGATGTTTCTGAATCTAAAATCTTCTTATGTTTTTAAATTAACAATTGAAGTGCAAAATAATATAGGGCTGTGAACTGAAGCTTGGAGTTATAATAAATTTTTATAGAAGAAAAAATAAAGCTGGAACACTAGATTATAATATAAATATATCAATGACAACTTACACATTTCATTTTTAAAATTCTTTATTGCTTAAAGCATTTTAAGTGGTAATAATGGGTACCACATATAAATTTTTTCAGGTTCTTTCTTCTCTTCAGTTTTAAGGAGATACTTATCTACTTGTTGTTCATTTGTCACATAATAAGCACACTGAATAGCTTTTTAAAAAAAATCTTTATTCCGTATGACTGTCCAACAAATATGTTAGATATTTGTATTTTTATTACTCCAATTTGTTGATTTTCACCTCCCATGTCGGAAAGTGGGTTGTAAGACAGAGTGACTTGGATGGGTAAGCATTTTTAGGAGGTCATACATGTGTATCACTTTGTATGACTTCCTAAATATCACCAAGTGGATATTTCACAAACTGCCTCCCTTAAATGTTCTCTGCAATCTCATTCAAAATAACTTCCTGCCAAAGCACTTGTCATCTGCTCTCTTAGTTCCATTCACTCCTTTTCTCATCTGATGTAGTTTTCTGATCCGAATCTCCTTAACTTATCTTTCTTTAACTTTTCAAATCTTCTATTGTAAGAATATTTATTTTAGACAGTCCACTTAACTTCCTTTAGAGGTTCCTAATACCCAGTTTCTTTCTTCAAAGTTATATTCAATAAAAGTGGTTTTCTAGCAGATGCAAAAAAAAATGTATAGAAATAAATTTGCATACATCTGAAACATACATAATAGGAACTAAAATTGGAGAGGGATTACTTTACATGTAAAAATGCTTTTCTGATTGTAAAGTGCTCTACAAATTTAAGGCGTTATTATGAATAATAATGGTGATGTTGATGGTGATCATGAAATCAGTAGCCTTTACTAAAAACTAGTTCAGCCATGAGCTGTTCAGTTAATTTAATATTCATCATAGAATACCTTCCAAATCATTGAACTGTCCATGATATAATAGCAGCTATTTTCAGAAAGATTTTTTTACATGGGTGCATTTACATACCAGAGTCTTCAATGCTAATATATGTAAGATGAAAGTTATTAACGTGGAAGTCTTATTGTCATGTGAAGTAATTAGCAGATAATTTGATAATTGACTAGGTCTGCTATATTTAATAGATTCTCCTCAAGTCTGTAAACGTTTGGTTTATTTTAAAACTTATCCTAAAACAAAATATGGGAATTATATGAGTGCTGCTCTGCACAAAACATAAAATCAATGTTAAACCTTAAACACTGAAGGGACATCATTGTAAACTAGTTATTGATGTACTGAAGTCATTTGCACCTGCCATGGAAGATAGATTGTGACACTATCAATTGAACTGGAAGTGGATGTACTCACATAGCTGCCATGTAAACCAGCAGCCCACCATCTGCAAGATTTCATGCATATTTTGTGCAGATAGCTATACCATATTTTGACAACCCCAAATCAGCTTTAATCTGTCAATTTCAAAGTTTGTCACCAGAAAGTTCATCTGAAGGAGAATGTCTGCTCAATTCATGTTAAATGAAAAATGATTACAGTAGATAACGCTTTACAAAATGCACCATTTCTTGGAAAAATATAGTTGTTTAACATAGTTATTATGTACTTTCAAGGCATATTACAGTTTTTTTAAAAAGCACATCTTAAAACGCCAATATACAGTATATAATGAATGATATATTTACTCTCCGAAGGCATATGGCAATAGCAGTAAAACTAAAGAGGCTTTCTCTGTAATAATTCTTCATTTGCATAACAATATGTGAGGGGATAAAACATGCTGTAGTGTTGAATTCTCATTTCTGGTTCAATTTGAGGGAGGCTTGCGATTCTATGCCAAAATGAACTTTTTTTCCTAGAGTGTGCACAGCCTTTCATTAAGGCCATTTGGCATTGGTGAGGGTGGGTGTTTTGGAAGAGAACCAGGGCTGTTTTCTGTAGTGCCCTCTCACTTACACATCTCACTGGCCGTATTAAGTGGCAGCTGAAAATTATCAAGGTACAAAAGATATGCCTTTTAGCTTCAAAGAAATCATAGTAACTAGAAACGGGAGAAGAAAGATTTCCCAAAACTGACACGATTGCTCATTTTTTTTCTCTTTGTTTTTCTCATGACCATTTATCCTCTGTATACTCTCCTCCATCTCTACCCACTCCCCTACACCTGAAATCACCACACCTTGTTCATGTCGATGAGCTCTTTCTCTGTTTTTTTTTTTTGTTTTTTTTTTTGTTTTTTTGTTTTTGTTTTTTTTTGTTTGCTTAATCCCTCCACCTCCCAGGCTCCTACTTCATTGCTAACCATTTCATCGTTTAGAAGCATGTTATTTAGCCTCCGCGTTTGTGTGTTTCTCGGTTTTCTTCTTGCAATTGATGTCTAGTCCCATACCATTTTGATCAATAGAAGGTACTTCATAGGATTTTAATTTTCCTAAATTTATTGAGACTTGTTTTATTGTTTAACCTGTGTTCCATTTGTAGATCTGGTTCGGTGGTCTCTGGAAAATGTTCCATATACACTTTGAATATTTCCTGCCTATTCCTCTGGCCTGCAGTTTCAGTTGAGAAATCAGCTGACAATCTCATGGGATCTTCCTTGTACATACTGCTTTTCTCTTCCTATTTTTAAGACACCTTAATTTTGTTTAGCCTTTGGAATTTTGATTATGAAATGAAGTGTGTAGCATGGACATCTTTGGGGTCATCTTGTTTGGCAATGTCTACACTTCTCAGACTTGTATGTCTATTTCCTTCCCTAAGTTAGGGAAGTTTTCTGCCATTTTTTATTCTATTAGATTTTCAGCCTCTTGTTTTTTTTTTCCTTCTGGCACCCCTATGATGAGAATGTTGGCACACTTAGTATTATTCCAGAGGTCCCTTCAACTATCCTCAAATGCTTTTATTCACTGTTCTTTTCCTGCTCTGATTGTGTTTTCTGCTACCTTTTCTTCAAGATCACTTATTTGATCATCTGCTTCATCTAATCTACTGTTGACTCCCTCTAATATATTCTATTTTTAAATTATTGTATTCTTCAATTATGACAGGTTCTTTTTTATGTTGTATATACTACTTTTAAAAATGGTTTCTATCTCTTTGTATAAGTTCTCACTTGTTTCATCTACTTCTCCCCCTAAGTTAATGAACATTTTTATAACCAGTCTTTTGAACTTGGTATCTGATAGATTTCTAGAGTTTTATTCTTTCATTTGGGGCATGTTTCTTTGTCTCCTGATTTTTGCTGCCCTTCTGTGTTTGATTCTGTGCATTAGATCTGTTGTGTCTTCCAGTCTTGACAGAGTGATATAAAAGAGATCCAGTGCTCAGTTTCCTTGGTCATCTGAGCAGTGTGCCCCCAGAGTGTCTGCTGTGTTTGTTGTGTGTGCCCTCCTATTGTAGTTGATCCCCACTTACATCAGTGGGTAGAGCTGACCCTTAGGCTAACTGTCTTTGAGGTCTGGCCATGACTACATCAGATGAGCTGTGGTGTTGGGGATGACCCCAAATGGAATGTTAGTTGCTTTAGCAGGGCTCTGGTGTCAATGAAGTCCACCCTTCATATGTGCCATTTATGGATCTGGTTGGGTGGTTCTCTTGTGCAGTATGAAGCCTTCTGGGCGGTGTGGAGCCTCTTGAGAGGGCTCCTGTGCAAGCCCAATTAAGCCACTACCTATGCCAAGCTTGGGGCCACTTGGTAATGATCTATAGTTGGTAGCCATTTGTGTTTTTTGTGGAAGCACTAGGAGAAGCTACGATGTGAACTAAGGCCAGCTGCTACTCTTTCCAGGTTGGGACTCTTCAGTGGGCATCGCACTGTGGACTGAGATCAGCCATACTTGTGCTGGGTCACTTAGGAGAAGCTACATTCCAGGCCAATAGTAGCCTCTGCTTATGCCAGGCTTGGGGCCACCTGTTGGGAGTTACAAAGCAAGTTAAGACCAATTGCCACTTCTGCTGGGCTTGGGGGTCACATAATAAGAGCTGTAAGGTATGCTAAGACCCACTACTTGTTTGGGTCTTTGAGAGATTTTGGGAAAGACTGCAGTATGATCCAAAGACTGCCACTTGTGTAGAGGAGCCACTGGAAGAGGCTCAGGCCAGGCAGGTGAGATGCTTAAGGGAGTCTCAGGGAATCACCAGGGCAGGGTGACCAGTTATAGCCAGGTTCATGGACAGTTCCAATCTGGTCCCCTTCTGTTCCTGGCCAGATGGGTGGGAGGAGAGTTCAACAAAGATACAACTGTGCCTGACAATGGTTCTGCCCCCAGAGAGAGCTGTTCTAGCCTCTGCCCTTCCAGCCCTCACGCTGAAGTTAATCAATTTAGTTCTTACCCATATATACCTGGCTGTTTCTGTGCTGAAGCTTAGAGCAAGAGAGTTTTTGAGTGAGTGAATCTTGTTAAGTACCTTTAAGAGAAGTGTTTCAGCCCTTCATTTTGCTCAGATGCTATCCTTGCTGGTTTTCATAGCCAGATGTTATGGGCACTCCTGTTCCCAGAACTGGTCCCACTGTAGGGCTTGGTGCTCCTTGTTCATCAGGGGAACCTCCAGAGCTGAGATATCCCACCTGACTTTTAACCACCAAACATGGATGTGGAACCAGCCCATTACATGCCTTCACCCCTCCTACCCATCTCAACAAGGCTTCTTTATTATATCCTTAGTTATAGGAATTCTGTCCAGCTAGTCTTCAGTTATTCTCAATTATTGCTGTTCTACAATTTCATTGTATCTTTCATGTAGTCTTGGAAAGAGGAGAGCAAAGAGTTTGTCTCCTCCCCCATATTGACCCAAAGTCTCCCAAATATGTCTTTAAATAAATGCAAGTATTTCACTAAGTGAATTATACTTTTACATGTAGTTGAAATAAGCAGTTGAAAGCAAAGAGAATAATAATTATGTATTAAACGAGAAACAGTGTCTTAAGAGTGGAAGAGTAGGGAGTGCGATAGTCAAATGTGTCAGGAGCCAACCCAATCTATTATGGTGTTGAACAGTTAAACATGAATATGAGTACAGTATTATGAAGACATGTCTTTCATGGGAAGAAATATGCATTGCCATTCTTCACTTAGCATTGCATAGTTGTTTTGAATTGAAACACTTTTAGTATTTCTCCTATCCCAAAGCACACAATTGTCACTGCTTACCTGACATTGCTAGTAAATTTTAAGTCAATAAGGAATTTCCCTAGTTTTACACTACGCTGTGTGACTGGAGAACTGGCTCATTGCAGACTCTCTTTTCTGTGGATAATACTTTTGTTTTGTTATCCCAAGTATAAACAATATGCAGAATTACTCTATCAGGTAAATAAATGTATGTGTGATGAAGAATAAGTATGCTCTAATAAAGACAAAGAACTTTCTGAGACTTATTCAATCTTTATTGGTAGAGATTATTCATTAATTTTATTAAAACCCAACATAACCTGCCTGGTGTGGTTCAGTGGTTAAGCATTGCCCCATGAACCAGGAGGTCAAAATTCATTTCCTGGTCAGGACACATCCCTGTGTTTTGGGCTTGATGCCCAGTAGGGGGCATGTAGAAGGCAGTGATCAATATTTCTCTCATATTGATGTTTCTATCTCTTTCACCCTCTCTCTTTCTCTAAAATCAATGAAAACACACACACATAAAAAACAAAAACAAATTTTAGTATCACTTTGCAGTTCTTGTCTTGTAATTTTCTCTTTCTGTCATTAAATCCATATGTACATAATCTTAAGAATATATTGGACCACACAATAAAAAAATGAATGGACAAGAGTACTTTGTAAAATGTATATTTTGGAGATCATTAAGGCAATTGAATATTAAGAATACATCATTATTCATATAATAAATGAAGTGTTGATGATTTGAAAAGGGTGACCTATTAGGAAATAAATTACTATAAAAATACAAACTCCTGATTAAAGATTGTCACTTAAATCCATATTGTATGTGTCTTGTCAATATTAACCTACAGTGAAATGACTTATGCTTCTCTTTAGATCTACAATGTCATGATGCATGATAGTTGTTTTTGTAATGAAGAGACAAGTCATTCAATTCCTATGGATGTTTTCATGCAGATGAGGGCAGAAATGAACAGAGAGAAAGGATATAAGCTCACACAGATAAAGCTCCAATTTTCTCGCTAACTTTAGGAGATGGAAGACATGGACTGGAAGGTGCTTAGTTAAAACATTTTTTATTTGAGAGGATATTTCTGTTAGTATTACCTAAACTTTTAAATTGACTTATTTAAACCTGCTCAATTTTTCTGATTCCTGCATTTGATTGATTTTCCATATCTTATCTTCTCTCTAGCATCTTCTAAAAATATATATTTAACTAGAGGCCCAGAGCACAGATCCATGCACCAGTGGAATCCCTTGGCCTGGCCTGCACCCTCTTGCAATCTAAGACCCCTTGAGGGATGTTGGACTGCTAATTTCGGCCCTAACCCTGCAAGCCAGGCCAAAGGACCCCACTGGTGCATGAATCTGTGCACCTGGCCTCAACTTTGGTTAATCCGTTCCTGCCCTCCCTGTCCTTCCTTCCCTCTGAGATTCATCAGTCTATTCCATGTTTTCATGCCTGTGTGTTGAGTATCTTCCCCCTGGTGGTCAGTGAACATCATAGCTACTGGTCAAATAGTTGAACAGTTGCTCAGGCTTTATATATATATATATATAATATTTATTAGATATCATCTGTTATTTCATCTGCTTCATCAATGACACTCATATTTTTTAGATTATACATTTAGGCCTAATGTTAGTGTTTTCTTAGAGTGATTCTATTCTACTCTTTTGCCCACTTTTAACTATAATTTAAGCAATGACTTATTTACTTATTTCATGTTTTCTAACCAGATTCTTCTTCCCCCATAGATTTTCCAATTATTCTTTCAGTGGCACCCTTCCCTTTTTTTTTTTTTTGCAGAAAAGGAATCAATATTATAACTACACTTTTTGTGTTGTTATCACCTGGTAATGTTGGGAGGCCTAGGTCTCACACAGCCAATAAAGTTAGCAAAGTCACTGCCCCAAAGATAAAGTGAGACTAATTTACTTTGGCAGCTAACACACCCCAAGAGATTTGGGAGCCCAGCCAACCTGAACTTGGAAGCAATGATGAAGCTGTCTACTGCTTGAGAATCTCTTTGTTGTGATTCAGCACAAAAAGGGTGGCACCGGACAAAGTGGTACCAAGTAGATTCTATGAGCTCTAGATTTCATCCCCTGAGTGTTGTTCCATGAACTAGACCATAATTACAACAGGAAATGATATAGAATAAGGCAGTGCATCTCCAACAAAAATATATTAGGGAATTAAATATATTAATCGCAGGGTGATATCTCTGCAACTGAGGGTAAGAGAAAGCTACAAATACTAAGAATGATTTTAGTGACTTTTTTTAGTTGCATTTCAGGCCCCAATACTCTTCTGATTTTGCTGAGGTACAGTGCAAAGAACAGAGCTGAGATTTTAACTATTGGTGCTTTTAGCTGAATTTTTTTTTTCCTATCAGTTACCATGAATACTTCCCCAAAGAGCATATCCAGGATGCTCTCAATTAACTTCAGAGTAGGTGTGAGTTGATACCAAATTCTCGGTGTCAGGATCAAATATAGTACTTTTCATTGTATCATTTTATACATGGAAATTTCCATAGTTACTCATGTAGCAATTAATAGAATCCTGAACCAAAAACTTCTATGTGTCCAAGAAAATAGGCAGGTATGACAAAAATGAACAAGATACTAAAGTATAAATAATAATACCCCCCAGTTTTAATAGCTTCTTACTGAATTTGAATTCTTTAATTTAGACATATGCATACTGTATAAAACTATTTATAGTTCTTTAATGCGATATAAGTCTAACTTTTAGATTTTTTAATCATTAAATTTGAAGACATGTTGTTAGAATTTTTTTTAGGAATTAATAGAATGTACTTACTGTGATGCTATTTTAAATATACTTACAAAATAATTCTTTTTTTTAAGGCTTGTATGATAAATGGATCTTCTGTATATCACACAAGACACTATAGTTTGCTTGACATTTAGGTCTTCTTTTGAAGTCAGGAAAGACAATAAAACACAAAGATTTTAGCTCTAATTTCTACCCCTATTTATTTCTGTCATTCTGCTGCTTAGCAGCTGCAGACCTAGCTCTTACCTCTAGGCAAGCAGGCAAGCAAGCAAGCAAGCGTCTCTTTCCTGAACTAATGGCCATGCAGTTTCTTGGATTAATTGCCAAGTCAATGGTGCAGCCTGAACGTTGTTTCCCCAGGAGACCTGGTACTTCATATCAGCAACTTTTTGAATTTGCTTTGGCCTTAAGTTTGCTCCCAGTCTTAACCCTTTCTAGACCATTTGTATTCTAATGGATAGCCACATTAAGTACTAGTATATGATCTTATGGAATAGACGCATCTTTCAAAAGGACTTGAGAAAAGTAGAAACAAACAACTGACTTATTATAAAATAAGGAAATCGTCTTTGAAAAAATAGATTTCTTTTTAAAAAAGAGAAACGTCACATCTTCTTTGTTAGTCATTTTGTGCTAGTAGTTTTATATATTTTTTTGCTATATGTATAGTATAAACATGTTGGTTTTATGTTCAACCAAAAATCTTAAAAGTATCTTTCTCTAAAGTTCATAGATTGAGGAATGTGATTTGAAGATTGTACATACTGAATATTTAATATAAACTTGCCTCATATAAATATGAACACAATTGGAATTTAGTCCCTTTGTGTTATCAAATTGCCAATAATCTATTCCCAGAAATGTCGCAGGAGGTAAGGAATTCTACAACCTGTGTGGGAGGCCTGTGACTTGGTCCTCTCACCCTTAACACTGATGCTTATTGTCCCTATTTTTTTCACCTGCTTTGAGAGCACCAACCTTGCTCTGTGCACTTTGCACCCATGCAGGGATTTTTTATTCCTTTTTCTTATGGATTGTGTGGCATTTATGTAATGGGATTGTTTCATGATTATCTAACCTAATAATAGAATAATATGCAAATTAACCATCACTCTACTACACAAGCCACGCCCACCAGCCAATCATGGTGATTATGCAAATTAACCCAACCAAGATGTCAGTTAATTTGTATAGCAAGACAGAGTAGAAAGAAGCCAAGCCTGTAGAAGGGAGTGAAGCTGGGGAGAAGCAAGCAGTGTGGGAAGAAGGGAGGAAAGCAGGTGGGGCAGTGACCATAGCAAGAAGCCCTATTGTAGGAACCTTCCTACAATGGACCACTAGTTCATTAATAATATACTTGAGATAATCCTAAATACATATCCACTTGTTATGTTTACCAGTAAGTCCTGATGCTTTGCACTCAATGCCTCAGACAAACAGAAGCTCTTTTTTTCTGATAACTTTTTTTGTGCTTAAGATAAAACTTAAGAAATTCATGACTGGCCCTAACCGGTTTGGCTCAGTGGATAGAGCGCCGGCCGGCCTGTGGACTCAAGGGTCCCAGGTTTAATTCCGGTCAAGGGCATGTACCTTGATTGGGGGCACATCCCTAGTAGGAGGATTGCAGCAGGCAGCTGATCAATGTTTCTCTCTCATTGACGTTTTTGATTCTCCCTCTCCCTTCCGCTCTATAAAAAAAATCAATAATATATATATTTTTTAAAAATCATGGCTGGAAAAATGCACTCTCCTGGCATAGATGGGAAAAATATGAGAAAATTGTGGTTGACTTCCTTTTATAAGGAGTCTCAGAATCCAAAGTAGATGGTGCTTGGGTAGCATGGTATCACCTCTCACCTAGCTCTGGCCTTCTGATGGCTACTGAGCTGCACACCTGGTGGACCAGGCTTATTCACTGCATCTCTACACTTTGAGAAACCAGAACATAAGGCTGACAGATTTTTGTACTATGAAATTTTTATTAACTATTTTTATATACATATACATATGCATATTATCAGCATACATATTTAATTCTCCTTCATTTTGTCTCTAAATAACCAGAAGAAAGAAAAATTAGTTCTCATATAAATTCATAAACTCTATCATTATTATCAAGTATGTTTTATCTATATAAGAGAAATTGTATGTGTTTACATATGAATGTTTTTAATTGAGTTAATGACCTTACTTTAAAAAATATATATAATATATATATACTATTGATTTTTTTACAGAGCGGAAGAGAGAGGGAGAGAGTTAGAAACATCGATGAGAGAGAATCATCGATCAGCTGCCTCTTGCATACCCCTTACTGGGGATGTGCCCACAACCAAGGTACATGCCCTTTACCGGAATCGAACCTGGGGCCTTTCAGTCTACAGGCCGATGCTCTATCCACTGAGCCAAACCGGTTTTGGCTAATGACCTTACTTTTAATGTTTTTCTTAAAATTTAATGGGCAGACATATGTGAAGACTCTATATAATGAACTAAGACTACCCTGCTGTGTCTTAACCATCAGTACATGCCTGTGCTAAGCTAGGTTCCACTTCCAGTTTATTTCAATTAAGTATCTGCAATGTAATTACATGGCACAGGAAGGATCTGTTGATGTTGTGAATTTGATTTTTAATAATATTACTCTAAACTATAATGTGACTTTATAATTGAAAAATTCTGTTAGGTAATTATCTTTTTATGTTGGGAAAGTCCCATTTGCATGCTCATTGGGAAGAATTTCCTTTAAGTGGTGATGGTACTAGAATCACTTCTTGATATATTAACTGCAAATCTTTTCTTAATATACCTTTCAGCTAAAAAATATATATATATTTTTTTATTTCAAAACAGAAGAGAGAGGGAGAGAGAGATAGAAACATCAATGATGAGAGAGAATAATTGATTGCCTGTCTCATGCAAATCCCACACTGGGCATGGAGCCTGCAACCCAGGCATGTGACCTGACTGATAATCAAACCATGACCTCCTGGCTCATAGGTTGATGCTCAATCACTGATCCATGCCAGCAGGGCTGGCACTTTTTCTTTCTTTTGACTAAAAATAATTCGAAAACATCATACATGAAGAATTCCCATTTACTGTGAAAACTGCTCATTTATATATTATATTTGCTTTTTCTTAATTTTTTCTTCTGCTGTCTCTATTCCCCAACCACATTTTCTTTTTGTCCCTTTCTCAAGTTTATAGATTTCTGTTGGGAAATAAGGTTTTAAGTGATGGCAGGCCTTAATATTCAAGTTGCTAATGAGTGCTTGGCTTTTTAGTTTTGGGACATCATTTTCCTATAGTTGGAAACAAAATTGGAAACAACTGCTGGAAAGTGATGGCCTTGTGCAAAGGAATTTAGTGAGTTTCACTTTAATTGATACTCCATGGTTCATATTCTTACCAGAACTGAGGGGGAATTGTAAAAATTAGGTATGTACTGTTGAAGAGAAATACCCACAATAATAATGTTATACTACTTATAATATCCACATTATTTTAAATATTAAATAATACATATTAATTTACTTCAATTAATGTATTCATTATCATTGGTTGATATGTCATTTCCAATGAATTTTTAAAAACAAGGACAAATAAAAATATTCACAGACATATGCATTTATATGGAACTCTTTTCATAAAGTGTGCTTCATTTACACAACTGAGTGCCACCATAGCTCATAAAACAGAAGGAAAAGGGGTGGGTGGGGGAGGAAGAAAAGGGCAAAAGGGGACCAAATGGTGATGGAAGGAGACTTTACATGGGAGGGTGAGCACACAATACTATCTATACACAGATGATGTATTATAGAACTGTACACCTGAAAGCTATCTACATTTATTAGCCAATGTCACCCCAGTAAATTCAATTATAAAAACAACAACAAGAAGAAACAAATTCCTTTTCACCTGGCTCTGTGTGAAGTGTTTATGACAGGATGGATTTTTGGATTACATTAAAAAATCAGAGACAGTTTTGCAAGAATTGCTAATTCAGATCAAACTTAATGACCTCTGAATTGAACATATTTTTATAATGGAAATAAAAATAATAATTGAATAATTACAAGTATACTGAAACATAAATGGAATGGTTTTCAATTTGGGAATTCTCATTATTAACTATATCAGCATCCTGAAAAGAATTGGATTTATTTTTACCCATTTTAGGTAAAAATTTAATTCCTTATTATTATTTTTTGGTAGAAAAATTAGTAATTCAATTTTTTCCATTTCCCTAATATAAAAATCAAATACTCTAAATATAAATAGTACTCCAAAGAGAAAGGGTAACATATATATAGCTAATATTAAATACAGTATTAATAATAAACCAATGTATGCAAAAGATTGCTTATGTTTATTCAATAATTAGCTTACCTTATTCTCATTTTCTTTTACTTAAAATACTTTAAAGTTATAATGGACTCTAATTAAATAAAGCATTTGTATGACCACTGATAGTAAAAGGGGAATTGGCTCTTTAATATTGAAATTTTAGAAACCTAAAATAGGAAATATAATTGGAGCAATTTTTGATGTAATGTATTTAAGTTTCTACTGCAACAATAATGTCTGGAAAGTATATTTAAATCCCCTTGAGTTAAGGAAGAATAAATGACATGTATTTTGTCACTGTGACTTCTTTTAGCTTGGCATTTGAAATTGACCTCACAGTATTGCCCCCCGAGAAGAACTTTGGCTGTGATCTCTGACGTTAGACCTCTCTGCAGTCTTTATCTTGGACCTTTGAGACTGAAAGCTGCCATATTACGTGAACTGTGGTCAGTTCTGTGTCAACCAGTTTTATTCACAAGGGATCATGCTGAGAATTGGGAGCCTGCTATACTTAAGAAATTCATAGCCGCCTGGACAAAGTTGTTTTTCTTTTCTTTTAATTGATGAATGCTTACTGGCCCTCTAGAGAATATAACGACTATGGCAACTTGGTCTGGAATAGTAGACCAAGTCACTACCTTGTAGCCTTTTAGTTCCCCCTAAATAAGGGCTCCTAAATAAGAGTTGAATAGTTAAAACTGTCTAGTTTATTTGTTCAATATGTAGTTTTTCACATATAGTACCATGTTGATTTTGTTCTTATGTGGCTGATAATCTAATCATTGCTTAAATGTATGTTAGATACATAAAGTTACAATGATTTAATTTCTTAAGCAATACTGAGCTACGCTGGGTAGGAGGAAGAATTTCTTCTGGTGTACTGAATTACCTTGTATATCTCCACCCTATAAGTAACTTTTGAAATAGCATTTATCAGGTCTCAGAGCTTTGTCATGGCAATCACTAATATTTCATTTGGAAGAAAAAATGCTTTTTGAAAAGTTACTTTTTATTACTATTTTTAAATATATTTTATTATTTTTTTTACAGAGAGGAAGAGAGAGGGATAGAGAATTAGAAACATCAGTGAGAGAGAATCATTGATCAGCTGCCTCTTGCACACCCCCCACTGGGGATGTGCCCGCAACCAAGGTACATGCCCTTGACTGGAATCAAACCTGGGACCTTTCAGTCTGCAGGCCGATGCTCTATCCATTGAGCCAAACCGGTTCCGGCTTTATTACTATTTTTGCATGTGTCAAGATGTGCTAGTTATCTGGTGACCTTGTGGCCATGAACTCATAATTTCATCTACTTTTCTTGAAGAGAGAAAGCCCCCATCAGCCAAGGTCAATTCTCTTGTGGAAGGGTCAATTCAGTAGCCAACACTCATAGTAACTGATAGATGGTGACAGAATTGTGCTTTACAGATTTCTGCAGACAGAAAGGGATATAAGAAATATTTCCAAAATCATGACATGTCATAGGAGGTAGGTCTTAGAAATATCTAAATTAATAAGATAAGTGGTTACTTCCCAAAATATGAATAATTTTTAGATAAATCTAAAAGTGGTATTCTATAAAATGACTAATTATTAAGCTTTAATATAGTATATCATAGTCAATTAATCTTAAGAGTTAAGTTTGGATAAGTATTTGAATGAAAAAACAAAACAAAACAAAACCAAAATACAAATGTTTTTATGGTAGCCTGTAATAATCTTTTTAAAGTTATCTTCTGGAAGGATTATTTTGACCTGATATTATAATACTATAAATATTATATGTGCATTCATTAATTCAAATATTTAGTAAATATTTATTGAGAACATACCTTGTGCAAGGAACTATGCTAAAAATATAAGGACAAAAAAGTTTATTTGAGGAGATAATTTATGATTAAGTACTCAGAAAAATATAAACTTATACTTTAGGTTGAGTGCTTCAAAAGAAAAGTTTGTTTCTGGCTGGCATGGTGCAATTTTTTGTCAGATTGATAAAAAGTGTATTTTTGGTGTGCCTCATACTTTTAGTAATTAATTTGTGTGCCATGGCATGGAAAAAGTTGAACATTTCTGTTGTAAACCATAGTAAAATTTGGATCTTTATTCTAAAAGCAATGGCAAATCATTGATGAACTTCAAAGAGACAAATAACATTAATACATTTTCATTTCTAAATGTCTGGCTTCTATGGGGTGGGACAGGAATGGACACTGTCCGGGCAGTAATTTGGTTCTTATAGTTGGACAGGTGGGAGATTGAGCAGCTAGACAAATGAGGGATAAAAAGTTAAGGATAAAGTAAGTAGGCAAGGTCAAATCTTCTATTTCTGCTTTTTCTGCTGAATATTTGAATATTTGCTACATATATATATTTGCTTTTTTACAGAGAGGGATAGAGAGTTAGAAACATCGATCAGCTGCCTCTTGCACACCCCCTACTGGGCATGTGCCCGCAACCAAGGTACATGCCCTTGACCAGAATGGAACCTGGGACCTTTCAGTCTGCAGGCTGACACTCTACCACTGAGCATAACCGGTTTTGATTATTTGCTCATTCTTGACAGGAATATTTTCCTTCGCTCTGTGAGCCTGGTTTTACTCCCACCCTGCTGTCTTGATAACAGTCATGGCTAAGAGGTGGCAGAGAGGCCAGAAAAGGGTAGTGCTGCCTTCAAAGTCCTAGAAAAGACATGCAGGAATTTTCTAACTTTTAGTCATTTTGATGCTTGTTTTATCTCTACACCTCTCAAATAACTCAGTTGAGGGTTCCAGTAGTTAATTCTGAATCTGTGGCTTCCACAAATGCAATTCAGCAAGTCATGTTAAATTGTTTCCTTTATTTTATTTATTTATTATTATGTGTTTTTTTTTTTTTAATATTGTTATTGATTTCAGAGAGGAAGGGAGAGGGAGGAAGAGAAACATCAATGATGAGAGAAAATCACTGATCTGTTGACTTGTGCATGTCTCACACAGTGGATCTAGCTAACAACCCTGGCATGTTCCCTGATCTGAAAGTGATCCCCATTCAGGGCATGCATAAGAATCAACCAATGCATGCATAAATAAGTAGAATGACAAATTGATGCTTCTCTCTCTCTTGCCTTTCCTCTGTCTCTCTAAAATTAATAAATAAAATATTTTTAAGTGCACTCTCTTGACTATATGCCTATCTGTGCAGGCTGCTTTGGTGTCTTAGCTTTAACTGCCTTAGGTTTTTTGTGTGTGTTTTTCCTAAGAAATCTATTAAGCCACAGCTTGGTTTCATTTCCTACTATGTTGTTTTCTAAATTGGATTCTATGGTCTTGTGCTTAGATAAATCTGGAAAAGATAAACTCTTTGTTCTTTTACCTTAAACTTCTTTTGTCTTTGTTTTGTTTTGTTTTTTTTAATTTCTTTATTGATTAAGGTATCACAATTTGTCCTCATCCCCCCATTCCCATCCCATACCCCTCCCCCACGCATGTCCCCACCTCCCTGTTGTTCGTGACCACTGGTTAGGCTCATATGCATGCACACAAGTCCTTTGGTTGATCTCTCTCCCTTACCCCTACCCTCCCCCACCTTCCCTCTGAGGTTTGACAGTCTGAGCTATGCTTCCTTGTCTCCGGGTCTGTTCTTGTTCATCATGATGATTATTGTAAGACTTCTCAGAACTGTCATTCCAGAACCTTAAAGATTGGTAGTGAAAGTTTTAGATTTATTGAATAATCAATTTTCCTCTGGAGTATATTGTGGGACTAATGTCTCATCAAATATGCATGGTATTTGTCAAAGTCATGCAATCAATATGAAGGCGCATTTTCATTCTAGACATGAGGTTCTACTCTTTGCATTCTGAGGTATCTGAAGTATCTCTTACCTTGTGCTAAGTATTAGGTGTTTTGTTTTCCAACTTTTCTTTTTTTTTTGTATTTAAAGACTAATATCAGAGTGATCTCATGGTATGAACCGGATGGCTCAGTGTCAGGGCAGCCAAATGTCTCCACAGTCCACATTTCTCTGTTTTTTGTTTTTTTTGTTTGTTTGTTTTTTGTTTTGTTTTGTTTTTTAATTTGTGAAGGAGGGATCTCTGAACCATGAACTTAACTACCCATACGGCCTTTCAATGTACTTTCTGGGAACAAGTGGCATGCATACGCATAGTCTGACATTTTTTTATTATTCTTGGGACCATGACATGGATTCAATCAGAATCCCAAAGCTCCTCATTTTATACCAACAATTTCCCCACATCTGAAATGGGAGACATTGATGTTGTGACAATGAAGAAAAATATGCAGGCAAACTGTACATTTGCATATCAAACAGGCATATAAGGCAAATCACAACCAAAAACACATTGATATAAGATGATCTCTGTGGTAGAAATATTGCCCTTAGAAACCTAAGATTATGAAGTGTTACACTCACGTTGGCAGAAGGGAGAAGCTGCTACACACTCTATAATCTGCTTCTGAAGATAGTGAGGAGACATTCCAGAAGGATGAAGGGAGCACCGTTCTCTTCAGAGTAGTGAAGACATAGGTAGTGTGCATCTGATTCCTTCTCTCTAAGAGTTACCGTTTCTCCCAGCTCTTTCGTATTCATTTGTGTCACATGCTATGCCTCACCCAGAGTGCTGAATACTGAAATTCATAGGTCAGTTCACTTATGTGAATAGTTTAGTTTCTCTTGATGACCTATTGTGTTCAAGGTAGGAGTATACTCTTTCAGCTTTTTCCTGTTCTTTATATTTACATTTTTAATGTTAAATGTGGTGTTCTTTTTGATAAAAAAGGAAATAAAAACACTCTTTATGAATGGTATGAAATAAGTAGATTCTATACTGTCTGGGAAACCTTATAAATAGAGAAAACAGCAGTCAGAATGATATAATTTAGTGTAGCTCAAAAACATTTGTCTTAAATTAGCTGTTTTTTTTTTTCCTGGATTTTTAATTTTTGTTTTTTTGGTGTATCTGTATGTATCTGTGTGCGCACATGCCCACACATGAGAGCTCACACACATGCTGCAATTAGTCATTAGAAGCATTTTCCTTTTCATGTAGCCTTATTTTAAAGTGGAAAACTTTAAGGGAAAGTAAAGTATTAAGTTTGTAATAGTGTAGTTTCAATGAAATTATTGGACATTTTCCTCAAATGATTAAAATAGAAGTATTATGTTTAGGGACACCAAGAATGATTTTATCAACTTCAAAAATTTAAAAATGGGACAGATATGGAATTGGCAAGAATAAAGCTGTACTTAATAGTACCACTTTGTATTTATGGGGTTGTTTAATATATCTTGAGAATCCATTAATAACAGAAAATAGTAATAATAGAAATAATGGTAATAATAGAAATGATAGTAATAGAAAATATAATATAATTAATAGAAATAATAGAAAATATAAATAGTAGAAGTAATAGAAAATATAATATAAATAGAAAAATAGAAAATTCACACATATGCAGGTACATTAGTAGAAGCTTTATGACTTAATTGTTAGAGGTTTATTAATTTAATAGATGCAAAATCAGTAGCATTCAATTTGCCATTTAAGTCCAATCACTCTTTATTCTGATAACCTGCATTTGATGCCATTGATACTCAATAGGTTTAGTCAGAAATGATTTTCAAAATGAGTTGACAGTGGGTCAGATTTCTTTTATAATCAGGTGCCAAGACGATTATGCACACATCCCATTTATTAAGGCCTCTTCTCAAGTAGTAATTTCTATAATATTGGTTTAAAGAAACTAGACAAGATGTGAGTTTTGAGTACAGGTTCACACAAAAAAAAATGTGCAAAGCTGGAATGTAATTGTAGGTTGTATTATTAACTCAAAGGCTGGCGTCATTTCAGAATAAAAAATAACAGTTATGGGAATGAGGACCCCCCTTTTCAATCATGAAAGAGCTTGTGTATGGATATTATGAGGGATTTTCCCGAGCCTTATTCTTAAACAGATTACACTATTCAAAGTCTCAAAGAATCAAAATCATGCTCAGCTGGGGCAGTCAATGTGCAGCCTAAACATGTGACAGATGCAGAGAAAACTTCAAAGATGCCATTACAAATGCCTGTGGAGATATTTAAGGAGCCAGATGCTACTGTTTCATGTCTTCCGCAGCTCCGAATGTGTCCTGTGATCACCTTCCAGAGGGGAGGTGTGGTTCAATCTGGTGAGGAAAAGACGGCCACCTCATCTTTCTGTTGTTGTTGTTGTTTGCATACATTGTATGGCTGGGGTGTGAGGGGCTGGGATTAGTGACTTTAACAGGGGGATTTGCTATTCCTTATACATGGAGGCACTACTGCAAGAAATAATATATATATATATATATATATATATATATATATATATATATATATATGATGTATTCTGTGAAAGCTCTCCTGTCTAAAGAAATGATTTGTAGGTGTGTATTGCCATGGAAACACTTCTTTCCTTCAACTTTTGCTATTTATTTAGACACTAAAAGAGGTAATAAATATATTCATTATGGTTAATGTTTATTTCACTTTTTGTTTGGTGTTGAGAAATAAATTACTTGGGACATCATATTATTAAGTGCATGTTTCATTTTCATCACTACTGCATTCTGAAGAAGAACTTTATACTTTGAGGCTGAATGAAGCCTCAGGTAAATACAAAGGTGGCGAGATTAAACTAAAAATTTAAAAGCACCACCTGCTTTTATTTTATATGAAATCCTTTATTTTTACTCCCCCCCTCCCCCTCCAATGCAGGCTTTGTAAGACAGTTTGTTTTATCTCAACTTTTAAGAACACTATTTCATAGCCTCATTATCCCAAATTAAATAAAAGACAAAGAAAACTTCTAGGAAATATCCAATAAAGCAAATAAAAATAAACTAGAAAATTTGAGTCACTGTGTAATGTTTGAGCATTTATTTTTGCATTGAAGAAAGGATTCTGCCCAAGTTTATTCTTTTTATCATATGTATGATTCACCCTCACTATCTTCTATTAAATCACACCCATGGAGAGGTTGTTTTATTAATTTTTGAATTAAAATTTGCGGCACATTATAAAAACAATATTCATATACATAATTATTTACATGAAAAGGGATGGCTATAAGAGGATAATAAATAGCAAAGGATATTTTTCTTTCTAATGTAAACATCTGGCAGTAATCCTTGCTTACACAATTAATGGGCATTTAATTGGCAATGATCAGTTTATTGCTGCAATATGAAGTGAATGTTTCCCCAGGAACAAACAGCTGTTGCAAGAATTTCACAGTGATTTAGCAAACACCAGGTGATAGCTGTATCTAGAATGCAGCGTTCTGTCTCTCAGCAAATCACAGTGTATCAGAAAAAAAAAAAAAAACAGTTAAAAGTAGAACAGCTGGACAAATCCAATTGTCACTGACATTAAAATCTAACTAAAAAGCAAACTTAATAAAACAACAGGTTAATTATAATACATATTATCCATGCCTCAAATATAAAAAAAGAAATAATTCCTTCAAGAAGCAAACAGTGAGTTGGCAAGGCATTAATCTATTTAAAAGTAGTATTTTGTGTCTTGTTTTAAAGATATAATGGTTGATGAATCTCTTTTCTAATATTTTATTATTTTAAAAGTCTTAGAAAATTTGATGGTATAATTCTAATTTTTTTATGAAAAAGTTATTGAAATCATTCAGTGGTTACTGACAATTATATATTTTTCTTAATAGATTTCATTTAACTGTCTCAAATTAAATGTGCCACTTTTTAATTTGCATTGCTTGTGAGCTGCTTTCTCATTAAGTTTTAAAGAAAAAGTTTTTCATTTTTCATTATGCATTTTTATTACCAATTTAATCCAATGATAATAGCTATGCAAACTTTCTGTGACTACTCAGCTTTTGGCATAGATTAAATTATACATTTTAAATGTAGCACACTGGCAGACTGTTATTTCATAAAGATGAGTTTCATTAGTGAAAAAAGTAATTTTGCTTTAGCAAAAAAAAAAAAAGCTCTTATTTACTATACTATTTAGTATTAGCTTATGCTAGAGTCTTTGAACAATGAACTCAAATGAACAAAGCATCAAGGGCCAATTTATAGAACAATGCTTTTATTTTTTCCTGTATGCATTCTGCAATAATTCATCTCCATGACAAAAGCAGACAATCAATCATCTCGTATTGTGCCTTTCTCAATAAAATTACTATTCTTGATGTAACAAAAGAGAGCTGCCTAAGTAACAGGAACAGTTTTACATGCTCAAATCAATACATTGACCATACTTCAAAAACCTTTACCCATTAATATGACAATGTAGTTTCATATTTAACTTATCCATATTAATATTGAATTATTAAATAGCATTGTTCTTTTTTTTTGGTACAAGGGAACAATAATAAATAAGAAAACGTGTGATAGGAATGTTTTAATGTCTCTCTGACAAAACTTTGTAGCCTATGTATGCGTGTTGATGTGCCACCATCTTATAACTGTGTGCAGGTTGAAATATATCACATTTTGGACATGAACTCTCTATATAAGTCCTAAAGTCATATGGAATCTACATACTATTCAAAGAGTCATTTATTCCTCCATTTTAAGATTATATAAGTATGGTAGCTGATGGTTATCCTAGAATACACTGTATTGTTCCTAAAGTAAGGTATTTATATGATAAGTATATTTTAAATGTATAAATGTAGGCATATATTTCAGAAATATAATTTGTATATGCCATGTGAATTGCAAGGAAAAACTTAAGGTCGGAAGTTAAATGCAATTTTTTATACCAGGAGTATGAAGCAATAATACAGGTATAGATATGACAATGTACTCATTTTGAATAGCTAGCTCTTTTATTTTCAACTAGGATAATATAAATTGAACATGCAAAAAGTGATTTTTTTTAGATCTTCCTAGCCAACATAGATTGTATACATTTCACTTTAAAATGGTTTTATATATAATACTATTTTTGGTCCTAAATTTTTTTCACAGAGATTGAATGGAATTATAACAAAAATTTTAAATTAAAATATAAGTAGTTTTTATTTAACCTACCAAAGCAACAGGATTAATTTAAGCTAATAACACTCATGTCATTAGCCACTCCAAAATTAAGTTGACTTTAGAACCTCTGAAGACTTTCCTTAATTGTATTTTATTTTTTCTGAATTAATGAGGCCAGGCCATAACATGTTTCAAGAAAATGAAATCCTTTGTTACAGAAATGCAAATGCAGTGACTTAGCAACTAAGATACTGTACAGCATAGAAGACTGTGAGGATAGTTTCAATATAGTATAGAGGACATAATTTGCAACAATTTACATGCCAATTATATAATTTAATTATAGATATTTTGTGTTCCTATTAGTTGTTTATGAATTTACAGGACGTTTGTGAGTTATACCATTTCTCAAGAATGGCATTCTAAATTTTATATTAATTATTTTATCAGATTTTTAAAGCCTCATAACAATTAATTTTAAAGGCTCCTATAACAAAATGTTTAAACATTAGTAAAAATATTAGTGCATTCTATTGTAAATTAAATGCTTTAATAGAAATATTATTTGGTTGTAAGTGATTTTATTTTATTTTAAAATATATTTTATTGATTTTTTTACAGAGAGGAAAAGAGATAGTCAGTGAGAGAGAATCATTGATCAGCTGCCTCTTGCACAGCCCCTACTGGGGATGTGCTCACAACCAAGGTAGGTGTCCTTGACCGGAATCGAACCCTGACCCTTTCAGTCTGCAGGCCAATGCTCTATCCACTGAGCCAAACCAGTTTCGGCTGGTCATATGTTATTTTAAACAGTTGCTCCTCTTGTTTCCCTTTCTTTTCCCCCACGTATTGGTTAATTCACTTTGATTTAGACCCTAGTCAGTGTGATGTATTGAGTTATTTACTGAGAGAGATTAATTATGGACAATCAACTCTTATAAAGGAGTCTTGTTTACTTATATGTTACTCAGTTCAAATAAACCAATTTTAGGGGAAACTAAAAGTTGTTTATGTTGTATGTTTTGTTTTTGCCTAACCATCCTTAGATACAGTTGCTGAAGAAAGAACAAGCAGATAACATAATTCAACAAGAAATCACAATGTTGCTTATTATCGTACCGTGAAAACAGTGTTACTGACTTTTCTTGAACTATTACTTAACTTCTTAGAGAATCTATAGCTGGAGACCAAGGCTTGGTCTTTGCTCTCATGTCTCAAGAAAGTTAATGATCTACTACTTACTTGTGGCTAGCATAGCCTCTCTTCACCCTACTCTTTTCTCTCCTCCTCTGTCTCTTCCTCTCCTTTGTCCTCCTTCTTCCCTGCTATTCCCAGATCTATTAAAGTCATGAATATGTTTAGGATTTCATGTCAACCTTTGCTTTGGAGGGGGGATGCAAGACTAAGGAAATTCCCATCAAGGGCATCTGTTGCATCAGTCCTGGGACTTTGCTGAATTTTGTTTATTTTACATAACAATTACTATCTGTGAAAGCTCTTGGATTTTTTCTTTTATGGGTAGCAGTATTTCTCACAATAGCTCAAACTGAAGAAGCTAAAGCCACCTCTGTTTCTGTAGGTATATAAACTCAGAATAGTCTATCAAAATTTGAACTTGTTTTCCTTCTTATTTCTTTAACAACCTCAGTAAGAGCACTAGGGTGCTCCGGATTTTTATTTTTATTGTATTTTTGTTTTGGCTGCCCAGCCAATTCAGTCTTTCTCATGTCCGGCCCATCTGTCCTTGGTAGTAAGAAAATGGTCTGAGACTAAGTTTTATTGAAAAACTTTGACAGAAAATAGAAGTTAAAAATCACAATTACTAGAGAACAGTCTAGATTGACCTTTTTGACAAGTCAATTTACACCAACGAGATGACTATATTTCAGGGGTTCTCACACTTTAGTCCATCTACTGGGCCCACCTCCAGAGATTCTGATTTGGTAATGGGTGAATGGCAGAAAATTTTCATTAACAAGATTATATTTTTATTCATTTCAGAGGGAAAGGAGAGGGAGAGTAAGATATAAACATCAATGATGAGAGAGAATCATTGATTAGCTATCTTCTGCATGCCCTGAACATTTGGGATCGAGTCTGCAACCTGGGCATGTGCCCTGACCAGAATTCGAACTGTGACCTCCTGGTTCATAGGTCAGTTGATACCACTGAGCCATGCCAGCTGGGCAAAAATTTTCATTTTTAACAAATGCCTATTGTTTGTTGATTCTGCTGGTCTGGGAACAATATTTTAAGAAGTACTATTATGTTAAACCAATTTTATGATTTCGAACATGATAATGTGATGGCTATCACATATCAATTTGGGCTTTTTTTTTGAAATATGATTTTCTAGTTTGCCAAGGTCTACATGATTTCATAAAAAGGAACTACATACTGAATATGTGTTTTTTCATTTTATACATAACTTAAACATTTTAGAGCAGTTTTAAGTTCATAAAAAAGTTTAGAGAAATGTACAGAGATTTCCCATAAATCCCTGCTCCCGCATATGCATAGTCTCCTCCGTTATCAATATCTCCCACTGTAGTGGTACATCTGTTAAAACTAATGAATGTAGGTCACACATCATGATTGCCCAAAGTCCAGAGTTTACATTAGAGTTCACTGTTGCTCTTGTACATTCTATGGGCTTGGGAAAATATATAATTATATGTATTTATCATTATAGTATCATACAGAGTGGTTTCACTGCCCTGAAAATCCTATGTTCCACCAATTCATTCCTTTCCAAATAGGTAACAAGTGATCTGTTACCTTCTGCATAGTTTCATCTTTTCCAGAGACGTATTTCCTAACTATAGTGTAATTTAGTTGGAATCATGCAGTATGTACTCTTTTTAGATTTGCTTCTTTCACTTAATAATCTAAACTTAATGTTCTTCCATGTTTTTCATTACTTGATGGCTCTTTTATTTTTAGCACTAAATAATATATCATTTTCTGGGCATACCAGTTTAAACATTCAACTACTGAAGGACATCTTGTGTGTTTACACATTTTGGCAATTATGAAGAAAGCTGCTATAAACATCTGGGTGCAGGTTTTTGTGTGGACATGATTTTTTTTTAACTCCACTGGGCAAATACCAAGGGCCATGACTGTTGGATTATTTGGTAAGAATATGTTTAGTTTCATAAGAAACCACCAAACTTTCTTCAAAATGACTGTACCATTCTGCATTTTCATTAGCAATGAACAAGAGTTCGTTCCTATTGTTTTATGTCCTTGCCACCATTTAATGTTTAAAGTCTTGGCCATTCTAATAGGTGTAATAGGTGTGTTGTGGCATCTCGTTGTTTTATTTATTTATTTATTTTTTAAATATATTTTTAATTGATATTTTACAGAGAGGAAGGGAGAGAGACAGAGAGCTAGAAACGTCAATGAGAGAGAAACATCGACCAGCTGCCTCTTGCAAACCCGCTAACGGGGATGTGCCCGCAACCAATGTACATGCCCTTGACCTGAATCGAACCTGGGACCTTTCAGTCCACAGACCAACGCTGTACCACTGAGCCAAACTGGTTTTGGCCATCTTGTTGTTTTAATTTGTATTTCTCTGATGACGTATTATGTGGAGTATCCTTTAAAATGCTCTTTCCCATGTTTATCTTTTTGGCAAATTGTAGTTTAAGGTCTTTGGCCTCTTTTTATTCAGTCGTTTGCTCTCTTATTGTTGAGTTTTAAGTGTTATTTGTATGTTTTGAATAGCAATGTGTTGTTTTTTTAATTATCATCAGATGTGTCTTCTGCGAATATTTTCTTTAAGGCTTTAGCTTGTCTTCTCATTTTCTTGACTGAATATGTTTTTGACTCATGCATTTGGTGCCTTAGGCTGATGTCACCAAATCCTAAACTTATTCTGCAAAATGACATTTTTTTACCCGATGTTGCTTTTAGAGATCAAAATTATTTATAAACCAGGGTTGTCAGTGGCCTAACTAAAAAGTAAATTTCTTTTTAAAAATTTTATCTTTATTGTTGAAAGTATAACAGATGCCCCTTTGCTTTTGTTTTCTCCCCTTGAAAGTAGAGAAGTTCAAAATAGATACAGTCAATCAACTATCTCCACACTGCACCTGCCCCTCCCAAGCCTTCACCAAATTATTGTCTGTCATGGGCTATGCATATATGCATATGCTCCCACCCCCCTCGCCCTGCCCCTGCCTTTCCTCTGAAATTTGTCAATCTGAAAAATTTCTTTTTATACTTTAACTTCAGCAAAGTGAAAATTTCTAATATGTTGACTCCTCTACTTTTCTTCCTTAGAATTAAACTTACCTGTCTTTACTTGCCTTACTATCCAATGTAGACCACAGTTTATCACTTTAATCATTTTCCTACTGATCATCTTCCTTCCCATTTCTGTTTGCTCTTCATAATTCCAACTCTAAATCAATCCAATTGCCCATGTTTCCTTAGTCTATGCCTGGCTTCCAAGAGCTGATGGAAAAACCATCACACTGCATAACCACAGCAGATCAGTGATCTCTAACCTCAACTGGATCCCCGTTGAGGTCAGGAAGGCTTCTCTTCAGTTGGTTCTCTTTTGGTTGACTCTATTTTGAACTTCTCTTCTTTCAAAAATTACAGTCAACTACATAATTCTTTGCATTCTGCAAATGGTTGTAATGCCTGCTTTGGAGAGAAGATGCTAGAAAATAGATAAAAGCAACTCCTGCCACTAAATCCACCCTCAACTGCAACAAAGAGCAGAATTAAGACCCTTGTTCCTAAAGCAAATGCCCCTTTCAATGCTCTGGGTATGCATACTCATAAGAATATTATTTCATCTACTAGAGATCTCGTGCATGAAATTTGTGCAGGGGGGGAATGTGTCCCTTAGCCAAGCCTGCACCCTCTCCAATCTGGGATACCTCAAGGGATATTTTACTGCCCATTTAGGCCCTATCCAGGTAGAATCAGGCCTAAATAGGCAGTCGGACATCCCTCTCATAATCCATGACTGCTGTTTCCCAACTGTTCACCTGCCTGCCTTCATGATTGCCCTTAACTGCTTCTGCCTGCTAACCTGATCACCCCCTAACCACTCCCCTGCCAGCCTGATTGATGTCTAATTGCTACCCTGCCAGCCTGTTTGCCCCTAACTGCCCTCCCCTGCAGGCCTGGTCCCCTCTACCTGCTCTCCCCTCCAGGCCTGGTGGCCCCCGACTTCCCTCCTCTGCCGGCCTGGTTACCCCTAACTGCCCTCCCCTACAGGCATGGTCCCTCCCAACTGCCCTCCCCTGCTGGCCATCTTTTGGTGGCCATCTTGTGTCCACATGGGGGCAGTGATCTTTGACCACATAGGGGCACCCATCTTGTGTGTTGGAGTGATGTTCAATTTGCATATAACTTTTTATTAGATAGGATAGAGGCCTGGTGCATGGGTGAGGGCCCACTGGTTTGCCTTGAAGGGTGTCCTCAATTAGGGTCGGGGTTCCCTTGGGGCATGGGGTGTCTTGGGTGAGGGGCCTGTGGTGGTTTGCAGGCCAGCCATCCCCCCCAACGACCCAAGTGGAGGCCCTGGTATCTGGGATTTATTTATCTTCTATAATTGAAACTTTGGAGCCTTGAGTGGAGGCCAAGGTAGGCCAGGGCTGTGGATGCTTGGCTTCCTCTATCACCAGGGGCAACTCAAACCTCCTGCTCTCTCCAGCTCCCTGGCTGCCACCATTTTTGATAGGATTTATTTATCTTCTATAATTGGAACTTTGTAGCCTTGAGTAGAGGCCTGGGCCAGCTAGGGTGTGTGGAAAGCTTGGCTTCCTCCATTGCCTGGGAAACCCAAGCTTCCTGTTCACTCCATGGTCACAGCCATCTTGCTCCTGATTGGGTGGTGGGCATGGCTTGTGGGTGTAGTAGAGTGGTGGTTAATTTGCATATTACTTTTTTATTAGATATTTTCTGACAGTGATAACTATTAAAAATGAAATGAGTTGCTTTAGAGTTCTTTAAATATTTTTATGAATTTTTGCTATCCCGAATGATCCTGACAGATAAGATTGCATAAGGATTGATTGAGTAGGTAATCCTGAGACATCTTTCATTATTTTAGGATAGCTTTGAAAATTTGTCTGAAAATATCTGAAACATCAAAAGTAGTTTCATGATTTGGAAATATTCTGAGGGTTTACATCAGTCTTGCCATCTAAGTCCTAAATCTTTTCCCCACTTATTAGTTTATCCTTATACCAATTCATCATAAACACTACTTTTCAGTGATCCCAACCTTTGACTATGATCCAGTTGCTCCTGTGCTCAAGGACATTCACAGATTGCTGAGTCTGGGACTTTATATCCTTGATGATTTGATCCTAAAATATCATTCCTGCCAAGCCTTCAACTCTGCCTCTTCATGGCTTCTTCATGAATTGTAAGCGTAGCCAAACCTCACTCTTCATTTATTCCCAAACTGGCTCCATACTTTTCCTTGTTCATATATATTTCTGTCTGTCATCTAACTGTGAACACGCCATCCCTATGACCTATAATGTTCTTTCCATCTCTGCCTATAAAAAATTCATTTATTGTCCACTGGCTACATCCCAGGAAGTTTTCCTTTCTTATCTGCTGGAGACTCAGTATGTGGCTATGACTTTCACTTGTTTAATCTTTATCTCTACCTCTAGACTGATTGTACACTCCATGAAGCCAGTGTCTCTTTCTTATTAAATGCTCTATTCCTAAAGAAGCACTGATTCCTTTCACATAGTACAACGTTTCCTCAAATTTATCCAATCTAAAGAATCACACTTAGTGATATGGATTCCTGGGCTTAGGATCCTAAAGAGTGGTGGTAGGGAATTTTATCAGAAAGGAAGTTTGAAAATCATGACATTTAAGTACTTAAAGATTGTTAAATAAATCAATGAATGAGTACCTTTTTATTTATTTATGGTTTGCTGTTTAAGGACATTAACATTAACTCAAGTATGGTTTTGTTTGTTTTTTTTGTTTTGTTTTTAGCTTTCCTGCTTTTCTTGTCCCTGATCAAAATATATTGTTAAACTCAGTGATATTCATTGCTTTTATTAGTTAGTTGACAAATGATATTCTGAGCATTCTTGTAATTCTTTAAAAAATGATTTCTTTTGAGCAATATTTTTAGCTATTAGATAGCAGTTTAAAGTAATATGGTGGGAAAAGTTTGAAACTGTAATGGAGTGTTTTTAAGTCACTGGTTCTATTTCACCTGGAAAGACTTTGAAAGAGAGTGCAGGGCTGTGGAAAAGCCGGAGCCAGAACCCTCTCTGGTCCTTGATCTGCCAATAACCCAGCTATGTGACCTTGTGAAAATCCCTTCATTTCTCCAGGCTCAATTTATTTATCTGTAAAATGAGGGGGTTGGAGCAGCTGCTCTCTAAGGTCTCTTCAGCTCTAAATCCCATGATTCTCTGGTTCTTCTTTCATTTGAGCTTTTCATTTGTCTATTTGATTTCTTTCTTGCTCTGAAATAATAATTGAGGGTTGATTATACGTATCCAGTCCAATTAGCCATAGATCATAAAGATTTTTATTATTATATATGGGAGATTAAGATGTATGAAAGGCATAAGACTGAATTCTCTACAAAGTCTAATGATAAAATGATTTTATCCTATGAATTTTCTTCTTTAAAATATTAAACTGGTGTTTTATGAAAAAAATTAAGATCAATGCTTAATATTTAGTGTGCTTCTATTCTTGAAGAGAGCCACATTTTAAAAATACATATGTGTATTAAATATGCTTTTATATAAATTTATACTAAGTCATTATTGAAAGCACTGAGCCATGGCAAACAATCTATTATTACAAGTTATCTATTGCGTGATTTAGTATGCTATATTCTATCAATTGATGGATTATACCGTGTCATGTTTTTATATGTAAAACTTTTAGGACAATTAGAGATACAAATCACAAAAATAGTTCATTTACCGTTCTAAGAAAAACATCTTTATTTTCCAATCTCCTAAGTAATTACTTTTTTTCCAATTACAGTTTACATTCAATATTATTTTATATCAGTTTCAGGTACACAGTATAGTGGTTAAGCAATCATACACATTATAGAGTATTCCTCTCAATGTTTCTAGTACTCACCTGGCAACATACGTGGTTATTACAATATTATTGACTATATTCCCTGTACTTACATCCCCATGACTATTTTATAACCACCAATCTGTACTTCTCAATCTCTTCACCATCTATTTTCACCAAGTCCCCAATATCTAAAGTAAATTTAAATATTTTAGAAGATTCTATATTTTGGCATGGCTGAGTGTCAATGTATTAACTTTATAAGGAATATATAATATGCTCATGGGCATTTAGTAAAATAGGACATATGATTTAAATAGCTGATGACACCATATGAAAAATACAAAAATTTAGATGTTTTATAACACTTCACATTGTTTTCCTTTTTTTAGTGCTGTGTCAGTTATATTCATAATATACATGTTTTATTAAAAAGTATATAGCAATTCTACTTACCTTTTATTATCAGCATACAGTTGCTACCAAGGAGACAACAAAAATGATACTTTCTTGGAAAGTAGAAAAAGAAGATAAGTTTTACAGAAAAATTATATGTAGCTTTAATTTGAATAATGACATAACTAATATGATACAAACTATAGACTTGAATAAAGTAGGAAAACCATAAGTTGCCAGAATTAAGATGTGATCTTCTTACTTACAAATCATAAAATGCCAAATATTTATAGTTTAGATATATTCTACTTCAAAATACAGTTACTATTTTTACTGAGTGTGATAGACCTAACTTTTAATTAAAGGATAATAATGTGATAATATTGTTTTTAAGTGAGTCAGATTTAGATATTGGAAAGAGATAGCCAAGTTCAATTCCTGCCTCCACAATTTGCTAGTTTTGTGGGTTGAAAAATTACTTGAATTCTCTAAACTGGTTTTCTTTTCTTTCTTTTTTTTTTAAAAAAAATATTTTATTGATATTTTACAGAGAGGAAGAGAGAGAGATAGAGAGCTAGTAACGTCGATGAGAGAGAAACATCGACCAGCTACCTCTTGCACACCCCCTACCGGGGATGTGCCTGTAACCAATGTACATGCCCTTGACTGGAATCGAACCCGGGACCTTTCAGTCCGCAGACCGACGCTCTACCACTGAGCCAAGCCGGTTTTGGCTAAACTAGTTTTCTTATCTGCACAATGAATCTTATAATCCTCTATTTCTTAGTAATGTTGTATTATGTGAGATCAAACATTAAATGTATCTTAATACACTATGCCTGGTACCTAGAACATAAAAAAAAAATCCAGCTATTATTATTGTCTTTTTAGGTCTATACAATACTTCTCAGAATTTTTCTCTTATTTTCACTGAAGTTCTGAGACATCCACTGTATTTAAAATTAAATATATATATATTTATTTTTTAATTGATTTTTTACAATGTTTCCATGTTATTTTGTGCATTTAAAAGATATCTCTGTTCAAACTTGTTCATAACAACAAATGTGTTCCATTTTTGCATTTCTAAAAAAAACTGGCACTAAGTTCCTGTGATGGAATGAGGACCCATGCCACTATTCGCACTTTCACAGTGAAATGAAATCCTATGATTTTCACTTGCTATCCGTCTTCATAATTATCCTTGAATAATTCCACAGCAGAAGCATCAGAGAAGTAACATTCAAAAGTTCTCAGCGTCTGTCAAAATGACAATACCTGAGAAGTGGCCTACTCTAAAGAGAAGTTCAAGTGTTTGCAATCAAGTAATCAAAAGGTGATTAGATATCATTAATGAAGCAGAATTGTTACTGTTCTCCTACCCACTCATCAAATCAGACTTTCATATTATTACAGTTTACAAACCAGAATTATCATTTATAAACATTTTAGATCAAATGGAATATTTGTCTCTAATAACTATATACAAATCATTGGTACTCACTTGATACATACCTCCCTTATTCCTCAGACTATTGAAGCTAAAGATTAGTAACTTATGCATTCACTCCATCCTCATATAAGTACAAGTCAAAGATATTTTTTAAAAATTAAAATGGTGACTAAGGGACAAGGTTAACCAGCTGCATGTAGCTGCTGTTTAAAGTTACCCAAACTGTCTTGAAGCATATTCAAACAGTTTCATCTAATACTCTGATATAATTGTGATTTAAAATAAAATGGGGTGGTTTCTCTCTGAGCAATACTTTCCTCGGTGCAATCCTTTCCTGTATGACTTCTTTCTTCCTTCTGCACATCTCTCTCCTTCCATTTTCATCTGTCTTAAACTCAACTCTAATTTGACTATTTTTTCCTGATCTTTTCCCTAATTTTCCTGGTGGTGGTCGTGGTGGAGGGGGTTTGGGGGGTTACTCTACTTCCTCCAGAATTTTGCATTATAGCTCTTTGTGTACTGGTTATACTTTCTTTGCTACAGAGTGGAAACTTATAGATGAAAGGAGTTATTCATTTTCTGATCAGTTTCATCCACAGTGTTTAATGTGGGTTTTAAACAGAGTAGAACATTTGTAATGACTAAGTGAAGAATGTGGTAGTTGCTGTACTTTTAAAAATGAATTGTTAGCTAGCTTCAAATATTTATTCTTATGGCTTTCTCTCTTGATTACCAAAGATATTTAGTTTTTCTTCAGAGTAACGTTTCTTTAAAAAAGAAACTCTTTATGAGAAATGTTTAAAAGCAGAGAAAAGAGATTTTAAATTATAGCTACTAAGCTTTACTTGAAAATATCCAGATATGCTTCCTAATGCATCAACTTATGATCATGACTCACCCTTTATAGACGTTTCACATGTCAGTGAAATTATTTAATTATATGATAAATGATTTAATTTTACTCTTAAAGTACAAGTTTTATTTTTAAAATCTAAAGTAATGCTATAATATTTTTTCAGATCTCATATACCTGATAAAATAAAATAAAAATAGCTTAACAATTACCATGAGTCAGGCTCTCATATTCACTCCTTTGATCTTTACAACTGCCTTATAGCATACCTGCAACTATAACCCACAGTTACTAGGTGGAGAAAATAAGGCAGAGTTTAAGTAATGTGCCTAAATTAACACAGTTGTTAGCAGCAGAGTAAGAACTTGAGCCTGTGCAGTATGGTTCTCAGCCACAATATCTCATGCCTCAGTATACTCTTAAAGGTCTTTCTTGATTTTTCTAGGATGAGATTTATGCCACTGTTTCTTATTTTTTCTGCCTTCCCATTCTGAGTTTATATATGGCTTAGGGTTTTTCCTATGTTGTAATTATTCAGATGCTCTATTTGGGGACAATATTTTTTTATCATACCTTGATCCTAGTTCAATTAAGTTGAATTATGAGATGTAGTTGTTTCTGCTGTAAAATGAAAATGACAATCAATACCCACACTAAGACTAATGAGGGTATCAATCAAGATAAACTATATATATATATATATATATATATATATATATATATATATATATATGCCTAAGCAACCAACTGGCTGGTAGCTATGATGTGCACTGACCACCAGGGAGCAGACACTCAATGCAGGAGCAGAAACCACAGGCATGGAGACATGGAACAGACTGATGAATCTGAGAGGGAAGGGAGTGGGGAGGGCCAGGAAGAGATTAACCAAAGATCTTATATGCTTACTAGAAGCCTGGTGCACAAATCCCTTGGCCTTGCCTATACTCTCTTTCAATCCAGGACCCCTGAGGGGGCTGTCAGAGAACCAGTTTTATCCCGATCCCTGCAGGCCAGGCCGAGAGACCCCACTGGTGCACAAATCTATGTACCAGGCCTCTAGGTAAAATAACTAACATATTTCCTAAAACATAATTGTTATTTAATTACTTTTATTTATTTCTTCCTCCTTTAATACTCCCTACTTTAGAAGTTTAAAAGTATTGCCTGAGTAGAAAAAGAGCATGAGAACATACATATTTGTAAAAAAATTAAAATTAAAATGGCCTGGATTTGGTATGCGATTACATTCTGAATGCATTTCCTAGTTGTTGTTTTATCCATATGGAAATATAAGAACTGTTCCTAACCACACTGATCTACATTTTTAATTTACTCATCACAAATTTGTGGGTCTCAAACACAATTAAGAAATGATGGTAGTGTTATTGTGAGTGTGTGTGTGTGTATGTGTGTGTGTGTGTGTGTGTGTGTGTGTGTGTTTATATTTCTAGTCTTTTCAAAAATGTCTTTGCAGGATTAATTATTGATATGTGCATAAAGGTGTATTGTCTAAAGAATAATTTTTGTTTATAGTTCAGTAAGCTGATTATTAACGCTAATATTAAGTACACACCATAGGCTGTGAATTACAAAATGTATTCCTGTTCAAGTGAGTTTGTTGAACTTGGAATCAAGTAAAATAAAACAGTAAGCCTTTTTCTTTGCTTAAGAATTTTCCAAACTATTGAAGTTTATTTTTCCATCTTTGATGCACCCATTAGCACTTTTTAAAATTATTATTGGTATTATATGGGACACAGCTTTGAAAACCTTAGTTTGATGTGAGACAATTGAAGATGCTAAGCCAATTTTTCCAAAGATAGATATGATATGTTGTTACTTATAAAACTATGTTACATAGTCAAGCAAGTTTAGAAAATTAAAAGTTAAATGGTTTTCTATTTTTGCAGAAATTCTAGGAAAATTTAATATACTAAATATGTCTGTTATTGATATGCTAATACTATGTCAAAATCTCTAAGAGGATACCTCCAGATGTTGCATAGTCCAAAAGAATTTTACTGTTGGCTCTTCTTAAAAACACCTGTTAACATTTCAGGGAACACTGATGCTATGAAAATAGTTTTGGAAAGTTTGTAGTAGATAACTGGTTCTCCAAATGTAGTCCCCTGACTAGCAGCACCACCTGGGAACTTGTCCACAATGCAAATTTTAGTCCTCACCCCAGATCTATTGAGTCAGAACCTATGGGGCTGGGGCCCATAATCTGTGTGTATGTTTTTGTTTGTGTGTTAGTCTGAGGATATTTTTCCCATTGATTTTTAGAAAGAGTGGAAGGAAGGGGGAGAGATAAAGAGAGAAATAGCAATGTGAGAAAGACACATCAATTGGTTGCTTCCCATATGGGCTGGGGGTCCAGCCTGCAACTGAAATACTTGCCCTTGACCAAGATCAAACCTGCAACCCTTCATTCCCCAGCTGATGCTCTAATCACTGAGCCAAACTGGCAAATGCCAGAATCTGTGTTTTAACAAGACCTTCAGGTGATTCTGAAACACAACACAGTTTGACAACTACTGTCACGTGTTTGTGAGATTAACCACAACAATCAGTGCAAATGTTTTTAACGGGACTCAAATTAGGAATGTCATTTAAAATATGGATAATGAAATTGTAAAGGTTTTCTTATGAGCTGAGCAGTGTCTCACCAAATTCAATGTGTTGAATAACCCCTATGTACCTCATAATGTCACTATGCATTTGGAGACAACGCCTTTTTAAAGAGGTTATTAAGGTAAAACGACATCACTTGGGTAGGCCCTAATTCAACAGGACTGGCTTTCTTATAAGAGGAGGCTAGGAGACAGACGTGGGTGTTTGTGCTGAGGGAAGGCCAAGTGCGGATGCACAGAAAGTGGTCACCTGTGAGCCACGGAGAGGCCTCGGAAGGAACCAAACCTGCAGACACCTCCAACACGGATTTCTAACCTCTGAAACTGTGAGTAAATAACTTTTTGTTATTTAAGCCACCCAGTCCGTGCTATTTGTTATAGCAGTCCTAGGAAAGCAGTACAGGTGCATATTTAAATTATTGAACTCTGGATTCGGAGTAAGTCTTTAAACATCGTTTGCTATTACTGGTGCTATTTACTCTGCAACTTACCTTCATGAGAACTCCCAAAAGTGTTATTTTGGAAGAAAGGATACAAAGTATTGTTGCAATTGTTTCATTATACCATAGGCAGTGTTTCCAAAAGTGTGGTACGTATACCCCCAGGGGTGCGGGAAGAGTTTGGTGGGGGTACCTGTTGCACCAGAGTTTGGTGGGGATATGCACTGCACCGTGCTTAGCTGCGCCTAATTCTACGTTCTCAGGAGTCAAGTCAAGACAGTCTTGTGAGGCATGAGATGGTATGGTGTGCAAATAAATGTTTTTTTATAGTATAACTTTTATTTATATTTTATTATGAATAATTTTATTTTTTGTTTATTATTATTTTATGTATGTACCAAAAAAATAAAAAAATAAATATATTTTGATTGTTACTAAAATACATCTTTTTTTTTACGAGGGGTACTCAGCGTTACGAAAATTATAGAGGGGTACACATATGTCAAAAGTTTGGGAAACACTGCTAGGGTGTAGAAGTCACAAGAGGCACAAGAAGGTTTATAATATAGCTAGTAGCTTTTTGTTTGTTAATGTAGTTAGCATTTCTTTCACTTTATCTTATTATAAGTAAAAGCTTCTTTCCACACCAACTCATCCTCTTGGTTTAAGGTCTTTGTTTTCCCAAGTAGCAATGATAACATTTGGTATTTTGGTTAGGAAAGAAAGATTTCATTAGAAAACATGATTTAACTTGTAAAACTGTCATTTCTCCTGCCTGACAATACATTAAAATTGAGACATTATATTGCTTGTGTTTTTTTCTTGATTTAAAAAAAATTTTTCTTACATACCATTCATAGACTTAATACCATTATAGACTTAGGTGACGTTGGTGTACTGAGTGAATTAGGTCTTATGTGGATAGAATTAATGCTTTCTACATTGCTGCCTCTTATAAGACTTTTTCAGACATGTCTAGTAATGGTTCCTGTTGATTGATCTAATTATATACACATGGTTTTATTGGAGCTTTGTGAATCTGGAGATACCCATGTTTGCTTAATGTTCTACAAGCATAATGCAAAACCCTTTAGGCTTACCAGGATTGTTTCCATAATCCTTAATTGAAAAAAGTAAACCTTAAGAATTTTGAAATACCCTGCCTAGAGAAAGCTCCTGGGACAGCAAATTTTTGCCATGAGAGTTCTTTTAAAAAAATAAATATGTTCTTAAAAATGCACATTAATTTTTTTATGAATGTCATTCTAGAATTAAATATATTTCTGCAAGTGTGCATAGAAATGTCCTTGCATTATGACCCTTAACTTTTACATTTGGAGAATGAGTATTTTACTGAGAGAATATGTAAAATAAAATTACATCATAATAGGCAGAGAATACTAATCATTCAATGCAAGGCTAAAAATCTCCAATTACTACATTTTATGCATGAAGATAAATGTATTGGGATTTTATTAATTTTAATATCTTTAAATTAGTTTTATCGAACACTCTCAACTAGTAGATATGAATCTGTGAATCTTAGTTTGTTTTTTTTATTGATTTGCATAGTGTATCACGAATATCATCCTAATGCTTGAATCATGAATTTGTGTCTATGATCTGTGATTTATCCTTTGGCTCTGTGGTTTGTTATTTTACATTTTTTCTTTGTATTGCTTGAAGAATGTATCTGATAAATAAGATTACTGTTTTCTACCCACCCCAGTGTTTTGGGGTTTACAATGTCATTTTTAAACCTAGTTAGCTCACTGAAAGCCCAAGACAGACCTAAATTTTGAAATGCGTTTTCACAGATCTGTTAAACTTTTCTTTACTGAATCATTTTATTTAATAACCAAAATCATTGTAGAAAGTAAGCTAGGGAAAACAGTAATGTTGATTGAAACGTCTCCCACAACCCCTCCCCCCCCCCCCCCCCCACACACACACACACACACTTGTTTAGCTCCAGTAAAAGACCCAAGGAATGGCTGTTTGGGGGTGGAATAATGGAGGTAAGGGTGGGTTGTGGTCTGTTTCAAAAGAAAATGTGTAACAAATGACTGACATTACAAAAATGTGGAGCCCTTTGTGGACCGTAATCACTTCCTTGAAGCAGCCTAGGAAGCTTCTTTTCCCAGGACTGACAGCACGGTTGAAGAGAAGAGTCCTCTAACAAAGTTTGGGAACCTGAAGTGGCACAGCTAGCTCCTAAAGAGTTTCATCTGAAGTTTGATATCAATGACTGTTGATATTTTCAGTGTAACCTTAAGGAGTTACCATTTCAAAAGGAAAGACAGTTTGATCAATAGGATGAAAGTTAAAAGAGCTTATGATTCAAATAGGGTGAAAAACAAAACCAAACCATGACCTGAGAATATATGTGGGATTCTAGGATTAAAATACCATGTGCTCATTTAAGAACATAAAAGCACCTTATGATGGATTCATACCTTTCTGTTTACAATGCCTGGAGACAGATATTGAGCCTTTATTGTTAGGCAGTACATTAAGCTCTTTCTAAATCCTCTTAAGAAACTCAGGAGGGCAAGAACTACCTTTATCTTTATTTTACAGGTGTGAAAACTGAGGCATAAAGAGGTTAAGTAATTTGCTCATAACAGAGGGAGAGAGACAAGAGTCAATCCTAGGCATTTTGAATTCTTATCTCTAAGTAGTATTACCTAGTTGTGAAATAATTGATGAAAGTTTGAACATTAAGAAACTGGGACATCTTTAATGACCAAAACCCACACTAAACTAAAAACATTAAGGTATTGGTAGTCTCTTGTTTCAAATGTGAAACAATAAAGCTTTGTTTCTATTTGGATCTTTACATATGCTTTATCTATTAGTTCTCTCTTAGCCATTTACAATATACTAACATAATAAAATTAACGTTTAAGAAGAAATTAGGATATTTTCAATATACCTCTCAATCTGTATATTCTTGATTAAAACACATTGTGTTATTTTCTCACCATCCAAACCTTATCTGAACAACACACTTCCTTAAATTTCTTTATAATTTTTCCAGTGTTTTTAAATAGACTAAGTACCAGTCTTTAAATCTATTATTGAAGTTCAACTGAAAATTTAGGCAGTGATTCCGTTTTTGCCTCAATGTGATATTATACCTAGAGATCAAGAAAAACAAAACTTGAAATAGCTGATATGTAGCTCTGCTTTAAATCTGGATTAACAGTGGTGTCTTGAAAACACTGGTTAAGTTAACAGTATGAAAATGTAGTATGCAGCTGTAGTTAGTGAGTTTGCTTTCTTATGTGCATAATATGAGCTTGTAATGGAAGTAATGTCATATAGTATTTAACTCTGACATTTAGTGTTTGCCCTAGTAGATGGTCTTCCTTTTACTTAAGTGCCATTACTTTTATGTAGTCCATTTTCATTGCATTTAGTCCCATTTTAGTAATAATGCTTGCATGATTTACCAGGCAAATGCAATCTTTGCCCTGAATGGCACAGTGCAGGAAAAAAATGGAAGCTGTTAAGAGGCTGAATGGCAAAAAAGTATTATTGACCTATGCTGGCAGCCATGTGTTTCAATTATTTTCAAGAATCCATTTGTCAAATAAGTGAAGCGATGGGGGACGTCAAGTTCAAGCTGGGGTTAGTGCCTTTCTACATCTGATATGATGTATCTTCTGCAGCCATTTAATTGAATTACCCAATTTATTTTTCAAGCAACAATGCTCTACCAAGAGCCATGACATTAAACAATTAAATATGAGTTTAAAAGTCTGTATTTTGTGTAGTTCATCATTCCTCTGCAGCAGACAGTGAGCCCAAAGGCCTGGGGATTCCTGATTTGGGTCTAGTAGGAGCTTAGCTTCTGGAGAACACCCTAGCTGTCCCATGTGGAAACATTGAAAAATGAGACTTTATAATTCTATTCCTCTTAGCAGAATGGTGATGTAAACATTTAGAATTTAACTGAGGTTACAATAACTCTTTGAGAAAAAAATAGTCCATGAGGAAAAGCAAATTGGGCTGTGGTCAGTTTACCTAATTAATAATGCTCAATCAGTTAGGTTAAGAATACTTTTTGAAGTGGCTCCCTTTAGTGAACACAGAAGAGAAATCATAATGAACAAATCCTAATACACACCAGACTTTGAAAAACTTAGGAAGTTTAAAAATGCAGTCAGGGAATCCTTATTTTTAAATCACTAAAATATACTGGCTATCTTCACTTACAAAGTTATTGAAACTTTTAGCAAAAAAACAAAAAACAAGTTAAGTGACCATAACTCTTCTATTTGTGGGAGAAGGATGGAAGGAGAGAGACATGGGGTAGAGGGAGAAGAAATTCAAAGCAATATATTCTTACTTTATGTAGGATAACTATTATGGGGAAACTTTTATTTTTTATTTACTTAATACTGGGGTGTTCTATGACAACGGTTAAAAGCACTTTATTTTAGCTTTTTGTTGCTAACTTAGACATGCAGGTATGTTTTTGATCTGAGGAGAATACTGAAATGCAGAAAACAGGAGCGACTTATACTTTTTTTTTCAATTAACATTCAACAATTAAATTTTAATATGGTCAGGGAATTGTTTGAATCCTTTTGTATGGGGATACTGCACCTTTAATTATCTGGCCTCTGGTGCCAAGCCTTTTCTTTGAGCGCTTCCATAAAAGCTTATTGCAGCTAGTTATTGAGCAAATTAGTACTTGAGTTTTGGTGAAAAATGTCTTTATTAGTCCTCAAACCAGAGTCACTGTGCATTCCCAGAAGGCGTGATTTTGTTTGATGAATAAATCTAGTAATTATCCTGCTGTTAGGGCTGTGCCACAAATGTCATAAGCAGATAAACAGAGGGAGTAAGCCTTCCGTAAATTCTCTAATTATCTATGTTGGACTACTTATCGCCTGCAGATGATTTATGAGCGTATTGATATATCCTTAAGTATGTTCATTTGAGTTCACAGATGCAAATAATTAAGGCACTAGTCATTTACAAAGGAGGCTTCAGGTCAGGGTCATTTCATTATGAAATTTCAGCCTGGCTTGTACTATAAAATAAGATATAATCTACTTGACCAGGATATTTCCTAAGAGACATTTAATTTTCTTTCCTTTCCTCCTCCTCTTTAGGTTTTACTATTTTCAGCCATTATTTTTGTTAAATAGGACTTTTTTCATCTTTCTTAAGTCTTCTATTTTATTTCATTTTAAGAAATAGTAACCATTCTATTTTAATATATTTAAGTTGCTTGGTAAAATAAAATCAGTAGGAAATATCAGAGATTCTGTAAAACAATTTAAATGTTATTTTAAAATTTCTAAAACATGTTCTTCAAAGACAGGTGTCTTATTTTTTTTTTCATTTGATGATTTCATTTGAGGTAACTGATTTCTTAACTTCAGAGAATTGTATAAAGAATTTTTTATTCTTACACTTATTTTTAACCGACTAAAAATTTAAATGTATAAATGCCTCCAAAATATTACATTTAATGAATAGAGCTAATAATACTTGTATGTGATAGGGAAAGGTTACTTTGAAAAAAATGTGAACATTTAATAATACTATTTCTCTAACACATTCAATTTCAAACAGTTTAAGAAGATAAATGATTCTAACATGTATATCTTGGCACTTTTTGAGCTGTAGTGTTTGGAAGAAAATACACTAATTAAAGGAGATTGTAGACATTGTAGTGTGTGTGTGTGTGTGTGTGTGTGTGTGTGTGTGTGTGTGTGTGTGTGTGTTTATGTATAAACATATACTAAACATAAAAAAATAAGCAACAACGAATTCTTTTGATATTACCAGAAGTCAGGAGCTAAATAGAATCACATGGATGTAATAATCTATTTTGCTTATTTGATTTATATATAAGGCAGATCTACCCCTGGCCAAATCCTTATTAAGGTGAGGTTTAGCTACATAATTTTTGAAGAAGGCTACTGACAGTATCCTCAAGGGATTTATTTCAGTTTAAGGCCAATGTATTTGTTATCTGATAAGAACACATTGAAAATTTATGTATACTTTTAAAACATCAGGGTCATTCCAGTAGTTTCAAAGGAAGAAGGATGCTGGTTCAAACTCCTACGATCGACCCTCTACAGTCTACACAGAGCCCTTATAACAATGATTTGCCTCTTGATATTGGAGATATTTTCTTAGCAGAAATGCTATCAAATTCATATCAATATTATTATCAGAATTTGGTAAATAAAGGTACATTTCTCTTTAGCATATTAAGGTGCTATTTTTTAATCTACCATAATGAGATTATTTTCTCTCTTATGTGTCCTTGCATGCTTTCTTCCTCTCCCAAAACACATCCCCAGATATCTCCATATCCTGCTCTGTCCCCTGTACACTCACTGCCCATATGTAACAGGTCACATTCACTTTTGTGAGAGTCAATGCATCAGACTTGATATTCTTTCTCTTCCCTCATGAACTAAAATGGCTATTACAAAGCCTATTATAGAGAAAAAGCCAGTCAGCTTTTATTTCAGCTTGTCTATAAAGATGCTCTGAATGCTAGTCCATGTCTAGAAATTACCTTGTCATAAATACAGAGCTGCAAGTGTATCTCGTCATACAAATCTTTTTCGGTAGTACACCCTAAGAACCCAAGTCTGAGAATTAAAGCTTGCAAAAATAATGACTTCCCAAGCAACCATATGCAAAATGACTTTTTTTTTTTACAAGTATTACATCTTTAAAACTATTTTCTTGGCAAATAGTTTTTGCAGATATTCTTTAAATGAGGAGAATATGATCTTAATAATTGATATTATTAGGAAAAATATATATATGATGGAATACAGACATCAACCAAATCATATAAGCTAGTACTTTAATAGATCTTCAAATATTTCAGCCCATATTAAATTATGCATCTAGCAAAATTAGAATAGTTCACACTTTTTAGTGAAGTTTGGGATTCCCACTCCATCTTTCCTTATATCATTGTGTCTAAAATACTCCTACTGTTTAGTTCTCTATAAATATACTTTATACTTAAACCTCTCATTCTCTTACCATGGACTATAACTCTAGAAATTATGTTAAATATTTTCAATTTATTATGAGTTGCCATTTCCAGGACATTTTTTCCCTTATAATTGCTCTACAAATCTAGTAAGAATAGAATTTTTCTCAACTATAGAAATTTAACTTTCACAATTTAAAATACAAGCATTAATGTCAATAATAAGTGATTAATAAATATATCTTGAGCAATTTTTTTAGACAAAATAAACATTAAAAACAAATGTTTTACTATGCACTCATTTCCCCATGGCTACTCTTTTATATTATTCTATTCTGTCTCTCATTCTTATGTTACCATGTCTAACAGCCTTGCCATTCACCATGACAAGGATGTTAGACATGACTTATCTTCTAGTAAAGAGAAAAATAAAGCTGGTATTTAACAAATAATTTCTTCTGAATGCCTGCCTTATTGCTCCTAACCTGTCTGCATGCCAGCCTGCTCGCTCCAACTGCCCTCCCCTTTTGGTCCATAACCACCTCTACCTTGGCCCTGCCATCATAGCTTTGTCCAGAAGAATGCCCTGATGGTCTCTTGGAAAGTCTCCCAGTCTAATTAGCATATTAACCTTTTATAGATAGAGACTTGGTGCACGGGTGCTGGCTGGCTGATTTGCCCTGAAGGGTGTCCCAGATCAGAATGGGGTTGCCTGGTCGAGGGGCCTATGGTGATTAGCAGGCTGGCCATGCCCCCATTGGGATGGGGGTACCCACAGGGGACGGTGCTGGCCTGGGCAAGAGGCTGGGGCATTTTGCAGGCCAGCCACACCCCAATGGGGTGAGAGTCCCCACTTGGGGGATGGCCAGCCTGAGTGAGGGGCTGAGGGCTGTTTTCAGGCTAGCAATATCCCCTTCAGGATGAACATCTTCACTGGGGTGCCTGACCAGCATGGGTGAGGGGCTGAAGGCCATTTTCAGGCTGGCCAGCCTCCCAGCTGGGACCCTCACCCCATGTGGGTATGGCCAGCCTAGGTAAGGGCCATTTGCAGCCCACCCTTGGCAGCCAGGTGGGTGACCCAAGCTTCCTGCACGCTGAGGCTGGCTCTGTGGCTGCAGCCTATGGGCCCCTCCTTTAGCAGCTGTTCAAGGCGGGAAGGAAGCTTGGCTTTCTCTGTCACCAGGAGCAATCCAAGCCTCCTGCATGCTTGGCTGGCTCCATGGCCGCCATCTTTGTCCTGCTAATTTGCATGTTCCCTTCTGATTGGCTGTGGGCATCATGGAGTGATGGTCAATTACCATATTCCTCTCTTATAAGTATAGAATATCTACATAACTATTGACATGTCATTCAAAATGACATTTCTTCACTGGAATTATTAATTTCTGAGCAAGCATTTTTTTTCTTTTTTAAATGTATTTTTATTGATTTTTAGAGAGGAAAGGAGAAGAAGAGAGATAGAAACATTAATGATGAGAGAGAACCATTGATTGGCTCTCTCCTGCACATAGGACCAAGCCCATAACCCAGGCATGTGCCATTGACCAGAATTGAACCCGAGACCTTCCAATCATAGGCCAATGCTCTGTAAACTAAGCCAAACCAGGCAGGGTCAAGCATTTTTCTTTTTTGAAAAAAGATTTTTTTTTTAAAAAGCAGTAGGAAATTGCAGTTGTCTAAGATTGTGCTGAAACTATTATGTCTCTGATAATTGGGATAGGCTTAGGCATCCTGGTTGCCTAAAATTATATCTTGGGAATCTTTAGTGGGAAGATTGGCAGTGTATGACCATGAGTCCACTCTTTGGATGGCTGGGAGACAGAGAAGTGTCCTACAGACAGATGTCAAGGATTTCCCAGGTAGTTTTAAAAAAATAAATATTTTATTATTTACAGGGAGGAAGGGAGAGGAAGAGAGAGTTTGAAACATTGATAGGAGAGAAACATCAATCACCTGCCTCCTGCATACCCCCTACTGGGGATATGCCTGCAACCAAAGTATATGCCTTTGACTGGGTCCCTTGCTTTTTAATTAGAACTTTATAGAATCATGTTGGAGAAGTGTGTGTGTGTGTGTGTGTGTGTGTGTGTGTGTGTTTTATTTGTTCTAAGATCATTGTCTCTGTTTGTATTTGATAATATAAAAAATAAAAAAAAACAGCAAAAGTAACACCTGATGCAGCTCATCATAACATCATGACACCGAGAATTGTGCTTCCTTCCATTTTATTGAAAAATTATATAATGTGACTATCATTATATACCAACAAATTTTTCATTGGTTTACAATGCTGAATCTTATAACCATTACTTTGCACTCTTTAGACTTTTTTTCTGTTTTTACAACTTTGTTTCATTTGCTTTTACTTTTCTCTTCAAAAGTACCAAACTTGAGAAGAGGCAAAGTTTAGAAGAAAGTTAAGGAAGAAATAATACCGTATTTGCCGGCGTATAAGACGATTTTTTGGCCCTGAAAAAATACGTATTTGCCAGCGTATAAGACGACTGGGCGTATAAGACGACACCCTAACATTTCCACAAAAAATACAGAGTTTGTTATATACTCGCCGTATAAGACTACCCCCCACTTGGAGGCATATTTTTCAGGGCCAAAAAGTCGTCTTATACGCCGGCAAATACGGTAATAGTTTTCATTCTCTTTCAGAGATTTTTGTTTACTGAACCAAAGGTATAGTTTTAAATGTTCCATTGTTTTTAATCTTGAGGATTTACTCTAAAACTTGTTAGTTAGCATTGGGTATAAGGTCATCATTAAGCAATATATTAATTGGTCAGAGATCTGTTTGGATTTTGCCATGAGTTGAGTCATTCAGCTTGTCTACTTTTGTTTCTGTGCTTGGATGCAGTCTTGCATGTGCTAAGTATGTGAGTTCATATTAAGTGGGTTAGGAAATGGCACATGGTGAAAACATTGGAGCCTCAAGTTAGACTGGCATATACTAGCTGATATAGATATTCCCTTTGTAGCATACTACTTTGCCCCACCTGATTCTGTACTCCTAAATCTTAAAATACTTTTAATTTTTTGCTAATGAGTTGTTCATTTTTGAAAATACAGAAAAGGTTGAATAAAAACCACTCATCCACAGCCCCAAAAGTAACCAGTCAAAATCTTAGTATATGTCCTTCTTTTTAAAATAATTTATTTTATATATTATTAGAGGCCCAGTGCATGAAGTTTGTGCCCTGGTAGGGTCCTTAGTGACTGGTGGCAGCCAGTGGGGGCCTCTCTCCCTTTCCCTGCATGGCTGGACCCACCCACTTGTAGAACTCCCAGAAGAACCCCTGGTTGAGGGAACAATTTTGCGTACAACACTTTTATTATATAGGATTTCAAGGGATCTTGCAGTGTCAAAGTTGTGAAAAATAAATAGCCTGACTTTTAAATGGAAGCACAGTATTGATCATACAAAATCATTTTTAACTTTAATCTTCAGTAAAACACCTTACTTGTTCTCAGATTTTTATTACAAACCAAAGGCCTGGCACATGGAATTTGTGTGTGGGTATGGTCCCCAGGCTTGGCCTACAATCAGTGCCATCTGCCCAGGCTTCCCTCAGCTGGCCCCCAGTTTCCCATTCACCATCAGATGATTGGGGTCTGCTGGCCAGAGGTAGGGACCAATAGGTGGTCAGTGTACCTCATAGTGTGACTGGTTGAGCAGTTGTTCTGGTCGTGTTGCCATTAGGGTAAATTTGCATATTACCCTTTTATTACATAGTACTTATCATATAAATTTCCTGCTGCACATGTGTTACCAATTTTTAGACTTTATGTTTTTTTACATAAAGAAGTTATTAATATTTATAGCCTAATTCAAAAGTGACTTGATAAGTTGTTTTAAAGATTTAAATGAAAATGTAATTGCATTCAGATCCAACTTTCTATATTAGCAGAGTAGACATTTCTCTGTATATTGTTTGGGATATATAGGGAGTAATTGTGTGTTATTCTCAATATCCCTAACACTGCTACAATTTCATCAATAAACGCTTTCTGAGTTAAAGAACTGCTTCCTACTGCTATCTGTACCTTATTAAATTATAATCAATCTGTAATCTGTTAGCAAAAAAATTAATTATTCAGTTTTTCTTCCTGACAAGTAGAAATCATATTACTGAGGAAATAGGCCATTTATCAAAGAGGAGAGAAGTAAAGCTTTACTTTCTAGGTGTGGACATAACGATCACTTCACTTTGTTGGACTTTGGTCAGGAAGAGGATAACATGAAGAGTATATTTTTAGCTAGATGGAAAAATTATTAAATGGATCTAGAAATGAGGCTTCAAATGACATGTGAAATAAACACACAAACAATGACAGAAAAACCCTTTACTTATTTCTATCCTGTTGAATTTTTCTTTTTTTTACTTGTTGGGATAACTAAGGAGTTGCAAAGTATGTATTCTTGTCCATTTTCATGATATTTGTTATCAAATATGGATCAAGCAATATAAATGCAGATATCACAAAACTCCATATTTCTATGCAGAAATATAAACATGCACATTTTAACATGTACTTAATCATTAAGAGTAGACTTTTTCTTCCATAGGTACCTTTCTTTTTCATTCTCAGTAAGGTGCTACACACTGGATTCCCCATGTTCCACTGACTTCAGAATTGTTGGTGTTTTTTTTTTAAATGTTTAGTATTTCCTGTGTCTTTAGGCCTTTGTCTAAGTATCCAAACAGATCATTTAGAAAATAGTTCAGAATCCACAATTTCTTAGCCCTACCATTTTGTCAAAAAAACACTATTCAAAGTCATCATTTACCATTAGTGAAAATTGATTGGAAAACTCTTTTATTCTCTGATATTCAACTTCTCTGTAGCCAAAACATTCTCCCATTACTTCTTGGAATTCTCACTTTCTTTGGCTTCTGGTTACCCTAACTGCCCTTTCTCACTCTTCTTTTTCGGATTCATTCTCCTTATCTTCTCTTTAAATAATGATCATTTATGTGCTTTTCTCCTTGTGGTGTGTGATCTCCCTGAAAAATATATGTTGCCAGTATATTGGCTGTTTCTATTTGTTAGTGATGCCAGATTCTATTTCTCTTCTATACCTTTTCTTCTGAACACATTATCTGTGTTGCCATCAGAATGGGTGTGCACTCTTCATTTGAAGCATAACATTTATATTACCTCACAAAATTTAATTCTCATCCTGTTTTCTTGGTCTCTCAAACTAGAAACACTCATATCAATCTTGGCCACTCTTTCTCCTCCACTCTCTGTATTTCACAACTTGCCAAATTCTATTGTTTTACTACAGAAATGGCCCTAGTAACTGATTCTTCTTATTCATTGGTGATGCCCTAAACCTCATTAAAGCATTCTATATGGAGAAATTACTCCTTCTCTGGGATAGAAGACCTTGGCAGTTTAGTAATGAGACATGCATGTTAACTGGTAACACTGTCTGTAAAAGTGACTTAAGGTACTTTAAAAAGATAAGGACATTTACCTAATTTGCCTATTTTTGCTAATCTGAGCTACTTTAATCACCTCCTTACTCTTGCCAGCAAAATCGTCCATTGTCTGTTCTCCTTCCTTTACATTGAAATTAGAGTATTTTTCCAAAGAAGCAATATAATCTTTTTACTTCACTGATTAAAAATCTCTTCTGGTCTTTATTGCCTAAGCAGAAACTCATAATCTGGGACACTAAAGGGCTTTCAGATGTTCATAAAACTCCATGAGAATAAATGACAAATCATGAATATATATGCCTGTCTAGAAGAGGGCCGTCAGATACTGACCCACAGAAATATAAAACAAACTTTTATGGCCTATACATGCAATTATAAGTTGACCATATTTTACCTCTCAGCTACCCTTCCTCCTTTCCATTATCTGAATTTTCCTCCCAGGCAAATAAGTTTTCACTGTTTTCCAAATACTCTTGATTTTTCAAATGCATTTGTACCTTTGAAGGTAGTCATACAAAAAACTTGGAATGACATTTCCTGTCACCATAATATATTTCAACATGCTGTTACACACAATGAGACTCTTCCTATGGCAGTATCAATCGGTGTTTATCACTATATTCTCCTTGTTTTTATAGTATTTTTTGTTCAGTTTCTAAGAGTTGTACTTTGCTGTTAATGGATGGTGTCATTTAATCCTGTGACTCTATGATAGTTCCCATTGACCCCATTTTTCTGACAAGGGACTAGCACATCTTGCTTCTGTTTTTAGTGCTTTGCTTAGATATTGTCTGATGAATCAAAGTTGCTCAGCATGTTAGTTGAATGAATTAATGAATATGAAAAAAAGATTTTAAAACTATTTCTTAATCAAGACCATATTTCTGATATTAATTCTGGTGAGAGGGTAATAAAGCAAAGAATAGGGTATTTTAGCAGTAAATGATATTTTTAGGTAAAGAACTCAATTCTTGAGTTAAAATGAGGTCCATCTTGATTCAGAGTGTATTAGTTCTGAGGGGGAAAATGATAACCATCAGTAAACTATTGGAGGGATATTTCTGGTGGGTTCTGTACCATTTGTGGGTCTCATATTATCCCACAAATATATTTTAGTGAAGGTATTATATAGTAAATATAAACAATTCTTTTTGGGATCTTATTTATAAATGGTTCAAAAGCTAATTGTACAAACATAAGAAATTTACATAGATTGGAGTAAAGCCATGGAAATACTAAGAATTACACAGTTCCTAGACATTTACAAGAAAAAACTAATTTGATGCCAATGGTGGTTGGAAGTGAAAACTGATATACAAATGCTACCCATGGTATTAAGAATGATGGAGAAAGTGATTTTTTTTGTGAGGTTGATGGTGGGGTGGGTTTAGGGCCTAACATAATGAACTCTTTATTGGCTCCTGTGAAAGACCCAACATAAAATATTGGGTAAAAATTTGAAATTTAGAGTAAAAATTTGAAATTTAGAGTATCTTTCTTTAATTTTTTTATTTTTTTAATTGATTAAGGTATCACATATTTGTCCTCATCCCCCCATTCTAATCTTCTACCCCTCCCCACTCATGCACCCATCCCCCTATTGACCATTGGTTAGGCTCATATGTATACATATGTATACACAAGTCCTTTCGTTGATCTCTCCCTTTTCTCCTCACCCTTCCTCTGAGGTCCAACAGTCTGAGCCAGGGCTCCTTGTCTCTGGGTCTGTTCTTTTTCATCAGTCTATGTTGTTCATCATTTCCCCTAGATGAATGAGATCATGTACTACTGGAAATATAAGATCTGAAAATGAGACAAACAATAATGTTTATGCTGAAAGGCCAATGAATCAGTCTGAAGTGAGTTTCTTTCTAGGCCAACAGTTCTTTTGAGAGCCAATTTCAATGTCAAACAGTATATAAAATAAACTACAAATTTGATGATTGTACATCAGTAAATTTAGGACTAAATAATAAAAAGGATAATATGATAGTGTTTGCACATATGTCATTTATTAAGTCTTTATCATGTACTAGCAATGGTACTAAGTATTTTTTCCTTGGTTGCATAACAACCCAGTGAACTAGGTAGTACTACTACTATTCCACTACTAGAGGCTTGGTGCATGAAATTTGTGCAGGGTAAAGTCCCTAGGCCTGGGCAGTGATCAGGGCCAATTGGGACCTTCGGGCTGCTGACTGGGGCCTCCCTTCCCTGCCTGCCAGCTTCCAGCCAGGGCTTTACTTTATTCCACGCTGCCCCCTGGTGGTCAGTGTACATCATAGAGAGTGAGTGGTCTCATGGTCGAACTCCTGCAGAGACAATTTGAATATTAGGCTTTTATATGTATAGATAATAAGAAAGGAATCAGAGGCTTCCAAAACTAAAGGAACTTGCCCCAAACCTCATAGCTAGAAAGAGGTACAGCGGGGACTTGAATATGGGAACCTTTATCCCAAACTTCATGTTTCAATTAGTTCCCTTTTAGGCTATTAGGTTGACAGTTTCAAAATTTTCTTACTGCTTTAATGACATTTTTATAATGCATTTTGTGTTGACATAGCTTTATGAAAGACTATATCCAACCCTTCAGAAAGATAGTACAGAAGAATTCCTGTCCTCTTGCATTGCTGAGACTTTGTTCTTACTAAGTCATGTTTTCATTGAAATAGTTTTATAATTACAATATAAATACAGAACTGTTTTTTCTGTCTAAACCAGCCATGGGCAAACCACAGCCTGCGGGCCGGATCCAGCCCATTCAGCTGTTCTATCCGACCCACAGAGATGAAAGAGCTGAGGGTTCTCTTGCTCTCACCTCCGCTCCTTCACCAGCAGCCCAAGATGAGAGTGCCAGCATGGTCAGGTTGCTTTTGTTTCACCCTCTGGTCCAGTTTAAGAACCCATGTGGCCCTTGAGTCCAAAAGTTTGCCCATCCCTGATCTAAACTAATATTTGAACTATATAATGAATATTTAATGAATATTTTCAGCTCGATATTTATATTTTTTGTGAAATAGCATTTAAAATAGAATATTTTTGCTTTTCTTAACATTTGATCTGTGCAAGCAATCTATATACTTAAATTCATCTTTATTCCTAATTTTCTTTAGGATTATGTTGTGTGTGTGCATGAGTGTGCATATGTGTGTATATGTATGTGTGTGTTTAGAGTTAATAAGCTTAGATACTAGTGGGGAGGGCAGTGAAAAGATTATACCTCAGATAATTAATAAAAATCAATTAGTTTGCTAATGAGTACTCTGTCAGGACCCAAGGTGGCAGAAACCAGCGGGGGGACAGAAACCAGGATCCCTGAATAGAACATTTTGAATGCCTTTGTCCTGCTGAGAATTCAAGAGGAAATAACTATAAGAAGCACTGCTTGGGTTAAAGCTGGCTAAATTTCCTCTTGAGATTGCAGTTCCTGTAGCTAATAAATCTAGTAAAAATGTGATTCACCTTTAGTGTATGCCATAAAGCATTTTCTAAGGCCTTAAGTACATTGCTCACTGCCCTGTATTAAAAACAAACCCATAGTTGTAAATGTCAATGACTAAGAATATTAGAGCCCTTGCATCTTTCTTATGTTAGTAGAAAAGCTGGAAGTACCCATTACCTCTTCTATGACTTTTTTACATTGTATTTATATAAATGGCAAAAGTCAAACATGAGCTGACAGAGAAATACAAAATCTGTCTTCCAATAGTCCTTGGACAAAAAAAGCCCCAGAAAATTCCAATGATAGCAATTGACCTTCATAGAAAGTTTTTTTTGTTTTTTTTTTGTTTTGTTTTTTAGAACAACCCATTCTTCCCATTGTTAATTATATTTGTGTTAAGATCATTTCCTCTGCAGCATAAGTAATTATGGATCATTTATGGGAGCAACGCAGAAGGGATAATTTACATAAAAATAAATTAATTTCATTTGATATATCTTCTCTAAGGATCAAGGAAGAAAAAGAATACATTATAGTAGACTCATAGCTTTTATATGCATTTGTATGTTTTTGTTGTAAATAAACATGTTTCCAGCAATTGGTATAAACTGAATGGCTGCTAATGGATCTCCATTTTGTGTAAAATCTAAAATATATTTTTAGTATTAGTTCCTCTTTATAAAAAAAGTTATAAATTTGATTCAAATTCTGTGAGGTGAATATATAATATAAAATAAAATGTGTGGAAATTATATTGAAAACTTGTACTTAAAAACTCCCTCTAATTATGAGATAGAGTCCTAGGGGTAAATGATCATTGATTTAACTTATTCAACTAGTTTGCTTTCATAGGTTCCTCTAATTACCTTCATAATTTCTGGGTAGTGAAATGAAGAGAGACAGCTCACACCTTGGTAGAAGAGAAAATAGACTAAATACATGACTCTTTAATGTTAGACTACTAGAGGCCTAGTGCAGGAAATTCATGCATGGTGTGTGTGTTGGGGGACCCCTCAGCCCGGCCTGCACTCTTCCTATCTGGAATCCCTCAGGGGATGCTGGTTTAGGCCCAATCCCACAGTTGGACATTCCTCTTGCAATCTGGAACCACTGGTTCCTAACCACTTGCCTGCCTGACTGATCACTCCTAACCACTTTTCCTGCCAGCCTTATTGCCCCTAACCACCTTTGCTTGCTGGCCTGATCTCGCTCAGCTGCCCCCCTGCCAGCCCGATATTCCTTGACTGCCCCCTGCCAGCCTGATCACCCCCAACTGTCCCCACCCTGCCGGTCTGATTGCCCCCAACTCTCCCCCCCCCCTTGCTGGCTTGATTGCACTCAACTGTCCCCTCTGCCTGCCTGATGGCCCCAAACTGCACCCCCCCTGACCTGATTGCCCCCAACTGTCCTCTCCTGCCGGCCTGATAGCTCCCAACTGCTCTCCCATCCTGGCCTGATTGCCCCTAACTGCCTCTGCCTTGGCCTCGCCACCATAGTTTTGTCTGGAAGAACCCTCTGGAAGGTCTCTGGAAGATCTCCTGGTCTAATTAGCATACTAATTTTTTTTAGTATAGATGCTATCCCAATAAATTCAATAAAAAATTGTCTGCAAATTTTGCTTAAAATGGAAGTGAACCACTTATCAATTTTATTTTAATCATCACTATTAGTGTACCCTGAAGGTATAAAATTTGGCTTCCATACTGTCAGCATTTCTTAGGGGCCAGACTTCAGAGATTTCATAGATAGTTCTGAGGTCTTTGGCCTTGCTCTGAAGTTACTGGCTGCCCAAGTTATCACTTGAGGTGGTGAATTTTTCTACATCGTCTTGGTCTTTTTCTGGAACATCTTTATTTAGTTCCTCATTCAGCCTTTGATAATGGCCACATATTGTTGGCTTTATCGTTTTCATAGGTTTTCTTGAAGGGGTATGGATTTTTTGGAAAGGCTCCTTTCCTTGAACTCCCTTAAAGACACCTTTTCACCCCCGTGGATGTCTTTAGTACCTGCAAGAGCAACAGAGTGAGCTCAGAAGGACCTTGGTTTGTGGGGAAATGGCTGGGATGAAAGGGAAAACAGTCTTCATGAGAAAAAGTATGGGTTGAGGATGGGATCTGCCAGGCAAGACCAGGGAGTCTTGGGCATATGCCACTGAAGAAGAGGAGGAGAAGTTTGGGTGTGGTCCTTTCATTCCTGACACTGGACGTGGGCTGACAAGGCTTCTTCCTTTTTTACCTTCTTTTGGTGAATGGGGTTGGTGGTTGCATAACTGTGGTAGGAGTTTGTGGTTTCCTGGTCATCTTCCCCATGTCAAAATTTCCTATGGCCCTAGCCTAGGCCTCCTGAACACAAGCTTTTCTCTAGGGCAATGAGGAATCACCCCCCCAAGGCTTAAATTAATCAGGAAGCCTCTCCTCCAGTTAATGGTAGCTCTAGGAGAGAAATTTAGACATCATAAAGCACTATCCTGACACTTCCATGGGGAGGGGTGAGGAGGCTGAGATGCTTTGGTAAGAGAAAGGGGGGATTTCTTTAGCACTCCTAAGCCTTCTCAAGCTTATTGACTCCTTGTTCAATCCTGTTGGGTTACATGGTAGGGAGATGATGCTTCCCCCAAACATTTCCCTAGGCCACCCATTTCAGGGGTTCATTGTTCTTTCTCTTCCTTCACCATTAGCTAATTTTCATAAGATTTACCTAAAAACTTTTCAAGGTAATGTGACTGTCTCTGTGGAGATGTGAATCACCCTGCTTCCCTAGTACATCCCTTGGTCTTAGTATTGCAGACTCAGGTTCATAGAGGACAGGAGGCCAGGCCCTTTCAAAGTATGGATCAGAAGGAGGGCTAAAGGACCCTCTGGAATCCATCTCAGCCATCAGGTTTTAGAATTGCTGGGCTTGGTACCAGGTGTGCTATACAGAGGACTCGGGGCAGTGAGGCCTGATCTGAGGAGCCTGTCCTTAGATCAACAGAAGGAGGATCCCAGGACCTGCCAGGACTCAAGGTGAGAACTTGAAGAAGATGAGGGACCCTGGATCCTAGAACAGAATCATGCAACCCAAGGGAGATGACGACAATAGGCGATTTCTGCATCTGGGTCTCAGAGACTCTGGGACTTTGGTATAGGGAACAGGATCGGGGACACACAGAGGACTGTCCCAAGTCTAGCCAGAGTTAACATTGGGATGTAGCAACCCTGGATCGCATAACAGAGGGAACCCGACAAAAGCCCACCCTTGCTGTCAGCCTGGAAGTCCCCAGGGCGAGATGACCACATGTAGTGTTTCCTGACTTCCAAAAATGGGTCTGAGAGATCCTGGGAACATGGTATCAGGAAAGGGGCCTCTGGTGCACAGGAGGGAGAGCCCAGGTCCTGCTGGAGTCAACCACTGAGACAGTGGTGAGGTTCTTAGGCCTTTGCCTGGCCTGGGCCAGAGGCTAATGGCCTCACCCTGCCTGCTTTGCCCCCCACCCCCACCTGTAGCCTCCCCCTCCACTCTCCCCCCACCCTGGCATTCAGTTTAGCCTTTGTTTTGGATGTTAAGGACCCTGAGTCTTTATATACATAGATTGTTAATCAGTTAAATAAGTTAATGCTTTTCTCCCCTCAAATGTATGTTGCTATAGTTTACTTTATAATATGCACAACTATTAAAAACCACATTTGCACTGTGAGCTAAAGTATTCATAGTCATTTAAGTAAATCAGATTATGGTTTCCTTTATGACACTCATTTAATATTAAGGTGTGTCTTCTTTTTCCTTTACTACATTTTTAATTTCCTAGGAGGCAACAGTAATAGTCTCAGTTCCATGACCTTACATTTCTTTTAATGCGTGGAATTTTTCAAATGTTCTGGCTTCTAGTTACATATAAAATATGATTAAGCTTTATTTCAAAATATGTTAAAATGAGCACATCTTAAATTTATTTTAGGCATACAGAGGTATTTTCACATAAGTGGGGAATTCATCTGTGAATAGGTGAATTTTTAGAGCACATAGGTTGTTAGATTTATAACTTTCCATTTAACCTTTGCTATTCCATCAAGAAATTGAATAACATTCCTCACACTCAATAATTAGTATAATTTTTCTCATCAAGTAAAAAGAAGCAATTTCTTGAACCCTTTTCTTAGTTCTTTGAAGCCTGTGAATCCAAAGAGACAAACTGGCCAGACCTGTAAGATGGTGGGGTCACCATTCAACCTCACTCAAAGGCACATGGCCCCATGAAAAATGGCGAAGTCACCTCAAACTTACCATTAAATTAAAAATTAACATAGAACTGGAAACTTTAGCTTCTGGAATACAGTTCACTTTGGCCTTTGGTTATTACAGATGTTTACATGGGCAGTATCTGATTTTACATTTTCTCTTTAAAGATGAGGAAATCGAGGGACTGACTTATTAATATTGCTAGACGTGTGCTTGAACCAATGGGCTCTGGCCTTAAAATGCTGAGGTTTAAATGCTTGCTCTATCTCCAAAAAAACTTGGACAAACTAATCTGTGTCTTGGCTAGTTCAACTGAAAATAAGGATAATAATATAAAGGGCCATTGTGATGAATAAAATGTTATTTCTTTAGAGATAATTTATAATAATAAATTCTACATAGTCCCTAGTAAGTGCTGTATAAGTGTTTTCAAAATAAATCATTTAATCATGCTAATGCACCCACAACATATGGAAAGAGTGCCCAACTATGGAAATAGTGCCAACCAGTGGAGCTGCTAGTGGTAAACATTTATTTCTTCATTCTATATCAGATATTGTATTGTTAATTCAACAAATTGTGGAACCCTTAGCATTTGCCAGGATCATTGTTAGCCACTGAAAATAGTATATAAAAATTAGTTTCTGCCCCCAGAGTCACATCCTGGTTGGAGAGATTTAAACATACATGAAAATAAATAATTAAAATACAGTGTGATTGGTGCTATGAAATAGAGCTGGAAAAGCTCTAAATTCCCACTTGAGGGAAGGCCTCACAAAGAAGTTTCAGTAGTGCTTGAAGTATTTTAAAAATATACATTTTATTGATTTTTTACAGAGAGGAAGGGAGAGGAATAGAGAGCTAGAAACTTGGATGAGAGAGAATCATTGATCACCTGCCTCTTGTACACCCCCTACTGGGGATGTGCCCGCAACCAAGGTATATGCCCTTGACCAGAATCGAACCTGGGACCTTTCAGTCCGAAGGCCGGCACTCTATCTACTGAGCCAAACCGGTTTCAGCAGTGCTTGAAGTATTAACAGAAATATTTCCACTGAAGAGAAGAACTGCAGCTTCATTAGAGCAAACAGAAAGGGTGGATGAGACTGCTGCTTTGGCGCTCTGCTCTCAGGCTTTCTAGTTCAGACACCAAGTTAGAGGAGTAGCTCAATGTGACCTTCCCACTCTCATTCAAAAAGGACGAGCGAGAAGGTGAGCCACAGCATGCAGTCACACTCTAGCTTCTATTCAGATGTGGCATGTGTCACATCTCCATATTCTCTTAACCAAAGGCAGTCACATGGTTAAGCTCAAAATCAATGAAGTAGTAATCAATAGACTCACTCATGTATAATAATAAAAGGGTGATATGCTAATTAGACCGGGCATCCTTCCGGATGTCATTCCAGATGTTATTCCTGATAAAATGGGGCTGGAGGGAAGCCAGCACAGGTCCTAGATGCTTGCTGGCAGCTGGAGGAGGGAAGCCCGGGTCCCAGGTGCCGGAGAGGAGCTGGTGCCAGCAGCTGGCAGAAGTAAGGCATACTCTTGCATGACCTTCATGCATCAGGCCTCCAATCTGTAATGACAAAAGCATAATATGCTAATTAGACCGGAAGTCCTTCTGAATGAAGCCAGGGCTGTGAGGGAAGAATCAGAACAGTTGTCGAAGGTGAAGAGTAATCATTTGGAAAGGAAAAAAAAGTAAAATTATGAAGATTACAGTTTGGGTGGCTAAGTAATGACATTGAATGAGGTGAGAAATATGGAAAGAAATCAGTTGTTAGCAGAGAAGCGGAGTTGGATTATTCAGTGCTCTATACTAAATGGAGAAAAGTGTTTATGTAAGCATGTGTGTATTTTCCTGCTGTTGGTTCAGGTCAAGTTCTTCCTGTTGTTGGTTCAGGTCAAGTAAATTTGTGTCAAACTCTCCAAAAATCTTGAGATTGTTTTTGCTGCTGTTCTTTTGGACTTTCGAATAACAGGTGGCAGATGGTAGACGTGTGCAATAGTAATGTGTAGTAATGAGAGGGATAAGAGACGTGACATGAATGAATGTCTTCAGATTTTAAAAACTTTCATTTGTTGATTAATCACATATCTGAATCCCTACCCTTACTTTGTGCGAGATACTATGAGTCTATGTTAACAGCAAAGGTCATGATCTTCTTTTTAATATTGACATGATGCGAATTCATGAATTTGGACATACTCCCCTCGGTATTCGGAAAAACCCAAATGTCTCATCTGGGGTGTCCATTTTGTGGCATGTCTTTCCAAATTTGATCAGGATTAACGAGCTGAGACTTTTCCTGGAGAATTTTACCTTAGTTTCAAAAGGCTGGGGACGCCCAAGGGCCCCATGTCCTGTGCCAATAGCTAGAGCAGCAGCAGGCTTTGCTGAAATTGATTATGAATGTCTCTAGCTACCGGCAAAACTAAAGCACAGCCCGTCCATATCCATGGGAGGATGGAGTAGAAATTAAAATGAAAGCAGGGCATGGCAAAGGTAAAGTTAAAGATTTTGCCTATTAGGCTAGTGCTTTGATCATAAAGATTCAAACATATCTATCACCCTGCATCTGTGGGAATGTATTAAAAGGTTAATGAAGTTTTGTACCTTTTTTGGACTTATAACAAAATTGTCAGGTCAGCAAATATGAAGAATTTTTGTACTGTAGACTATCCTCGGAAATTCTCTGGGGGAGGAAATGAGATGCCTTACGATTTATTTTAGAACATCCAGTATCTTAAAAACTGTTCTACACGATTTTGTGGCAGTTTCAAAGGAACTATAGAGTGATAATCCTGTTGAAAAAGAAATTGGGAAGGCTCAAGAAAATCCCTTAAGTGAGAAATCGGGGCAAAATAGTACTATGATTTATATATAATTCGTAGACCTTTGAATCAGATATTCGCCATTTTAATAATTTCAGGGAGACAACTGCTTCGCCGCAGTCTGTAGCATAGGCTCACATCATAAGACTGAACATAACAGTGATACTGCCATGGGTTAAATGAGCAGAGCTTGAAGTGTTATTTTTTTTAAAAAAATTGAAAGGTTGTGGCAGTAATAAAAAGGTTGAATGGTAATGCCTCTAATTGAACAGTAAGGCCTCTTCCCTATTAAGTCACTCTTTCATCTGTCTTTTTAATTATTTCATTATCATTTTGTACTGCAGTTCACAATGAAATGACCATTTGTGTTTAAGTGAAAGCTAATTATTAGGACTGAATTATTGTGCAGTTTATTGATCCCTATGGTGGATTAAGGGCTTTAAGTTCGTCTAGACAGAATAGTTAGCAAAATGACAAAAGGAAACATATAAGACCCTTGGGAAGAATCCCTACGCTCCATAAGCAATTAATGCCTGCCAGGTAATGGAATTTAAGTTTATACTAAATCCAGCAGAGCTTTGACATTTCAACTACCTTATAAACACATTAGTCTAATGAATAAAGACTTATGAATTGTGTTTAGAAACAAGTAGGAATAGTGAGTCCAGGATATTTTTAGCCTTCCATTGATTGAATAAAAAGTAGATCATTTTCTCTCTGAATCTGATGAAAAATGGAATGTGTTCTTTGTGTTTATCTCTGTTCACTCTGTTTTCTGTTGATGGATGTGTACTAACAATTTCCATTTCCCAGAGAACACTAATCTCCCTTATGGATGTGAGAAGTATGCAGTGATAAACTGAGGGAGGAAAATAAAAAAAAAGTATATATATACAGGCATGCCCCGAAAATACTATGGGTTTGGTTCCACAACACTTCAAAAGGGTGAATGTCATAACAAAAATGAGTAGTAATCCTTTTGCTAGTGGAAGGCCTGCCTTCAAGTTGTAAAAACACAACATCTGTGAAGCACCACAAAGAACAATAAAATGAGATATGAGCATACACGGTGGACAAAAGTAGGTTACAGTTGATCATATGGAAAATAATGCAATAATTAATAAATAATACAAAATAAACTCTTGTTCTGTGTGCTCACATCTGTAAACCTATGTTTCACCATGATATATATATATATATATATATATATATATATATATATATATATATATAGATATTTATATATATGTTTTTTTTTCTTCTTCTTCTTTTTCTGGGTAAAAAGTCAAGCAACCCAGACATCTCAATTCAGTGTTGGGCAATTTTTAAAGCGATCTGTCATTATAGTAATAAACAAGCCCATGGCTCTTATTTATAAAAAGATATTCTTCAGAGGACTTCAAAGGGGCTTATTCAGTTCTTTGTTATGTGACTTTTTTCCTGATGTACCTTGAGTTCAAAGCTCTATTGATAATATCGGAATGAAAAGTTTTCAGTAAAAGCACTAAAGCTCTTCTGATATCAATAAAGACTTTGGCAACAACTGTAAGAAACCATTACAAAACAATTAACACCAAAAACAAAACAAAACAAAACAAAACACAAAAAAACATTAACACCAAGTTGATATTACTTATTGCCAAGTCTCAAGTCTTTTTCTTTCTCATCTTGTTTTTCAGTTTCTCACAGTGTCTTTTAATGTACCAATCATGATTATTTAAGGGTAAATAAAGATACTTAAGTTATATTCAATAAAATTCTGGTACATTTTACCTGTCTAGACGTCACTGAATCTGAAGTCATTTTGTTTGTTTGTTTGTTATGAAACTCTTGAACATTTTAATAATAGCCTTCTGTGTGTATCAAAATGTGTATTATATCAAGGACTATTCGGTAAAGAGTCATCCATACCAGAGAGCCAGAGGCACAGTTTCAATGTTAAAGTATATTTATATAGAAATAGTTTAGGACCTCCATCATATAAATTTTAATTAAACTGAAGGCATTCATATGCCCAAGATCTCTATTATTAGGCAAGATTGCCAAATAGGTTAAGCATGTAAATTGACTGTAGCTCTGCTACACCCACAGCCAATCAGAATGAGTATTCAAATGAACCCAATAAAGATGGAGCATGCATAGGTCTCAGGAACCTCCTCCGCACCCAGGTCACTGCCAACCTGCCATCTGGCAGAGCCTTTAGATTGGGATGGGGCCAAATCTGTCATCAGAGGGGTAGGGGCTTTAGGTTTGAGAAGGGGCCAAGCCTGTGATTGGGGGTGCCGGGGTGAAACCTCTTCTCAAGCTTAAAGCCTGGGGCAGAGGCTTTATGCTTGGGCAGGGGCCAAGCCTGGTATGGAGGGAAGGAGAAAAAAATCAATGGAAACATATCCTCAGATGAGGATAAAAAGAAAAATAAAGAAAGAAATATCATATCCTATGAAAGATACATCTTGAAAATGTCTAAAGAAAGATGTCATTTTTTTCATGGTAAAGGGACTGGAGTACTTCTTAATGAAAATGCATTGGCAGCTGCAGTGACTGGCAGTGGCTGTGGGGTGCTGGTGCCTTCCCCTGATCAGCCTGGTTGCCTCCAGCAAAGGGAGGCCAGACTAAGGCTTAAGTCCACTCCCAATGGAGAGCAGGCCTAAGCCATCTCTAGGATATCCCCTGAGGGATCCCAGTATGTGAGAGGGGGCAGGCTGGACTGAGGGACCCCTCTCCAGTGCACGAATTTCATGCACCAGGCCCCTTGTGGTATAAATGTTTTCTTTCTTTATATTTATGCCCAATTTTATTGCTTTCATTTGACAACGGCAAAGTAGCTAGTTTAATAAGCAAGCGTAAGTTTTTATAGCAATGATTATATATTTTTATGGTATTTAAACTAGATTAATCAGTGAAGTATGATGAAGTTGAAGGATTAAACAGACTGTGCACTTAAATATAAAACACTAATGGGGAAATCTTGCACGAGGCAATATTTGTTATTATGAAATTATAATAAAAGGATAATTGATGGGGATTCTCTTTCTAGGAAAAAAAATATATATATACTTATTTCAATATATATATATATATATATATATATTTATATTTATATTTATATATACATATTTATTTATTCCAGCTTAAGAAGTCAAATTAATGCCTTGTAAAATAGGGCATCATTTTATCTGTAGACATGGTACCGCCAATGTGAGAGTAATTTGAGTTTTAAACCCTAAAAATAAAATTTATGCTTTATGCCACTATGTAACTGAATTGAAAAACATGCTAGAGAAAAATATCCCAAGCATCTCTCCTAACTCTGTCTTTGTAAATTGCATATATGACACTGGATATGCATATTTAAATGTGGATTTGTAATACATTTACATGCATGGTTAGAAGACTTTTTGTTGCAAAGAAAATATATTAACTCTGAATGAACCTAGTTATCAACTGTTTCTCAGAATTTTTGAAGTTTGAATGCTTCCAATATATTGGTAGAGCTTTGAAGTCAAAGTAAATGGTATTAATTCCCTTAACAAAATATACTATATTGAGCTTCTTAGCCACAGTAAGTTTCTGTGATTCAAAGGTAAATAAATCATGTTCTCTAAACTTATAAATACTCATGCTTATATTAATTGTCTAATACTGAATAACAAAGTATCCTATAACTTAGCAGTTTAAAATAGCAAATATTTATCATCTCATAGTTTTTGTGAGTAAGGAAACTGGGGACAGCTTAGCTGGGTTTCTCCAGCACAGGGTGACTCACAACATTTCAGGCAAGCTGCCCTCAGGGGCTAGACTCGTCTCACCTAAAACCCTAACCTTTGTCAAACTCACTCATGTGGCTATTGGCAAGGCCTAGTTTCTTGCTGGCTGTTGACCACTGCATTGCCTCAGTTTCTTGCCACATAGGCCTCTCTGTAAGGCAGCTCAGAACATGGCAGCTAGTTTCCCTCAGGCCAAGAAAGCAAGAGAGAAAGACCACCCGGACGGCAGCCATCATCTTTGTGTCACCTAATAGCAGACGTGACATTCAATGGCTTCTGCTGTATTATTTTGTTAGAAGTGGCAAACACTCTGAAGTGAGGATTCACAAAGGTAGGCACGTCAGAGGTGGGAATCATTGTGGGCTCTTCAGAGGAGGCCTACTAAAAAGTTATGGCCCAGCAGAGACAGGCTGCCAACTGTTCTAGTGGAACATTGTGCTGCAATAGAAGTGTACATAGAGTGAACTCAAAGGAAGGTTATCTTGACTTTCTGAGTGTCTTAGGTAGGCTTTCCAGTGGGAAAGATGACTAAACACACACACACACACACACACACGCACACACACACACAAGCAAAAAAAAAAAAAGAGCCAGTATGACTCAGTGATTGCACATTAATCTATGAATCAGGAGGTCATGATTCAATTCGCTAGATCCCCAGTGATGAGCATGCATGGGGCAGCCAATAAATGATTCTCTATCATCATTGATGTTTTTTTATCTCTCCCTCTCCCTTCCTCTCTGAAGTCAATAAAAAATATGTAGCGAAAACCCTGAATTTATTTATTTTTAATGTATTGTATTTATTTTTACAGAAAACAATGTAAATGAGATCATATCAAATTTTCTTTTAGATAACATTTTTATTTGATTTGATTTTTCTGTGTTTGTTGTCATGCCTTGTATTTATTAAATAATAGAAATCTTAGGATGACTTTTAAAAAACATATATTATACTTGAGAAACTATAATTTTCTTAAAATGTAATCAATTCAACATTTTGCTTCTCAGAGCACTCTATAGCTATTTATCTTTATTTACTATTTATTTAATGAAATCAGTATTTACTGGGTTCCTGCCAGATGTTAAATCACTAGATAAGGCACTGGAGCTACAGTACTAAGAAAAAATTAGACAGTTCCTGCCCTCATGAGGTTTATAGCCTCTGAGATGTTTATCATATGAACAAATGCAGAATTGAAACTGTGGCATGCTGGTTACAAAATTTGCTGCACTCAAATTAAGAATAAGATAAGATATTTATGCTAGGTGTATTGTCAATACGCCTGCAGTTTTGCTAATAATGTTAGTACATTATGTAAATATGCGTCTTTATTAAGTATATGGTTAAGTAAGATAAAGCATCAAATATCTAGGTTAGTGACTGGTGAGTAAGCAGAACCTAATAAATATTAGCTAAGCATCTATCAATAATTATGTGCATATGTACAGGTATTACTACAGAGGAAATCATCATTTGGGGCTATATTCAGTGTAAACCCTAATATGCCTCCCATTACATATCAAAGTCAGCTTTTGCAATCATTACCATGATTAGATATGAACTCTAAGTAACAGTAACATTCATCGAGATGTTATACATAACTGAAATAGATTTTCACAAATTTTTGACATATCTATTGTAATAACACTCTAAGTATAAAACAAAATCTTGAAATGACTTTAACTATTAGAATTTCAGACTCTTAATGTTAGTCTAAATTTAGAAAGAACTCAAATATACCTAAATATCACAATAATCATTTGGAATAAATATAATGGCATACATCCATGTTCTTAGGAAGGGTAATTAAAAATCATAAAGATTAAATTCTCAAGAGAACTAAATCTTTATGATGTTGAATATAAATCAAATGCAATCTTAATAAAAATGGTATATAAATCAAATGAAATCTCAATAAAAATTCCTATAGGAAAATAAGAATAGATTAACATACAAACAACACAACCCTGAAAATATTGCAGAAAAAGTAAGGGGTACTTCTGCCAGGAATTACAATATAACATAAAATCTCAACACAGTCTTAATTAAAACACTGCATATTTGGCACATTTTTAGACAATGGAATAGAGTGGGCATTTAGAAATATATTCTAAAATATAAAATAAAATGTTATATGAAGTTGGCTTCATAAATGTGTGTGTGTATGTGGGAGATAGACTTGTAATTTTGTTGAGGTAACTGGCTATTTATTTAGAAAAATATAAATGGGTCAGATACCTATATTTTAAATAAATGAAACCATAGATTTACTAGTGTAAAATGAGGATGAACTCCTTTAAAATCTTAAAAAATTAGAAACCTTCCCAAAATGTTTCAAAATTTAGAGTTGGTGACAGATAAGACTGATAAATCCAACCTCCATAAGAAAGCCAAAGTGATATACTATGAGACAATATTTCCAACTATTTTCATAAACAAAGGTCTGATTTCCAAATAAATAACTCTTAAAAACTGAGATCATATGTTAATGGATAAAAGGGAGAAATATTAAAAGGAAAGCAAATGACCTATAAAATTATGAACACATGCTCAATGTCACTTACATGAAGAGAAGTGTAAAACAAAATTACATTAAAATGCTACTTCTTACTAGCAGTTTGGCAAAAATTCAAAAATTTGACCGCAAACTCAGGTGGCAAAGCTTTGAAGAACAATCATTTTAATATATTGCGGATAAACATAAAAAGTTATACATATCCACTAGAGGATTATTTCACACCATCAAAAAAATAACAAGTATTTTCCCTTTGACCCCGGAATGCTTAGAGCCCATATTTAAGGTGAGTCTCCATAGATATGAAGTAAAACACATACAGGCTTCTCATCTCTATGCATAAAAACCTAAGTGAACGGAACCCCAGAACGACCAGAACAGCCAAAATGACTGGAATGGCTGCAGTGACTGGCTTTTATGATGTGCACTGACCACCAGGAGGCAGACATTCAACACAGGAGATGCCTCTTGGTGGCCAGTATGTTCCCACAGCCAGCCTCCCCCAGCCTGCCAACCTCTCCTGGCCCCTCCCTGTAGCCAGCCAACCTCCTGCAGTCTCTCCCCCTGTCCAGCAGGCCCCGGCCTGTAGCCAGCAGCCAGCAGGAGGCCCCAATCAGCCGTGATCACTGGCCAGGCCTAAGGACCCACCTGTGCATGATTTTCGTGCACCAGGCCTCTGTGTAGGTTATAAGAGCAAAAGACTGAATGCCAAAAGTACACCAAAGGGGACTGTGTACATTCTTAAACTGATGAGCCTAGTTATATAAATTCAGATTTTTTTCAAAGATCAATAAATAATTCCACATCACTATATATTGTGATGCTTTTGCTCTTCCTCCAGAATTTAATGCTTAAATTATATTTTTGTACGTTATCTTTTTGCATGCTATATTACTTAGTTTTCAATTTCTTTTTCTCTGCATTCTGGACAAGTTTCTCAATTTTATCCTCTGTACCACTGGCTTGATTTTCTGTAATGAAATCTAGTTGGGATTACCTCCAATGTGGATTTTTATTATGCCACTTTTATGCTGCCAACCCTTTTCCATCATAACCCAGTCAGTATTATCCTTAAGACTTCTTGCTTCTGCTTTCTGTAATTCATTTTCTCTTGAATTATTTTGAGGACAACAAGCTGCTACTTGCTTTAAAAAAAAAAGTACATAATATCTATTCTCGTGAAGGCTATTTTCAGAGTTATTTTTTCCCTGTGACTATTAAGTATAATAGTAACAGTAAGCAAGTCATATATGTATTTTTATTGGACTTGACTGGGCAGAGTGGTTGCCCTCAGGGTAGGTGCCAGTGTCTCACAGCTCCTGTCACCATTTTCATGCACGGTAGGTGGTTTATCCTTTTATATCTCAGCCTGAAGCACCACCTTAAGCTTGATTTGTGATTCGTAAAGTAGTTCTGAAAATTGAGCTTCCATCATCTGGGGCTTCAATGCTAAGCTCCTCCTGTTCCAGTATTCACTTTCTGTTGGAATTCTTTGAATATAAAATGTGATATCCTTACTTCTCCCCCAGTAATACTCCTTGCCTTTTTCATTTCTATTATTCTGAATATAACATTTGAATCCACATAGTTCTACTTTAGTATCAGAGTAAGAGAGCCAATACATGTTGGAGGTAGGGGTGATCATTATCACAGTGTTCTGGATTTATGTGCCTATTCTATTTTATTTGGGGGATTTATTTTGGTCTAGAAGGTGGATTATTTTATATGTAGTAAAAGAACATGTCATAAGTTATTAAGCATAACTCTTACCCATATTTAAGTCGTAGCCTTTTCTTTGGTTTACTTTGGGTTACTGGTAAATCTTCATAAGTACTTTAATTGCTGATTGGTAGAAAAATTATTACACGTATCTTATTTGCCACTATTTTAACCCTGAAGCCTCAAAGCATTTTCTATTTATTTCCTCTTTCCAATGATGAATAATATTTAGGGATACTTTCTCCTTGTTCATAAAGTATACTTTATTAGCTTTCCCTGTAATAAAATAGTCTTTTCCTAGCCAGTTTGCTTCAGTGGATAGAGTGTTGACCTGCAGACTGAAGGGTTCTGGTCAAGGGTATTTACCTCAGTTTCAGGCTTGATCCCAAGCCCCAGTTGGGATGCATGTGGGAGGCAACCAATCAATGTGTCTCTCTCACACATCAATGCTTCTCTCATGTCTCTTCTCCTCCCACTCTCACTAAAAATCAATGAAAAATATCATTGGGTGAAAAATAATCCTTAGGAGAGGATTAAAAAAAACCAACCACCAAACAAACAAACAAACAAAAAAAAGTACCTGAGTTTTCCTTGAGTCTACACACTGTCTAGCTGAGTACTGGTTAGATCTTCATTTGAAGGTTATGTTAATATGATTGACCCTTTCTGCTTTCAGAGTTTCACAGGCATTTGTCCATTGTGACTTTGCTACACTTGAAATTGTCTGCTCTCAGTAAGGCTGTTTCTATGACTCCCATTAAGTGCAAGAAAAATTTCCATCTCTAGTTTACACTCCAAGTATCACATAAAAGGGAACAGCTACTTTTCAGTTCCATCCCAACTTTTATATTTCCACTTTTCTTATATACATATATGTACACACACTCCAAAGGTATTTATAAAATGTATGATTAGGTCTCTGACTTTTGGGGAGCCTGTGCTCCTGTACCGTGAATGTCACCAGTCTTTTTTAGTTTTCCTCACATTCTAGGAAAGCTAGAGGTGGCTGGTTTTTGGATATTTCACTTTCCCCATGTGAAATATACGAAACTCTATAGCTTACTAGAGTTTCATATACCTCTTACTCTAGATAGGTTAGGCTCTGATAAAGCCCCAGAAAATTAGGCTCTAGCAAAATAGGTTTTGCTGCATCAGAAAAACAGAATGCTCTAGATTATTTGAAAATGGTTCATTTTCCTTTTATACTTGTGAAAATGTGAATTTTTTCCTGATATTTGTTGTTAGTATCTGATAAAGCTCCTGGAGGTAAAATTCACCGAAGTATACAGACCCCTATATGAGTGGTCCCCTTGGAATTTTAACTCTAGTTTAACCACATTGAGCCTCCAGAAATTTGTCAATTCAGTTTAGGCTGTTGCAGAGGTATAGCGCTAGTGTTTCCATCCAGTGAGTTTTGGATTCTACTTCTCTTTCATCTTGGAAGCAGCAGTTTGCTCTGGAGCCTTACTTCTCTGATGGATCTAAGATGGTATGTTGATTTTTTTTTTCAGTTTGTTGAGCTTTTACTTGGCATTAGGATGGAGTAGCAGCTTCTAAGCAACCTTCCATAAAGAACTAGAATTCAGAAGTCTCAAAACTGCATCTATACTAATAAAAGGGAAATATGCAAATTAGACTGGGAGACCTTGCAGGAGACCTTCTGGATGTCCTTTTGGACAAAGCCATGGTGGCAGGGCCATGACAGAGGTAATTAGGGGAGAGCAGGCAGGGGTGGGGGGAAACACAGGCTACAATCGGGACCAAGCAGACCAGCAGAGGGGGCAGTTGGGGGAGATCAGGCCAGCATGCAGGTGAGTGGTTAGAAGCCAGAGGTCCCAGATCATGAGAGAGATGTCCCACTGCCGGTTTAGGCCCGAGCCCACAGGGATTAGGCTTAAACCAGCAGACAGGACATCCTCTGAGGGGTCCCAGATTGAAGAGGATGTAGGCCAGGCTGAGGGACACTCCCCACCCCGTGCACAGATTTCATGCAGCAGGCCACTAGTTTTTAAATAAATTAATGAACTCAGTTAATTAAATAAAACATTGATATATATAAATGAAAAACTTTATATTTTCTTTCCTCATAGATGAATTTAATTAAGAAATATACTTTCTATGGTTAAAGAGATTAAGAAGTACAAATTTCCAGTTATAATAACAGCCATGAGAATGTAAAGTACAGCATTGGGAATATAGTCAATAATATTGTAATAACTTTGGTGTCAGGTACTAAACTTATTGGAATGATCATGCAGTATATAGATGTCTAATTATGTTGTATACCTGAAACTAACATAATATTGTATATCAACTATAATATTAAAAAGAAATCTATTATTTTTTAAAAAATATATTTTATTGATATTTTACAGAGAGAAATGGAGATAGAGAGCTAGAAACGTTGATGAGAGAGAAACATCGACCAGCTGCCTCTTGCACACCCCCCCACCGGGGATGTGCCCACAACCAAAGTACATGCCCTTGACCGGAATCGATCCTGGGGCCCTTTAGTCCGCAGACCGATGCTCTACCACTGAGCCAAACCAGTTACGGCAAGAAATCTATTCTGAAGTCGGCAGTGTTGGATGGGTGTGGAGAGATTAATAGGGGAATTTATATGCATGTATGCAAATATGGACACAGAGGATAGTGTGGTGAAGGCCTGGGAAGGGTGGGTGTGGAGTGAAGGGGTCAACAGGGGAAAAAACAAACAAACAAATGGGACATCTTTAATACTTTCAACAATAAAGATGTTAAAACAAAATAAATCTATTTTCTAAATTGGACTTTCCCCATTGAGTGTTCCAGATATATTCTTACCAGAATTGTGAATAGTTTTATTCTCCACCTGAAAAAAACTTCTAAATCTTTTTGTGTTAGCCATTTCAATTGGAATCCTAGATCCTCTCAACCAAAAATCCTAGAGTATCTCCATCCACCTAATTATGCACAATGTACAACTTTCACTTTTACTTCTATGTACTAGTAAAGCTCAGCATTGGAGCACATGATGTAAACTTTCAAGTTGCTCCTATTCTGTAGGCCCTCATGCTGATCAACACATATCCAGTACAGTGATCAATAAGAGATTGCTAGAATTGAAATAAATAAGATTTAAATACAACTGGAATTAGCCAATACTTACCTCATTAGTTTTTACTGCAGCCATTGTTTTATGTACAGATTAAATAGTATTGGCTTATTTGTCAGAATCATCTTAGAGTGAATGAAATGAATTTATCTCTCTCAATTTCAATAAGTTGCCAATACTAATCTTGCTGTGCAATTACCATAAATCCTGGTTGATGGAGGCTTCTGGAGTTATATCTGCATAAGATTTCAAAAATGTTATTTACTTATTTAGAATTACATTTGGGGGACAGAAAGTAATAATATTTAGTTTAACTTACTGTAGTTTTTTTTTTTATCTGTGTTCTTTTATTACTGACTTTTCATATTGCTTTTCTGAAAAAATATACATTTTGTTCTGCTATCATTAATATTTTGTGCATTGGTTTACATTTCAATATTTCTCCTACATAGTGATATATTTTCAAGAAATTTCCAGCAGTTCTGACTTGTATCAGAATCAATCAAATTAATGAAATTGAGAGTTACAGGAGTCAAAGTAACTGAGCTCTTGTCACCTTTTTTCATCAGCAGCTGAAACTTACTGCAAAGATAACTATATATTTGTGTTTTGAACTCTCATGAAATTTTAACTTGTGTTTGAAGGTTAGAATTATGGTACTGCTTTACCAAATGCAATGTGCTTGTGTTCTGGTTCAGCGTCTTACCATTTAAATATGGCCCCATATCAATAATGAGATATTTATTTTTGAGACACCCTGTAAATGTTCCTTTGTAAGAAGTATAGAACATAGGAACTTACCTATCATTAGAAGGTTATTTAGTCTTTTCTTTCATTTTTCAATTTTAATAGCTAAGGAAAATAGAAACATACTCTTTGGTCTTAAACTTGTAATCCTTATTTACGTTTATTACTCAGAGATAAAAGCATGGTTAAATAGAAAACATTATTTAAGTTAAACTATTTTGTAAAGTTAAATTAATATGTTAGTATTACATAAGTACAATATGAAAATAATAATTGCTACCCTTCTTTTTATTATTAAAAATGGTCCTTAGTGGTAAATTCTAGTAGTTCCAACCATATTCGGTTGTTAAAGTAAATATACAATTTTGACTTTTTTTCTGGTTTTAATTTTGTTGTGCACTAATATCATTAAAAATGTTGTTTAAAAGTAGCATGATTTTATTTATCCTTAATCTTTTTCCAAACCATGTTGTCTTTGTTATTGTGTTTAGATATCTGTAACTAATGAAACACTAAATCAAATAATCTACTAGTTAAAAGTAAGATTTGCAAAGATTATACAAAGGTTCATGTTTTTCCTTCTTTAGGGAGTGCTCCCCCCCCCTTTCTTTTTATGGAAAAAATTTCAAATTTAATTCCTATGAACTTTTGATTGATTACATAATAAAGGTGATACAGAAACATCTTTGTTAGAAGAACCTTGACAGTAGTAAAGGGCTCTTGTAGGAAAAAGGCAGCACAAAATGATAGCAAGTGATCTCCAAAGGGAGGAGGCACATAAAGGAATGACCTTTCGTATCTCAGGTTTCTTAATTTTTGATGGCATTCAGTGTAGAAATAGTATGTCCTGCAAAGGCTTGGAAATGCTACTTTTGGATCCATCTTCCACTACAATGATAAGATAAATCTCATATGAAGATTTATTCTCAAATTTACTGTGTGACAAAATAATTTCATGTTCTTCCCCCCCATCAAAATACCAAAAGAATTTTATGAACTTATTTAATAGGTTTTATTTTTCAATATAGTCTTCCATATTTTCTACTTTGTACCAAATATAGTGTTCAAATGAGTGATCCCTAACTGAAAACACTTTTTAATTTACTGAGTCTGGCCACTTTGAAATCATAGGTCTTAAATCTTGATAATCCATGTAGCTTCAAGAAAATTTAAGTGAACCTGCAGCAATGTTTCTAGTACATTAAGACAAAACTTTCAAGTGTTATTTAACCTGGATGAGAACTTTCTTGTGAATAAGTTTTCAAGACATATTAAATATTTTTTTTATTCCTTCAGAACCCATATTACTTCTATTTACCCAATTTGTATATTCAGTAACTTATTTTTCAGTTACTGTGGCTGTGTAAGAAATTCTCCATAGTGCAATAGTGCAAATCATCCATGCATTCTGATCATGACTTCTGGGAGTCAGGAAATTAGACAGGGTATAGAAGGAATAGCTTAGTTCTGCTTTACAATGGCTGAGGCCTCAGCTGGAAGACTCCTAGCCTGAGAGTTAAATTCATCTGAATGTCTGTTTGCTCCCACATCTGCTGGTTCATACTGTGTGTCAGCTGGGGCCTTTGGTGGGATAGGCATCAGGTGGCTGCTTCATATCTAAGCATTCTATTCATAAGCCAAGTAGAATTTAGATGGAAAAGGGAGACAAGAATGGGGACATTCCTTTGTTACGGAATCCAACAATGTATCCCGTGGTTATTCTAGAGGCAATTTGGAGAAGCTTGTATTGAGTATATAGTTTCTCTGAAAATAATTGTGGTTTTGTTATTAAGGCATATGAGGATGTATATTATGTGGGAAACTATCCATATTGGTCACTTTTGGTATTACCTAAGCCTGCCTTAAAATTCTCTTAAAGCTTTGAGTTTTATTTTTCTTCATATATTTTTTTTCTCCTACAGACCTTCTAATTCAATGGCTGATTTTTAAGGCTAATATATATAGAGAATATTCTACTTGCAACCATATTTGAAATGAATTGTCTATCATTGGCTTCATTCATATCATCTACATGATAAATTTCAATGGAAAGTTATTGTCCCAGCTCTCTCTGTTTTATGGCTGCCCAATCACTAAGATGGAGTAAAAAATGGGGCAAACTTGGTATGTGTTTCCTTAATTGCATCTCATAGTCAAGCAAAGAATTTTTTTATTAGTTGATACATATTCATCTATAGAATTAGGTACATTTTGAAAATGGAAAGTTTCCATAAATATCCAGTCTAATTCATTTCTTATTAACTTATTAATTAAAAATAAACGTGCTAGTGTCTCTTTTATAAATGTATTCAAATTAGCAGTTAACACCAACTCAAGGCACAAAGAAACACTTCTTGAATGGGATGGTCATAATAATTAGTTTGTTTTACCAGTTCACTCCCTGTTAAAAAGTTCATCTTGTGCTTAGATTTTAAATTTAATGGTTCTCTCTATTTCCTTAGAAGAAAATATATAACTAGAAGTAGCATATTGGTTTTAAAAACCCTTAAATATTGAATATAGAAAGTAATAAAATAAACCCAAGTTTGTAAGTCGCTCTTTAGCTTATAAAGATTTTAATATCAAAACAATCTATTAATATCTGCTAAATGTCTTTGGTCTGAAACTATACCAAAGTTATATGGCAAATATATCTGTGAATTTTTGGGTTTTATTACTTAAAAATAATAAAGGCTTATCAAGTGACCACAATTTGCCAGATGCTGAGCTATATAGACCCTTGAGAAAGAGACAAATTAATTTGTTTTTAAGCTTAACAAAAAACATAGGAAAAGCATAGAGAATTATGGTGCATGTAATAATTACTATTTTGTTATAGAAAACCTGTGATTTTGCCAGTTGAACACATTGGAACAAATTAAAATTTGTTACAGATAAACAAAGATTTGGCTTCTGTTTCATGTAAATGGCATCATATTAAATCATTTTTATTCTTTTTAGAGTATTTTTGCATATCAAAGCTAGTAAATGCAAATTTTGGTAGGACTTGGTGGTGGATATAGAAGCTTTATAAGAGCTTAGTCAAAGTTGATGCTAGATTGAAGAACAGAGTGGGAAGCTAGAATGCCAAATGAGAAAATGTGCAATTTAATTGAGTTTGGAATAAGAATGTGGCTTCTATATTCGAGCAAAGAGTATGAGAAGATAAAACGAATTAAAAAGTAGTTTTCCTATATCCCATAATCTTAACTTTAATTCTAAGACTCCTCTTAAAAATGAGTATTTCAAATCAGAACCTTCATTTTTTTAATTTAATCTTCCCCCGTAAATTTTCAAATCATATCACAACATGCCTTTCTTCTCTCTTCCTTTTTTAAATTTGAAACTAGTATTTTTTCTTAGATTGAAAATGAACTGTATAATTTACTAATTTTTATTGTTTTTTTATTGATTAAGATATTACATATGTGTCCTTATCCCCCATTGACCACACCCCCCCCCACACTCATGCCCTCACCCCCCTGCTGTCTGTGTCCATTGGTTAGACTTATATGCATTTACTATTTAAAATTCTTACTACATACAGTTTAGAAACCATAAGAAATCCAGCATGGGCTCAAGCCAATTGCTACTTACTGAAGCCACAAGATCCAACCAAGGTGTCCAGAGTTGTTGTTTTTAAATCTACTGACTTTAACTCAAATTCTTCACTGCCTAGTTCTGTTTTATTTTTATTCCTTTTTTTCCTCTTTGTTTTTATATAAAGAATTAGACTTACCTGGTTACTGCTTTTCTCCATTTCTCCCCTCACCTATACCCACTCAAGCCTCCATAGCTTCTCTAGTTACTTCCCCAAAGAGCTCAACTTTTCTGTAAACCTCTAACATTCATTACCAATTATCCAGATAGCTTTACCTCCATTCTTTTGGTCTCCGTTATTGTAGCCAAATAACCCCTATGTCATGTTACTCAGTCATCCTTGGGATTTTTACCGAGTCAAAGAAAACTGGGGAGGAGTATTTGTCAGTTCAGAAAACTAGTAACTTTAACTTTTTTCACTTTAATTTTGAATTGGCCTTTGAAAAAACATTTTTTTCAGCACATTGTTATTTAAACTTTCAAAAAATTCATTCTTATTTACATTATACAAAACTTCCATATTCAAATATTTAGCTCTTTACTCTTATCTCTTTATGTTCTTAAGTGGAAATTTTATAGAGTTAGTGAACACTGTCATAGTCAAAAAGTTAACCTCAGTGTTGAAATAGATGTTTCCCTAATTGTAACAACTTTTTGTCTTATTCTGTCCATATGAAACTGTTGACATTTCTTGCTTGATTTGAAGGTTTACAATTCCTTTTTGCTCTCGTTGAGGAACTCTCTTGTTCATTTTTTTTCTACAGGTGTCAGCCCCTCCTAAGATTTTCCTTTTCCATTGTTTTTCTTAGTCACAGCTTTAAGTGAGAGATCAAGAATATATACTTTTGGGAGCAGAGCAGCTTTTAAAAATATGTATATTTTTATTGATTTCAGAGAAGAAGGGAAAACAAGAGAGATTGGAACATCCAATGATGAGAGAGAATCTTTGATTGGCACACACCGTACTGGGGATCTAGCCCACAACCTGAGCATATGTCCTAACCAGGAATCCAACCATGATCTCCTGGTTCATAGGTCTATGCTCAACCACTGAGCCACTTTGGCCTGGCCAGAGCAGCTTTTTAACTGTGTCTACCATTAGAAGTTTTTAGAAACCAAGATATGTTTTAAGCCTAGGCAGTTTTGGTTTAGTCTCAAGGTTTCTGTGGCAATTTACTTTCTCAGAAACTTAGTAGGTTCTTATTTAATGAACATCAGATCTTAAATGGATATTTTCTTTGAGTTATTGTATCCTATTAAGAGAATGACTATTTACCACATCTACAATATGATCTTTACCCCTTGTCTCCTTAATTTTTTTAAAATTAGTTTTTTAAAAATTTTAATGGAAGGTATAAAGGAAACATCGTTAGTTTTCTCTTTGTTTTACAGCTGAATTTTAATTACTTCTGTCACTTAAAATACTTCTTCGATTTTATCTCCTAATATTGGTGATCTCAGAGAACTTGTATTCCCCATATTGCAAATTCAAAATTTCTTGAACTTCATTTTCTTTCATTTTAACCTGCAAATTAGCCAATTTTTTGTTGGAGCTTACCCATTTTTAAAAGTATTCTGTCAAAATAGATAACAGTAATTAACTCATGAGTAACACAGAGTTTTTCAATCTAGTTCTAGGATTACAAATTCATTAACTTTATGATCTGACTTCAAAATTATGCTTTGGTACTGTAAGCAGTATCAAATTACAGTATCTCTCAGTAAAGCAAAGCCCAATATTTAAGTTATTTGTTTCAGAAGCTTCTAACTTCTGAGATTATTTTCTGTAATAGGACAAGCTGAAATATGTTCTTAAAAATCCATCTTGCTGTGGTCAGCAAGCTCAGTGGTTATGACATTGGCCTACACACTGAGGGTCACGGTTTTTATGCCCAGTCAAGGGAATGTACCTGGATTGCAGGTTTGATCCTGGGCTCCAGTTGAGTCTTGTGAGGTAGGCAACCAATCAGTGTGACAATGTGTTTCTTTTTTCTCTCTCTCTCTACCCAATTTCCCTACTTGCCTTTCAATTCTCTCTAAAAAACAATGAAAAATATGTCCTCGGGTGAGGATTAACAAAAACAGAACAAAAACCCAACTTAAAAGCTCAGCAGCTTAAGACAACAAAAATTTAATTCATGTTTCTGTAGAGTTCACTGTAGGCTGGGGTGAATTATTACATGCAAAACTAAGGAATCTGGGATGACCACAGTCCCCACCATTCTCTATATCTATGATCTTGAATATGTAGCATCAAAGTTTGTCAAGAGAAGGAAAGGGAGAGCTGAAGGTTCTCACATAGCAATGAATGCTTCTCCCCAAGATGAAGCACACAGCTCTTCCTCTCATAGCCCAATGGTCAGAACTGATCACTTACTAGTATACTCACCCTGGTTGCCTGAAAAGGGACAGACAATGGTAATCCTCTTATACTTGTGAGAGAAGATTCATATGTGAGTGGGTTATACCACTCTCATGTCCTGCCTTTGCAGATTTCTGCCTCTTTACTCAGAAAGTGAAATTAGCATCCTCATTTAGAAAGCAGAGGCAGAGGTATCACTGTGAGTATATTCTCCTCACAGGCATAAAATTGAAATCTAAATGTGTGACTATTGAATATAGATATTTATAGTATTTATTTATTCCAGCTGCTAATTGCTAACAGAAAGTCTATTAAGATCTGTACCAGATAGACTTTAACTCTGTAGTTAATGGATTCAAACTCTGTTGCAGTAGAATTGCTGTAAATTATTTTTTGAAATGTTTCATTTTGCTATCATTCATCTATAGTTTGTTGAACATATGTGGAATATCTTTTCTCAGTTCACAAACATAAACATATAATCTCTCCCCTCTCTCTCTCTCTCTCTCTCTCTCTCTCTCTCTCTCTCTCTCTCTCTCTCTTTCTCTCTTTCTCCCCGCCTCTATATAAATGACAGAATTGAGCATTTGGGGACAAAACAATAATATAAACCTTGATGTTCATAATAATCGTCTCTATGAAAAAATACTATTTTAATAATTTTTTATCTGCCCCCTTTCCTGTGATTTATCTCCTTACCATTGTTTTATTACCACCTTATTGTTGCTCTTCTCTCTCAGAAGCGAGAATACTGTTACTAATTTATCTTATATTTTCCTGTATAATACAATTAACCACTGAAGCATCAACTCCAGATTATTCCCTATTTTCTGGGAGTAAGAGTAGAGTTCCATAGTTTCATTCATATCAGGATGAAGACACATTTCTTTTGGAGTTGACATTTAGCCCACAGCAACTTGGTTATTGCCTCCACTTAGGTACTAAGAAAGACATCACAGAGCCCTAGCTCTGTGAAACGAGGAGTTTCAATGAAAGGATCGGGCAAAAAGCTTATGGGAGGAGAAATTGATTATTTTCTTTGAAAAATTCTGTTAACAAAAAGAAAATTATGTTTATTTTAAAAAAAGCCATCTAGGATCTTGTTCAGAAATATTAAAGAATTATAAATAATGATAATATTCTGAACTCATGTAATGAAACGAGTTTCAGAACTTATAAATGCCCATTTTTTAATATCAGAACAGTGCAAATTAAGACTTTTAATTTCAAAGGAAAATCTATTTCCTAATTGCAAAGGAAGAACTGAATAAGAGAGAATAATTTAATAATCTTCAATATGTATTCATTTTGAAAAACAACACCTGGCTTTCAAGATCTTATATGTGACACACCTTAATATGTATTCAATTCAGAATTCTAAAGAAGTAATATCTTTCTTTCATGTGACTTCTTAATGGCAAAAAAAATAGATTGCAGGCATTTGTATAAAAAGAAGCAAAATTTTAATAAAATGAATCTCAAGGTTCATTTCTAATCAACCTGGATCACCTATTATTCACCCTATCAAAAATGAAAAAGGCAAGCTTGACAGGAATGTCATGATGAGTACCTCAAAAAGATACATGTCAATGGTTAAATAAAAAATATCATGGAAATGCTAAATTACAAAAAGTGCATCTTAAGTCTTTCCTTTACACAGAGATTGTAGGAAATGAAAGATAATGAGCAATTTCCTGAAATTTTGAGCAGCAATTCAATGATGAGTTATTAGGGCTGTTTCTTCTAATTTAACAATCTACTTGCTGGACTAGGAAGAGCTGATATGCACAGGATTAATTAATAAAGAGATAAGAAAAACTTTGAAAATTATATAATAACAAATGAATATAGCATTTAACATTTCTGCAGTTATCCAGAATTTTGTCTTTTCCTCCTTTTACAAACATGGCTTCTTTGTCTCATAATGTCATTACACATTTAAGACCATAAAATGTCTCCTTAGTTTCTTTAAATAAAACTTAGAATTACATTATTTGATTGTAAGTACTTAATAAACATTTTCTTTTGACAGCAAGTATGGCATAATTGAGGGTACTTATAGATTAGATTTAGGGATCTTAGGGGGTAGGTTAGGAATAAAATGTAGAAATGCATACAAATATTTTCCATTAAAGGATATTGTTTGTTAGTGTTCTAAATGAGGTCAAGAATGACACCCAGGGGATTTATACTACTCTGTGAAATGTTAAATTTAGTGAAGTTACTTCCTAATTGTCTTTTCTCTAAGAATCCTCCTGATACCTTATTGCTTAAAGGGTCTGATCACCAATAGAGTGGCCTGTAATAACCTTACCATATAAGGGTTCTACAATGGAGGTGAACTTAATTGTTATAAATAGTAATTCAGTTACATGATTGAATATGACCAAGAATTGGTAACTTGGTCTGTCATGCTAGAAAATGTAATATAGAAATGATCTTAGTCTTAGGCCAAAATACTAATTTATAATTAATTTTAATTCATATTTTCTGAGAATTTTGTTAAAAATAAATAATTATATTTTACTAGGGGCCCAGTGCACAAATTCATGCACCTTGAAAGGAACAGTCGGCTGCTAGGCTGTGGTGGGCACATGGGCCTGTCTTGGATGATCCTCCATTCTCCTGCCCGGCCCCTACCACCGCAGCCCCTGGTTCCCTGTCTGCAGATAACCCTGCTCCCACTGCCTCCACTTCCACACTCTGATGGTGCCAGCCCTGCTCACACCCGCTGATGGCTTGGAGTGATTGGGGCCAGCACCAACAGCATCTGCAAGTGGGGCCAGTGCCATCAGTGGTTGCAAGCGGTGGATGCTGCCTCTATTACCCATTAGGATCAGGGGGGATGAAGAGAAGCCTTGAGGAGCAATCAGGGTAGGCAGCCACTGCTCATACCTGCTGAGGGTTTGGGGTGCCAGCAGCGGGTGCGAGCGGCGCCTCCAGCACTGGCAGTGGATGTGAGCAGGGCTGGCACCAGTAGGAGCTATGGCAGCTGGGCAGGACTACGGCACACCAGAGCAAAGAATTTCCAGTAACTATCATAGGCTCATCCCAATGACAGCAACTGGCACCCCGCCTTGGTCTGGCGCCCGCCCCTCACCTGCTCCACCATCCCACCAAGGCTGACACCCACCATGTTCTGCACTCTGCTGCCTGCTGCCAATGCCCACCATGTTCTGTATGTACCCCCTGGTGGTCAGTGCATGTCATAGCAACCGGCTGTTCAGTTGTCCTTTGCTCCATTGTTCTGTCTATTTGCATATTAGGGTTTTACATATATAAATGTTTTAATATCTTAATATGCTTAAAACAGGTTATCATTAATCCATGTGGATGTTAAAATGTTGTGGTTTAAAATAATAAAGATACTATCTTTAGATTCATTCAATATGAGTGATTCTTAGATCCTTTTAAAATTTAAAGTATAATACTTTTTAAAACTCAAAATAAAATGCTTCCATTTTTAAAATGTTTTGTAGGAAAAATGAGATTAGAAAAGTTATGTTGATTCTTTAATTTTTTTTCAAATTTGTAGGATAATGTTTCAGAAATAAAGATGGGGATGATGCTGTAGGGTGTGTGGTAAAACTAATACTTCTCATGACATGTCACCTAAGAAATCATTACAACAGGGTACTGCCACTTTTCCCTTCCGGTCAGATGTGGCCTTAGTTTCAGAAAATGGATGTGGCCCGGGCCGTGTCTGACAATACCATGCTTGCTACTCCGGCTGCATCAATGACATGTCTTACCAAAAGGCTGCTTCCTGGACAAGCATGCCCTTTGCAGACTGGCATAGCAGAGAAACTTTCAGGAACTCTGCCAAACAGAGTGTATAGACATTAAATTGAAAATAAATTTGTATAAAAATATTTGAATATAGCCAAAACCGGTTTGGCTCAGTGGTAGAGCATCGGTCTGCGTACTGAAAGGTCCCGGGTTCGGTTCCGGTCAAGGGCATGTACCTTGGTTGCGGGCACATCCCCGGTGGGGGGTGTGCGGAGGGCGGCTGGTCGATGTTTCTCTCTCATCGACGTTTCTAGCTCTCTATCTCTCTCCCTACCTCTCTGTAAAATATAAATAAAATATATTTTAAAAATATTTGAATATAAACATGTTTGTTTTGTAAAAGCTCAATTCATAATTAGTTTCCAGGAGATCTAAGATTCAGAATCAAGTAATTCCCATGTCTTTAATTAAAAAATGTTCATTAAAGTTTATCTTCAAATTTGTGCAATTATTTTAAATTTTGACAAACCAAGAACATTTAAAAGAAAGTTGAAATGATAGGCAGTTTAAAGAATATCTAACTTTTAAAAAAATTTTATGGAATATGAGCACTGTGAGTACGGGAAGGCAATAAATGCAAAGGCTCTTCAGTTTTCTCATAATAGGTATAAAATAAAGATTTTATAAGAACATTGAAATCTCATGCCAAAGATCTTTCTGACTATGAAAAGAATGCTTTAGATACTCATAGCAAATAAGACATTATTTTTACATATTTATAGATTTTATAAATGTATATCTCTATTATTTCTTTCTAGACCTGTCCATATTTTGAATACTAGGAAATGAGATTATTTCAAATTTATATATATATATATATATATATATATATATATATATATATATATAAAATTTATGCTTAAAATACAGATAAATGGCTAGAATCTCTAGATATGGTTACATTACGGGATTTATAAAAGTTCTCATTAAAATTTTTGAAGTAAAATGTAAGCCTTAGAATTAAGGTGTACAAATAGAAAAAAATAATATTATCTATTTCAGTACTTTACAGAATAATTATAGTATTATTTTAGAAAAAGGAAAGTTGAGATGCAACTTCACTATAGTTTCACTTAAAATCAATTTTACAAAATGTATTATCTTTGCTTTGGATCAAAGCAAAAGCAGTAACCATTGTATTGAGAAATTTTGACCTTTAAAAAACATTTTGTGACAAATTTTGAGAATGGTGCAAGGCTGTTATAGTAGGCAAGAACTTTGCCTCTGTCTCAATAAAATTTTAGTCAGCATGGCTGACCCTGGATTCTTGACTTTTATTTCTCCTAAAATGAAATAGATCTTCATTTAGCAACTCAAAAGGAAGATTTTTTAGAGAGTTTCATGAGTCACAATTGTGATTAAATATTAAAACATGTAATTCAGAGTACAGAGAATAAATATCTCAGATGATTCAGGATGGGTTTGATAAACTTTATTATTTTTAACACCTGAGATAATGGTTTTTTAATTTTATTTACCAACTTTATTAAAGTATCCTAATATATAAAAACCTGGGTCCCTCACTACTGGATGCTCAACAAACCGGAAATCATTCCTGCAGTCAGCACTGACTGTTGTGACTATGGTGTGTTGACCCAGCACTGACTGCAAACGAGGGCTGTGAATCAGGCCCAGCGAGTGGCCTGAAGAGAGAAGCAGGGTCTGATCCTTAGCCTGTGTGGCATCTGTTGATCAGCACTTGCCTCTCTCTTTCTCTCTGGGCTGGGCCAGCAGCTCCACTTCCATTTCTCTCCAGGCCTCCACCTGGGCTGCTGATCAGTCCGCCTTTCTAATCTGGTCCTATTGATAGGCCCAGAGATGCTGACTGGCATAGAAGTCTACCAATTAGAAACAAATTGTCCAATAGAAGAGGGCTGTTGAGGGTAAGATCAGGCCTGTAGGGGAGGGCAGTTGGGGGCATCCAGGGTGACAGGGGAGGGTTGTTGGGGGCGAGATCAGGCTGGCAGGAGAAGGCCATTGGGAGTGGGGGTGAGAGGCTGGCAGGGGAGAAAAGTTATGGGTGAAATCAGGCTGGCAGGGGAAGGCAGTTAGGGGCAATCAGGTAGGAAGGTAGGCAGAAGCAGTTGGGGGCGATCAGGCAGAGGCAGTTGGGGGTGATCAGGCAGAAAGGCAGAAAGATTAGGGGTAATCAGGCAGGCAGACAGGTGAGTGATTAGGAGCCAGCAATTTCAGATTGCAAGAGGAGTGTCCATAGGATAAGGCCTAAACTGGCAGTTGGACCTCCCCCAAGTGGTCCCGGATTGGAGAGGGTACAAGCTGGGCTGAGGGAACCCCCCTCCCCTTCATGAATGAATTATATTCATAGGACCACTTGTTGACAAAAATATATATATATGTTTAAATTGTACAAACTGATGATTTCATATATGTAAACATTGTGAAATATTTGCCACAATAAAAGCTTCTCACATCTGAGGGGATAGACATTCAGATACCTGAAACTCATAGGACCCATATAGATTCAACCAAAAGAGGACTTCACTGAGAAATATTATAATAAAACTGTCAAAAATCAAAGGTAAAGAGAAGATTTTGAAAGCATCTAGAGGGGGATAAAAAAACTTCCATGAAACCCTATAAGACTATCAGCCAATTTCTCAACAGGAACCATGCAGGCCAGGAAAGAATGGGATCAGATATTTTAAGTGCTAAAAAGGGAAAATGCCAACAAAGCTGACCTTCAGCAGTGAAGGAGAGCTAAAGATTTTCCTGGACAATTAAAAGCTGAAGGAGTTTATCACCATTAGACATGATTTCTAAGAAATGCTTAAGGGAAGTTTTTAATATGAATTAAATCTAGTTACATGGAAACATACAAAAGTATAAAACACACTGGTTAAAAACAACCACAATCAACATATAGTTAGATTTAGAATACTCTAATACTGTGATAATGGTATGTTAATCACTTTAATATGAAGTTAAAGAAAATAACATTAAAAATAACTATAGCTACAATAATTTATTAATGTATACACAATATAAAGAAAAGTATAAAAAAGAAAAAGAGAAAAGTATAACACCAAAACACCACATGTGGGAGAGGGATTAAAAGGGGAGAGTTCTTATAATAATCTATTTTAAGCTGATATTCAATCATATACCATATTTGCCGGCGTATAAGACGACTTTTTGGCCCTGAAAAATATGCCTCCAAGTGGGGGGTAGTCTTATACGGCGAGTATATAACAAACTCTGTATTTTTTAGTGGAAATGTTAGGGGGTCGTCTTATACGCCCAGTCTCTTATACGCTGGCAAATGCGTATTTTTCAGGGCCAAAAAATCGTCTTATACGCCGGCAAATACGGTAACTGTAAGATGTTCTATGCAAGCCTCAAGATAAACACAAAGCAAAAAACCTATAGTAGATATACAAAAGGTAAAACTTAACATTTAATTTCATGCCTTGGTTTCTCTAATTCTGAAATTTTGACCCAGATAAACTAAGGGTATTCTTGAAAACCATAGTAAAAATATGTCTGGGTATATATGTATACAAATGGTGACACTCATAGAAACTCATATGAGTGACTGAATGATTGAACAGATAAATTAAAAGTTAAACATTTTCTTTACGTAATGTGGATGTCAAATAGGAATATTTAATCTCTCATGTCTAGTCACATACTACAGGAGTTTCAAATACTAGTTTATTGCTTGTTCACCTATATTTAAATATTTTTAATCTAAATGAATTAGCGTTTTCTAACCTGATGGCAGAATGTTGCAGAATTTTAGAATAACCATTTTTTAAAAAAAACAACACTTGTGATATCCGGGGGGGGGGGGGGGGGGGGGAGGGGGGAGGGGACGGGAGGAAGAAAATCTTTACTTTAAACCTAATAATAAAAGTTCAGTACCTTTCCCTTGGGCTGGAATAGAGCCTATATCTAATTATTTTCTGGGCATGTATTTTGCCTTAGGATTATTGCAAACTAATGCTGGGCCTCCAGCCAGGCATTAAATGTTGATCCAATTCATCCTAATAGACCATTGTTTTGGTAGTGGTTCCAGGTACAAATTAAAATAATCAAGCAAAACAAAAGGAAAAACCTGATAGTATCTGTTTTATTGTGAATCTCATGCAACTTGAAATTTAATTATGTTACTATGTGGGTTTGTAATGTAGATTAATAGTTTTATTGTACCCTTGTGATTAGTTTCTGTTTGTTCTAATTTCTTGGTCGCGCCTTCCTGACCTTGAGGTGAAAAAACACAGAAGATGTATTCCTTCAATTTAATGCCAGTTTGAGGTGTTTCTCCTGCATCATCAGATCAATGGAAAGTAAATAGCCTACACTTCTTGTTTCACAGTGCGGTATTGATCTTTCTTCAGCTTTTGCTTCCCTTTTCCCTGCGTCTTGTGTCTTTCAACCCCTGGGACTGAAGTGATTGCCATAGATTGGACAAGCTAACAAGCGCATGATAAGGAACCGGGGTTTTGTGGCATACTCGCACACACATGCTTGGTGTATAAAGCCTGCTTCCACATTGAGAGAAGGGTGCCATTTTGTGTGCGTGGCACAAGCCACTAAGAGAAAGAACTAGAAGGAAAAAACGAGGACGGAAGATTCTTTTTTTCCTTCTTTTTTTGGCTACCCCAAATCTTTGCTGATAGTGCTAAATCAAGTGATGAAACTCCTTTGAAAAGTAAAAGACAAGTTAGCCTGCGGAGAAAATGCCATGTGCCTTTAGCTTTAGCAAATGACTGGATGTTGGCAGCCTGTGGGTAAGTCTTTCCGATCCTATATCGGCTATGCTTCCTAAAGAATTTGTGTTGTTGTGCTTTTTGTCTTTGTTTTGATTTTTTTTCTTAAGGCTAATTGCTAGTTGTAGGGATTGAGATATAGTTATTGTAATTTGGGTTTCATATCCAACACCTAAAAATATACATGTGAGCCATGTATTTCACTTCACAAGCAGAATTAGAAGGTAAATTTGTTTTTAATAATCTATCTTATGTGTGGGGTTTTCTTTTGAGGTGAATTGTGTGTGTTTTTTTTTAAAAGATGTGAACTGATGTGTTTTTAAAATGTCAAGTAATAGGAGACAGAATAACTTTTTAAAGCTTAGAAATACTTTATTTACTCTCTGCCTGTTTTTTACATGCTCACTGTAGAAATGAAAATCCTTCAAGTCTTATTTTTGAGTCCTCTATATCTATAGATTTCTCTAACATTGAAAAAATAGATAAATGAATAATTGATATTCTATCAGATACTATTGTCTCCTGACAGAAGGATATTCATGTTGTACAGCTCAAGTTTTCTGGCATGACTTTAGGATGGTAGGCATCCAATTTCTTGACTCTTATTATTCCTCCATACCCTTGTTATTCAGCTCTGTAAACTAATGTTTATATACATAAGAAGTTTGCCCTTCAATTTTTTTAGGCTCTCCTTCCTAAATTTATCTTGAGATTCGACTATCAGGATATTATTCCGGACTTTACTAATGAAAAGAAGGTCATGTGAAAGAAGGTATAAATAATGCTTTTGCTACACATGCCCTCATACCATCACAATACTTTTACCTCGTGAGGGCATGTGTACAATGTTTTATTTATTACTAATTTAAGAAAGAATATTCACAATGTGCAGGTTCCTGATTCACAATGTGCAAATTCCTAATTCTGATATGTGAATTCCTATGGAGAGATACATGAACTGTATATGGATTCCATTGGCACCACTGCAATGCAACTTATCAGCACATTGGTTTCAACATGGCACGTTTATCATAAGCCTTTTGTTGTCTGAGTAGAATACAGTGTCAACGGAACAAATTAAGTGTATAGTTGGAGAATTTGTAACTTTCTCAGTTTTTATGGCATTTATACTTCTTAGAGTTGGGTGATTGTTCTAACTCAAGCCATTATGTGATCCTCAGGGTAAACCAAGTGCTGATTTGAAAGCTATTAATTTTCTATTATAGTGTGCTAAAGATGTTCTACGGTGTGGCACTCACCTACATTATTAAGTCAGAGTTGCTCTGTGGTGGTTGGAGCTTAACTCAATCCTCTGGGATCTCATTTATTATTTGCAGATATTGATTTTGGAAAAAGGGAAGCTTAGATATGTGAATGTAACACTGACTTAGACCAGGCCTAGAGCGGTTAACTCTTAATGGTCTGCATATTACATGTGTTACATGTAACTCTATTACATATTTGTGGTTTTAGCCAAGATATATATGTTATGCTGCTTAAAGTAAATATTATCAGTATCTATTAGTGTATAAACACTGAGTCCCCAAATGATCTTACTGTATGTTCAAAGAATCTAAACATAGCTCTTATCATCTTTACAATTTTCTGATGTCATATAGATGCAAATAGGAGATTACTTACTTATATCATAAAAATATGCTAAAAACAAAATCCCCAAGTATGCCTTGGATATGACCTTTAGTTAGTGTGTGCATGTGTGTGTAGGGGGAATCAGTGATAATTTTTCTCAAACAATATAGTTTGGACATTCCTCAGGGAGTTACCTCAAGTTGCCTCAGAGACTGTAAATAAACAAAAGAATCATAAAAAATGTGTGGGATTTAGATTCCGGAAGGAATCTAAAGTTCAAAATGAAGCTAGGGCTTATGTGGCAATCCGGCATGAATGATCTCTTAACTGGAGGTACCCAAGAGACGAATATGACATTGGTGCTCCTATAGGCTGAGAAATTTGCAAAGATACACTCTTATGAACTACACAACTATCACCGCCCCCCCCCCTATGTTGGGAGATTACAGCTAAGGCTTACATTGTATACATTTCCTCAAAAAATGAATTTTCTCCTTTAAATGTCTTCATTATTTTTATGGAATTGAAAGTGAAACTTCTACATAACCAAAGTCATTGGAAACATCCATAAAATTATTTAGTTTCATTTATTTAAGATAAATGCCTTTTCTAATGAAATTTTATTTTTTATCTGTCACTTTTATTTAATAATGGACATAAAAGTTCAAAATACGTAGTGTTAAAATTTGAAATCAACTAACTTCTCAAATGAAAGGGGATTATGTTGTTGACAATATGTGTGTTCATACAAATCACCTGAACATATTAGATTACCCAATAGGATATATTTAACAAATTACTTGTGAGCCCTACATGTTCAAGGATTACTCCATGCCCTGAAAAGGATGCGTGACATTTGCATTATTCCTCTCTAGCGTATCTGTTCAGAATTCACCAGTGAAGTTTTTAATTTGCAACTAATACAAATGAGCACATAACTAAATTCATGTATTCGTTTTTATTAATTATATTCAATCAAGTGTTCAATGTGCTAGATAATAAAATATATTTTAAAAACTCAAAGTTTTACAATAATAATTCAAAATACATTAAAGTAAAGCATCAAGATCAAGTATTTGGTTTAAAAGAAAAGTTTAAATGGTATAATACAAACCCAGAACTTATGAAGTATAACTTATGATAGGAACAAAAAGAAAGCACCATATTGTGAGAGTACACTAGTATATAAGATATGTTTTCCTGTATAGGTTTCATGATTAAAATCGCCTTTTAGTTACTAATATATGGGAAGATATTTAGCAGAATTGCTTAATGAATGTGATTCTTTATTAAGCCAAAATTTATTTAGTATCAAGTATTTAATAACTGCTAGAGAGGTAAAGAAAACAAGTACATATTCAGTCCACACAAGCACACAGGTGAGAGAGGAAGGCACGCCTCATTCTTTGGAGCAACGATTCACAAATGACTTTCAGTCAAATGTTGAAGAGAAAGTTGTGAACTTTTTAGTATATTTTTTAACCATTAAATCATAAGGAATTGATTTTCAATTTCAAATAATAAAAACATCATATAATTTTGTTAGCTTATAGGTTTAGTATCATAAATGTGATATTTTAAACATAAGACCTGAAGGCTTTTGTTATTATAAATATTGAACAGACTGGGGCCATTTTAAGGGTCAAGCAGAGACACTCACAAATTAATGACATTGAATTTGGCGTAAGTCATCAAATATCTAGTAGTAAAACTAGATATTAACACCGAACATATTAAAAATAGACACAGCTGCTTAAATGTTGTGATGGATATTGATGAGACATCTCTCAGGGAAGTTTTAAGTACAGTAGAGACCCAAAATCAAAGCTAATGAACTCAATATTAAATGCTTCTGACTTATAAAGTAAAAATGTACATTTTCAATGATATATTTGTGATCTGACACTATTGTTTTTCTAAAGTATTTCAACATCTTATTTAATGTAATTAACTGAGTATTTTTTTTATCTAAAAATGAACTTGTGTCAGTATTTTTAATGAGTACTGTTTCCTATTTACTCATCAGTAAATGGAAGTAACAATTAACTGACAACATTATAAATGGTTTTACATGATTAAATGCAAGGTCATAGTTCAGGCAAATATACCGATGCCATTCCTGTAAATAAAATGGAGGCAAGATAGCCCATCATGATACTAATGACTATTTCTTAGTTTATTCATGACTAAGAGGTTATGGAGATTTGAGTTTTTCTTTTCTTTTTCCTTTTCTTACATGATTATTGTTATGTTTATTGCACATTAGAGGCCAACATACGAATAGTAAAAAAAAATAATTCTAGATGTGCTGTTATTTTAGATAATTTAGAAGATGTATTTCTCTGACATAATGCTTTGTTCATATGAACATCAACTTGAAGTGCGAACTCTTTTCATTGGCTTTTGAAATGGTACCATAAATTCATCCCCAATACAAAGAGCTGCAGCAGTGAGATTTGAGGCAGCCCTTCACGCACAAAGTAAGGCATTACTCAAAAGAGGCAGTTTTAGAAAAAGGTCACTGTTAGGCTCAGAGGAGGAGGCAATGAAGAGCAGCTTCTCTCTCACTGTCCATTCATCTAGTGGAACAGTTTTATTTCCAAATTTAAGAGTTCAGAGGTGCTTTTGACCTTTGGTCAGATCAGATGCTGATACTGAAAATGGCCCTTACTTCTGTATTGTAATTTACCCACCTGTGTGTGTAGGCCCCTGCAGCTGCAGTTACCACCAACATGTATTTGGCCCAGGCTTTTAGCCCGGTATTGAAGTATTTTAAGAAAGTTATTTAAATTCTCTCTCTGATTGCAATGTACTTTTCTCCCCCTTGACTCTCATCTCAACTCTCAATTCATAATCTTTTTTTTTGTACATCCCCAAAATCACAATTGTATGAAGACTGAAACTATTATATATTCCAGATCTCTAATTGGACTTTCAGTGCTACTTGGCCATGCTTTTGCTTAACTTTTCACAACTCTTTCCAATACCCCAGTGACTGTGTTAACCATGCTCCACACTTTCCAAATTTAAAATCCCACTTCCTCATGCTCTCTGGTTCTTCTCTCTCTCACAGGAATGATTTAACTCCTCCACCTCCTTTCTGTTACATGGGGAAGGCCAGACAGTTTTGAGTAGAAATGGATTCTGAGTTTCTCAGTGGAAAATATCTAGTATTCTTCTCCCCTGCCTTTTTTGGCCAGGAGAACTTATGATCCAAATCATGAAGCTATAATGCAGTATAGATTTCATCAACTTGCATTGTCATGGAAGAAGCATGGGAGCTAGTTATCATGGCATGTCAGCAGATCACCTTTTCATGAACAAGGAATGAAACTTTGTAGTTGCAAGCCACTTAGATGTTGGAGATGTTTGTTTTATATCATAGCCAAAGGTAGCCTAACTAATACATCTTCACATTTAGGTTATGACCTTGTTTTCCATAATCCTGATAAAGTTGAGGTAATACAATACATTTTTTTACTATAATGTAATTATATTTAAGTACTTCAAAATATTTCTGTATCTTTCTTTGCATCAGTGTCAAAGGAAGAATTGTGTAGTGTCAACTTTTGTTCATTATAATCCTTTACCGTGATCATCAGTTTCTTCCGAGACATGTTTTTTTAAGTAAATATCTTCAGTGTAATTTTAAAAAATAAAATATGGTAAATTTTCTTCATCTCAATGTAACTTTAAAATTGATATTGCAGCCTGGCCAGACTGGCTCAGTGGTTGAGCTCACCCTGTGTACTAACGGGTTTCTGGTTCAAATTTCAGTCAGGGCACATATCTGGGTTATGGGTTTGATCCCAGGGTGGGGCGGGTGAAGGAGGCAATTGATTAGTAAATGTTTCTTACATTTCTCTCTCTCTCTCTCTCTCTCTCTCTCTCTCTCTCTCTCTCTCTCTCTCTCTCTCTCTTTCCCTTTCCTTTTCCCTTCTTCCTTCCTCCCTTCCTCCTTTCCTTCCCCTCTCCTTTCCTCTTTCCCTTCCTTCATCTCTCCCTCCCTCCCTCTCTCCCTTCCTTCTATTCTCTTGCCCGCTTTCCTTTTCCTCTCTTTACGCATGTCTGTGGGTGAGCATTAAAAAATAAATAATAAATTAATAAATTGCTATTGCATAGCATATGTAAGCTATATGACATATAAATAAAATTATAGAATCCACAAACTTCTTTAAGGTTACAAAGCTGATATCTAATGGAGCCAGAATTGAGACCATGTGTTCCTGAGCAGAGATCCATGACTCTATCCTCTCTATCTTCTGAAATGCCTTATTACCTTGGCTTCTACAATAAGTACCTATCCTACTTATCATTTTACCCCTTTGGTTTGGTTTATTGTATATATAAATATAATATATAATTTGCTTATATTGTTTTATTTTTCTGTTATATACACATGCCTAATTTCCAAATGGATTCTTAAGAGGACCTAGCATATGATCACTTTTTCATTTATTATATGTATATCTGTTGCTGCTGCTGCTGAGTTTTTTGAGTGGGTACATATTATTTGAATATCCTGGTGAGAAAATATCATTTATGTTAAATAATATTTATTAAATACTTCATCTTTTGGAATACCAGATATAAAATCAAACTGACGTATCATTAATATCATTTGCTACATTATAATGATATTAATTCAGTGCAAAGCATAACATTGTGAATTTAAAATAAACAAGCAAAATAGAAATAGGCCCATAGATACAGAGAACAGACTGACAGCTATCAGAGGGGAAGGAGATTAGGGGCTGGGTGAAAAAGCGAAGGGATTAAGTAAAAAACAAAAAACAAAACAAAACAGAAAACACCAAAAAATAAAAAAAAAACCTCAGAGACCCAAACAACAGTATGCTAATTAGCAGAGGGAAAGGGGATAAGGGAAGGTAGAGAGGGGAAAGGGAGGATAAATGGTGATGGAAGGAGACTTGACTTGTGGTGGTGAACACAGGACATAATGTACAAATGATGTATTATAGAATCATACACCTGAGACCTATATAATTTTATTAACAAACTAGAGGCCCAGTGCACAAAATTTGTGTGGGGTGGGGGTTCCTCAGCTCAGCCTGTGCCATCTCCAATCTGGGACCCCCTCGAGGATGTCCAACTGCCTCTCAAAATCCAGATCCTCTGACTCCTAACCACTCACCTGCCTGCCTGCCTGCCTAATCACCATTAACCTCTCTGCCTGCCTATCTAATCACCCCTAACCACCTCTGCCTGCCTGATCACCCCTAACTGCTCCCCTACTGGCCTAATCATCCCTAACTGCTCTCCTGCTGGCCTGATCACCCCTAACTGCATCTGCCTTGCCCTGCATCTGGGATCCAGTATTCTCTCCTCTGGATGGTCACAAGCACCCAGGACCCAGGCTTCCCTTCCTCTGGCTGGCATCCAGGACCTGGGCAGGCTTCGCCTGGGCTGGCTGCAGTTGCAGGGGGCCACAAGGTGGGTGTCTTGTCCCTCTCCTGGGCCACAGCCCCAGCCACTAGCACCCAGGACCATGGGGCAAAGGGTTCCCCCTCTCCTGGGGCACAGCCCTCGCCACTGGTGCCTGGGACCATGGGGCGTGCGGCTTGTCCCTGTCTTGGGCCTCAGTTGCATCCACTGGTGCCCAGGGCCATGGGGCGGGCAGCTTGTCCCTCTCCCGGGCTGCAACTTGACTGGTCCCCATTCCTTTCTCATGAGCTCACTTATGCCTGGCTGGTACCCCTTCTTCTCTCTCCAGTGTTGAGTGTCTGAGACATGACAGCATGAGGGCGGGATGACCATTTGCATATTAGCTATTATTATATAGGATGTCACCCCAGTAAATTCAATAAAGAAAAAAAAATTACAGATTTTTTCATGAACCTAGAGAAATAACTCTTGACATTTTAATATTCTAGTCTCTAGTATAAAATACATGTAACAGTATTTCTTTTTCTTTTAGAATTTTCTCTTCTCTCCAGAGATATTAGTTATAAAATGTTGCATGAGAAGATGCAGTTTTATCTGTAATTATTTATTTCAATGGTGCTGTTTAGGTAGTAGTGGAACAATGAATGCAAAAATATTTTTTTTAAAAAAATGCATGGTAAAGTTATAGCTGCCTGAAATGATGGCATCAAATGAAGTTGAAAACAGAAGCCTAATCACATGAATTTATTTATCCCCCCCCCCACTTGGATAAGAATTTATTAGTAGATTCTCAAAGTAAGATTTTATATAATACATTGGTTGGCAAAATATTTTGATTCAGAGGATCATCTGTCAATATTGCATATGGTAGTGCTACTATATTTCTACGTTCACTGCCATGAGTTGGTTGCCTTAGCCTAGGGTTTAAAGCTTTTAACTCTTATATTCAAAGAATAATGTTTCTGATCATTTTAAATGCAAAGTGCTCCTGTAGCAACTCATGATACAACATCTCAGGAGATGGATGAAGCTGCCAAACTCTTCTTTTAAGCTGAATTGATGCTTGTGAAGACTGACATCCATGAAGACTAAAGTGCTGCAGTTACAGAAAGTAACTAGCAGTCATGAAAGGCAGTTGGTGGCTTTTACTGCTCTGCAACGGGAATGCATAACAAAAGATTTGCTAATGTCTTGTTTCCTTTCATGCTCTATCTCTTGGCTAAAACTCCTATCCCTAACATTGTAATGTAGTTGCTTTAGACCCCTGGTTGGCAAACTGCGGCTCTCAAGCCACATGCAGCACTTTGGCCTCTTGAGTGTGGCTCTTCCACAAAATACCACGGCCTGGGCAAGGCTATTTTAAAGACGTGGCTTTAGAAGAAGTTTAAGTTTTAAAAGTTTGGCTCTCAAAAGAAATTTCAGTCGTCGTACTGTTGATATTTGCCTCCGTTGGCTAATGAGTTTGCCGACCACAACTTTAGATTGAAAGCTTATTGGCTCACAATTTCCCAAATTTCTGCCATACCTCCTTTCTCTCATACACTCTCGTTGTGGAAGTCTAAAAAAAATGATATTGGTCGTTAAGGTCAAGAGGTCATCTCTGGAGTAGCATTGCTAGGCGGAGTGAAGGGAAGCCTGAGGGCATGGCTCCAAAGCCAGGCAGACCCCGCAGTTGCATCTGTGCTTTGCTCCTTACAAGGGATCCTGAACAAGTGGCCTCACTGCTTTGAAACTTAATTTCCCCACCAGTAAAATGGAAATACTAATAGAACCTATCTTACAGGCGTGGCATGTGGGTAGGATAAATACGAAAGTGAATATAAAATCTTAAAATTCTTAAGATAGTGTCTGGCACATGGTAAACCTTCCATTTTTGCTTGATCCTTATAATGGTACTGGCACCATCATTAGCACTCTTCATCAGTCAGTGTTGTTTAGCTCCAGGAGGACTATCTGGTACTGCTTATTATTATACCTTAAAAATTCAAATTTTTAAACATAGTGTTGAAGATGCTTAGAAATATTTTATTTCTAGATCGTGTAGTCTCTCTTTAGAGGCTGGGTCAGCCAAATTATAATCAGGATATTCTTTAGTAGACTGGTTTGTTTTTGTAGAACAAGGATTTGTTTGATGCTAGGCTATGACATTCTGAGCCACTCCATCTTTTTAGAGATTAGGTACACATCTGCTGTCGGGGTATCTTTTCTCTCTGGACAATGTTTATTCTATCTATGGCAAACTCCTCTTTTGTTGTTTTCTTCTTTTATATTAGGAAGTTAATAAAAAAATAAATATTGCCTGCCTAGAAATGTAGGAATTATATGTCCCAAATAGCAAGAAGCATTCCCAAAGGTAGTGTGAATAGTAGTAGTGCTGTATTGAGTCTTGCATATACAGCTAGATTTGGAGGAGAAGTGCAAAAAGAGGAATGATTTGCATTACCCTCTATGTCAGGTAATTGGTATTACCTAGTTTTAATAATGGTCTTAATAGTACTATAAAATAAAAGCCTAATATGCAAATTGACCAAACAGGAGAACAACTGGTGGAATGACCAGTCACTGTGATGCACATTGAACACCAGGGGGCAGACGGTCAATGCCAGGCCAGACAAGTATGTATGTGGGGGTGCCAGTGGGGCTCCTAGCCCCAGTTGCCCCACTGGTTGCCCCACAGATCTGCCCTGATTGCTGGTCAGGCCTAGGGACACTCCCTGTGCATGAATTTTATGCACTGGGCCTCTAGTAAGTATATTAGTGTGCTAGGGCTGTTACAATACAATATCCCAAACTAAGCTGCTCAAATAACAAAAATGTACTGTATCATTGTTCTGGAGGGCAGAAGTCTGAAAGCAAGGTGTCAGAAGGGCCATGCTTCCTCTGAAGGTGGTGCTAGGCAAGGGTCTGCTCCTGATTTCTCTCCTAGTGTCTTTCAGTGATCTTTCAGCAGTGCTTTGGCTTATGGCAGCATAGCTCCAGTCTTCACATTGTATTGTCCCTGTGAAGACTGGGAGAATTCCTCTATGTCCAAATTTCCTATAAGGATACCAGATATGTTGGATTAAGGGTCTACCCTACTCCAGTATTACGGCATCTTAACAAATTATACCTGTAATGACACATTCTGAACAAGGCCACACTCTGAAGTATTGATGGTTAGGACTTCAACGTATGAATATGGAAGTACATGATTCAAGCCATCATTATGGAATGAAAGACATTTTTGAACTAGTGACTCTGAGTACAGTTAAAAATATATTTTTATACTTAACTATCTTGAAAAGTTATTTAAAATAGTCAGAGTGATTAAGCATGACTACAAAAATGGCTCCCTGTCATTGGTTGCTATTGAAGCTGGTCTGGTTATAAAAATTAAATTCAAGGTTAACACTATTTTGAACATAGTTATCTTCACTGTATCAGTCACCAGAATTATTTTTTTTTTGGGGGGGAAGGGGAAAGTGTTAAAATATTTAAAATGAAACAATCATGGACATGGTCATTATCACTATGAATTAAATAGTCTATGATCTAAATTACATTAAGTTCAAGGTCCAGGACTCCATGTGACTCCATAGCTTGTACTCTCTATTAATACCATATTGCTTCTGTACTACAAGAAGTATATTACCCATAAATAAACATGTACATTTTAAAATTAATTTTTATTCTTTATATATTATACAACTTTGGAAAAATTATACATAATTATGGCTTGAGAATGACTTGCCAAATCCTTATAGACTTCACTTCATGACATAAAAGCATATAAACATGGGTTGAAATCAGCCTGTCTTTGTGACCTGAAAAAAGTCACTCAAGACCTCTAAGCCTCAGTCTCCTCTTCAGTAAATGAGGTCAATCATATAGTTGCTCTGAAGGTTATCTGAGAGATGAATGTTTAAGTGTCCACTTAGTAACTCAGAGGAAACTTCCAACAATATACAGGGCAAATATAGTCTTCCATTCTGTCTTTTTACTTTCTTAATGGTATTTTTTTGATGAACAAAAGTTATTTACTTTTTAATAGACATTTTAAGTATAAAACAAGTAGAGAAAATGGCACATAATAGAATTACTAGACGCCCAATGCATGAAATCCGTGCATGGAGCGGCGGTATCCCTTATCCCAGCTTGTACCCTCTACAATCTAGAACCCCTTGAGGGATCTCTGACTCCCAGTTTAGGCCCAATCTCCCCTGCAGCCCTGGGTCTCCCCCAACTGATCTTCCCTGCAGTCCTGGTTGCCCCCAATTTCCCTCCTCTGCCGGTCTGGTCACCCCTAACTGCCCTCCCCTGAAGGTTTAATTGCCCCAAACTGACCTCCCTTGCAGACTTGGTCCCTCCCAACTTCCCTCCCCTGCTGGCCATCTTGTGGTAGCCATCATGTATCCATATGGGGGCAGCCATCTTTGACCACATGTGGGCAGCCATTTTGTGTGTTGAAGTGATAGTCAATTTGTAAATTAACCTTATTAGGTAGGATTAGATAGGATAGAGGCCTGGTGCACAGGTGGAGGCCAGCTCGTTTGCCCTGAAGGATGTCCCAGATCAGGGTGGGGGTTTCCATGGGGTGTGGGGCAACCTGGGCCAGGGTCCTGTGGTGGTTTGCAGGCCAGCCATACCCCTCAGTGACTTAAGTGGAAGCTCTTATATCTGGGATTTATTTATCTTCTATAATTGAAACTTTGCAGCCTTGAGTGGAGCCAAGCCTCCTGCTTGCTCTTTGGCCACAGCCATTTTTGTTGAGATTTATTTGTCTTCTGTAGTTGAAACTTCATAAATTTAAGTGGAGGCCAAGATAGGCCTGGACAGGCAGAAAGCTTTGCTTCCTCCATTGCCAGGGAAACCCAAGCCTCCTGCTCTTTCCAGCTCCATGGCTGTTAGTTGGGTTAATTTGCATACTCGGTCCTGATTGGCTGGTGGGTTTGGCTTGTTGGTGTAGCAGAGGCATGGTCAATTTGCATATTACTATTTCATTAAATAGGATATAGAAAGAAGTGATGAGATTTGTTAATGTGAACCAACTTATTAAGCAGCACTTAGATCTTAAACTACCTTTATCAGTACCTTAAGAGGCTCCCTTGTCCCACTTTCTGTTCTTCCCTTAAAAAAAATTATTCTAACACCATAGACCAATTTTATTTATTCTTAAACTTTATAGAATGGCATCATATATTATGTACTACTTTTCTTCCTGGGTTATTTTACTTAACATCATTTTGTGTGACTCAAACATGTTTATGAATGTAGTATAGCAATTCATTGTATCAATGTTACGTTATCTTTTCCCTGAATTATTATGGGACATTTAGTTTGTTTCCAATTTAGAGTTACAGTTGGTTCTCTATATCCACAGCTTCTACATTCTGGGATTCAACCAACTGCAATAAAAAATATTGGGAAAAAAAGGTTGTTTCTGTTGTGTATTATATAGTTAGGCCTATGCTGCTTGCTTCTGTATTGAATATGTAAATAGCATTTACAGTGTTTGAGGTATTATAAATATTCTAGAGATGATTTAAAGTATATGGGAGGTGGTGCGAGATTATATGCAAATACTATGACATTTAATATAAGGGATTTGAACACGAACTCCCCCATGAATACGAAGGGGTTACTGTATTATAAATAGTGCTGCCATGAACATTCTTTATGTGTCTCTTGGCAAACAGATGTGTGAATTTCTCTGGGGGTAAATATCTAGAGGTGGAATTGCCAGTTCATAACATATGCACATATTCAACTTTATCTGATACTGCTAAACTGTTTTCCAAAATGGTTGAATCAATTTATAATCCCACAAGCAGTGTATGCATGTTCCAGTTACTCTTAACTTCATCAACATTACTAACTGCATTTTTAATTTTTGCCATTTGGCTTAGTACACCTTGGTATTCCTTTAGTCATTAATTTTCAATTCTTTGATATTTAATGAAGGTGACCACTTTTTCTTATGCATTGACTACATATGTGCATGCATTGTGGCTGTTGAAGTCCTACCCTGTTCTGGGCAATCCACCCCTACTATTTTAGAGGTAACAATTATAATCCTTTCCAAATCAATAGATTAGATTATATCTGGCTTCTTTGGCTCAACATAGGTCTTTGCAATTTTTCATGTTTAATATTTATGAAAAAATCTCTTCATCTGTATTAGTGAATAGTGTTTTACCAGGAGTACTGGTTAGTAATGTGACTTTTATAATCAAAGAAAACACAATAATTTCAAGAGAAACATCAAAAGTGCTTTATTCAAAGTAATGTCCATCTATAGCTACACATTTCCACATCTTTCAGGTATTTTGTGGATACTGTCCCAATAGAACTTCTCTTTGTTTTGGGGCAAACCGTTGAGAGACCCAATTTTCTACTTCTTCATACATTTTGAAGTGCTGTTGAGAAAGTGCATGTGCCATTGATCCAAACTAGTGGTAATATGAAAGAGCAAGGTCTGGTGAACACAGCGGGTAATTTAATACTTTCCAGGCAAGATCTTTCAATGTGTCTGTATCTGATTTTGAAGTGTGTGATGGTACGTTATCATGCAGCAAAATTACTTTGCCGTGTCTTCTGGCACATTCTGGTCATTTTGTGATCAAAGTGTAGTTCAAATTGATTATTTGTTGTTGGTAGTGATCAGTATTAATGATTTCACCTGGTTTTAGAAGCTCACAAGACCTGATCCACCAAACACAGAGCATTGTTTTCTTTCCAAAGCAATTTGGCATTGCAGTTATCAATGGTTGACCTGGATCAAACCATAATTCTGTGCATTTGGGATTCTCAGAATAAATCTACTTTTCATTGCCAGAAACAATTTGATGCAAAAGACTCTTTCATGCTGTTGAAGCAACATTTTACTGGTGACTTTTTGGTTTTCTATTTGTCTTTCATTTAGTTGATGTGGCACCCATTTTCCTTCCTTTATAATCTTTCCCATTGCTTGTAAACGATTGGAAAAGATCTTGCCTGGGAAGTATTAATTCATCCCCTGTATTCACCAGACCTGGCTCCGTCAGATTACCACTTGTTCGGATCAATGGCACACGCACTTTCTGAGCAGCACTTCAAAACGTACGAAGTAGAAAATTGGGTCTTTGAATGGTTTGCCTCAAAACAAGAGAAGTTCTATTGGTATGATATCCATATGTTCACCATAAGCTTCCCAGGATAACTTTCAGCAATACTTTTCTTCAATATAAAGTAATGAATTAAAACTCCCTGCAAATGTTCTCTTTTTTTGGCATGAAATTTTACCCTTAAAAATATCTATGATGTTATTTGAAAGAAAATTTGACATATGAAGTTTTGAAGCTTGCTGTCAATACAACAAAATAGCATACATATCAAATCACATATACATATCAACATATGTGTAACTCCATCTATTGAAAAAATTCCACATTATTAACTGGTACAGCTCACCTGGTGTTATGTAAAACTAGAGGCCCTGTGCACAAACTCGTGCACTGGCAGAGGGGAGAGTCCCTCAGCCCAGCCTATACTCTCTCGCAGTCTGGGACCCCTCAGGGAATGTCCAACTGCGGGCTTAGGTATATCCTTGCTCCTCACCGCCTGGCCTGCTTGCTCCTTACCATTCGGCTCACTGCTCCTTGGCAGCAGGCTCCTTACTGCTCGGCTTGCTTCTCCTTAGCGCTATTACAGAGGCCTGAGAGGCTGCCGCCACCACTGTTGTACTTGCCAGCTGTGAGCCCACCTTCTGGCTGAGCAGCACTCCCCTGTGCCAGTGCACTGACCATCAGGGGGCAGCTCCTGTGCTGAGTGTCTGTCCCCTGGTGGTCAGTGTACATCATAGTGATATGTCATTCTGGTTGTTCCTCTATAAAGCTCACTTAGGCTTTTATTATTCAGGTTGCCATTATGTGTTTATTTATTCATCTATTAATTATAAATTTAGGTTTTCAGTTTGTTTTTTAGGAAGTGTTCAAGTATATAAATGAGTTCTGTCCAATAGACTTTTACATGCTGTCCAATTTGACAGCCTCATATGACCATTGAGCATTTGATAGCGTGATATGACAAAGGAACTGAATTTGTAATTTCATTTAGATTAATTTTAATTTTAGTAGAAAGATGGCTAGTAGCAAAAGGTACAGTGCAGGTCTAGACATACATCATCTTGTCTGATATAAGTTATGGGAAATATTCTCCTAGACAGTGGTTTACTCTTTTGCTTTTAAAGAATCCCTCCCTGTTTTCTGTATGTACAATTATGTTATAAACAGATTTGAATCATGTTAGAAATGGTACGACTCTGGTTTTATCAAGATCTCTTGAAATCAAACAAAGATTTAAAATAGCATAAGCACTAAAAAGAAGAATATATATATTTCTCTAATCCAGTTACTTACAAGTGGAGTTTGAATTCTGATTTTTAAAATTTTTCTTGAGAGGATATCAAACCAGTTCATCAAATCCTTTGTGTGTCATCTAATAGCTGTTTTGTGTCAGCTGTTCAAGTGTCTCCCAGTAATAGGTCTCTAAGACACAATTCAGAAATGTGCTGAGTCTGTAGAGTCTCCGCCTAAGCCCAAAAGTATGCTCCAAGTGAGTGAAGACCCTTGACATGAGAAGATGATATGAGAACATAATAAAAAGAGCTGTAGCTAGGGCATTTACAAGAGCTAGACTGACACATTAAATCTCTCGTGGCCCTGAGGAGAAGCCAGAGTAATAGCTAAGAATCTTTCTGGGTTATAGCTTTTTATTTTCTTAAGTATAAAGCATATTATTAAAAGGATGTAGATTTAGCAGGTAAATTGGTTTAAATAATTATAGGTAACATATATGAATAATTACAAAATTATGGTATAGACTTCTTTCATGCAGCTCAAATTAATTCTAACTATAGAGCCTTATACATATGAACTCTACATTTAAAAGCATAAAATCTCAGAAATCGAAAATTTGAATTCTGTCTTGATATTAAGCAGATGCATACATAAACTTACAGTATAAGCTTTAGGATGGAAACTGAAACCTTTTCCACTTAAACATTATGGCAGGTGCCCCCAGAAATAACCATAAAAAGGACTAAAATATATGACACTGTAATGCATAGTATTAAGTTGCTGCTGATTCTTCAAGTAGTAAACTAGGAAGAATAAGATCTGTAGCTTTTGAAGTGACAAGAGCTACATCTAGTCACGGGAGTACTATTTAGAAAATATCTCTTCAATGCAGTAGATTATGTTGGTGTTTCCCATATATTTTCTCTGAAAACTTATCAGTGTGGCTAGAGCAGCCGTGGGCAAACTACGGCCCACGGGCCGGATCCGGCCTGTTCGGCTGTTCTATCCGGCCTTCGAAGCCGAAAGAGCGGAGGGTTCTCTTGCTCTCCCCTCTGCTCCTTCACCAGCAGCCCAAGATGAGAGTGCCAGCATGGTCAGGTTGCTTTTGTTCCAGCTCTCCGGTCCAGTTTAAGAACCCATTGCTGCCCTCGAATCAAAAAGTTGGCCCACCGCTGGGCTAAAGCCTAGTGAACAGATGGAAGAGTGGAACTAGATGAAGTTGGTGAGGAGGCAAAGGGCACATTATAGATAATGATGAGCAAAATGGATCTCATTCTCTCTATGAAGGGTAACCAATTAAATCATTTTAGTGGTGAAATGACATGACTGTATTTGGGTTGTGGGATTAATCTTTTTTGCAACATAGAATCAATAATGCAGAGTGGACAAGAAAAGAGGAATTGAATTTTAATACTAAGTTACTGAATTAGGTCTTTTGAACAAAGGCCAGGACAAACTATTAGAACAAAATTAATTAGCTAGGAGAAAAATCAAATAAAATGCCTGTGGTTTCTAAAACTGCAGTAATTGTTTAAAGCTAGTTATATGTCACTGGTTGAGCTATTGGGACTAATTCTCTGGAAACTCCAATGGCTGTTGCTCAACTTTGGATATTAAAAATTATTAATAATTAAGTCCCAGTGAGTAAGTTGATAGCATTCTAATGAGATTTAGTAGCAAAAGCTTCGTCAGGTTAAAATATATTAAAATTCAAAGTATGATAAATATTTTACAATTGTTTGTTTATTTCACAACATAAAGTGGAAATCCAAATGTATTTTATTAAGATAGTTTCATTCTGAATTGATGTTAATTATCACTAATTTTAATACCATATTTTTCAAATGTTACTTTTATTTTGTGCTTATTTACTAGTTTTTATATTTGATTGCTGCAAAAATTATAGCAAAATATCTACCTTCTTTAGTACTGTACTACATACACAAAGGTAACAGTTTCTCTATTGTTCTCCTAATATATTTGTTAAAAACCATTATGAGTTTGAATGGCACATTGATACCCTCTATGCCCCATATCTGAATTTTGAGAATGGAGTGTTTTGTCTGGGGAATGAAAAAAGGGTACAGAAAAGAGAGATACTTTTATATATATATATATATATATATATATATATATATATATATATATATATATAATTTCAGAGAGAAAGTAAGAAGGAGAGAGAAATAGAAATGTCAATGATGAGATAGAATCATTGATTGGTTACCTCCTGTATGCCCCCTACTGGGGATACAGCTCAATACCTTGGCATGTGCCCTGACGGAATCAAACTGTGACCTCCTGTTCATAGGTCAACATTCAACCACTGAGCAACACTGGCCAGGCAAGAGAGGCCATTTTTCTTTTACTTTATAACTTTCAGAATTGCTTAGGTTTTTAAAAAGTACAGCCAACCCTGCACCATTGGAAATTTAGATAGATATTATGTGACTTTTCTTCAGGCTTGTATTTCCTATACAGCCCTGTTTCTAAATCAGGGTAGGTTACATTTTTAACTGTTGGATGTGAGAAAGGAGCACATGGAGAATGAGGCCAGAGAGGGATACAGAAGGCAGCTGAAGGGGGAATAAAAGCACATAGTGTTCTCTAAAGCTCCATGTCCCAGAAAATGTCCATCCACTTCTGTGTATCTATGAATCTGTTTCTGTTTTGTTCTTTTGTTTGTTCTTTAGATTTTGCATAGAAATGAAATCATATGACATTTGTCTTTACCTGTCTTGAAACTAATGTAAAATAATATTGAATGTCAATTATAACTAAAATTTTTTAAATGTTCATCTACTGTCTGTAAGATGTACTTAAATCTAGAAATCACAGAGCCACATACTTGATCCACCCCCATGAATATTTAAATTACAGTTGACAACTTCTAGGCACCACAAAGTTGTAGCTGGATCAGAATAGACATAAAGGGCACAAGTTTACCCTGCATACTCTGGGCTAGTTAGCTGTGCTGACTCATTTCAATAACCTTGATATTAACAGCTCTGCATGTTATGCAATTCAACTTGGTTTTTTTTTTTCCAATCCTCACTTGAGGATATGTTCTTTTAATTGATTTTAGAAGGAGAGAAATGAAGAAGGAGAGAGAGAAACATTAATGTGAGAGAGAAAAAAAGATCAGTTGCCTCCCCTATGCACCCCACTGGGGATTGATCCCATACCCAGATGTGTGCCATGACTGAGAGTGGAACCCACAACCTATCAGTGTACAGGATGATGCTCCAACCAACGTAGCCACACCAGCCAGGGTGCAATTCAACTTTTTAAACTTTATTTGACACACTTTTGTGGGAGTTTCTTTTCATTTTATTAAAATGAAGGATTTAAATAGGTTTTTTTTTCATTTCTTGGTCACTCATTTTTTATTCACTATGTAATATGTGCCTACCTTGTCACTTATATCTGATAATAGTTTGTATTTTGGCTTTGCTTGTGTTCCAAGCATTGCTAATTTCCTTATGGGTTCTCAGGTAATATATTTTGATTGGCAAACTTTTGCATTTAACATTTTTTTTAGAAGTTGTTTATAAACTCAGATATTATGTTAGTATTTCGAATGTTTCCTGTATACTAGCATAAACATAATTACTTGATGGCATAAGAGAGGGAACTCATCTAGCTACCTTTTTTCTCATCTTACATTCTCAATGTGACCTGATTACAATTTGACTTTGCGAATTAAGTGCATTGGTCATCAGTTATGGAAATCCAGTTGACTTGATGACTATTCACTAATTAACTTTCTAGATCAAAATAATTGTACTTCTCTACCTTCTGAGAGTTATTTGTGGTCATGTGGTTTGCTTTAGCCAATGGGATTTGATGTGATATGGTGCGATTTGTGCCATTCTCCATGTTTGGCTGAGGTGATTGTGAAAGTGTCTGTTGTTAGGGGAGATGCCATTCGTTTAGAGCAGCCTGGAATGCCGGATGCAGCTGGGAGAAAGCCGCCTGGACCCTCAGTGGAATGTATAAACTTATTATGATATGCCACTGTGACTTGAAGATGTTTTAACTACAGCATACACCAGCTAGCATAGCCTGACTGATATACCTGAAGCTTTTTGATAATTATATTTTAGTGTCTTTTATATCACAATACTAAGTTCTTAATGGGGTCTCTGAATTAAAGTAAGATTTCTTTATATATTTCTAGATATTTTGCATATTTTATTTTATATATACTTTATATGAAATATCTTAATTCATATTGGATATCTCAGGGAATAGTAACTGTTTAGAAGTACTTGTCAGATAATGTTTAGAGGTTATCATCAGTCACATTTTATAATATTTAGTATTCATTTTTCCTCTCAGTATATTTTTATTACCCCATTCTCATTACATTCTCATTAAGTACAATTCTCATTTTAATATAGCCTTTCCAAGTGAAAATAACCCTTCCTCAGAAGCAATTACTACATCCTTTTGTGGAAGCACACCTATAAAACTAAAGAGAGGGAAGAGGATGTTAGTTCAGTGGTGGTGTTTTTTCAGTGATTAAGCCTTCCCCAGAGCTTCACTGTTGAGCTTCTGACACTACACCCCAAAATTGAGCATCCTGGCAAATTCTCAGCAAGATAATTATCTTACATATAACACTACGCTGTATTATTACTCTAATACAAACACACATGCTTTATAGTGCTTTCTTTCTGCGTGCCTTAATTTAAGTACCCACATCTTGCATGCCTCCTAACTGCATGTTCATATTAAATCTGCATGGAGAAAACCTACAAAAACTATTAAAACATGAAGCCTGTCCAGATTCAGTGGCTCTATTAAAGATATCATGGAGCTTAGTTATAATTCATGTAGGAAATCAGAGCCTAAACAAATGGAAATGCATAGATTTGAAGAATAGAATGGGTGAAAATATCTCAAGGGCTTCAATACTTTTGTGTCCTTAAGGACTCGAGTATAGAGCATGGAAATGGGGCATTATGAATGATCACATATTGAGAAGTTTTATAAAAATTGGTAATTTCTTTTTTCCTTTCACATAGAAAGGTGACCAAAATTTGGCTTTGTCCTTGGTGTGATCACAAACTCAAGATGACAGCATTCGGGTTTATTCAAAAACTTTTATTTTTCTTAAAGAGAATATGGGATGGGTGTTGAGGGCAAGGGGAAACAGCCCACTTCCCACCTTCCCAGATCTCCACAGCTGTCCATGTGTTTGGGGGACCTGGTGAGGCAGGTGCAGTGGCAGGCTTGAGAGGAATGATGGAGAAAGAGAGGCTAAGGTAATGCCGGGGCAGGATTGTTGGTAATGGCTAACGATGCATCTCTTATCAGAGCTCGAGGCACCACTGGAATCAAGGTAATTAACAGTGTACAGCATGGAGGTAGGATGACACAGGCAGGTTAGCACAAACCATCTCCCCAATAATTCACAACCGTACACCAGGTTTAGCAAAAATATTCAAACACAGGAGTCACAGGATTTGGCCAAGAGCCTGGATCAAAAGAGTGAGTGGCAAATGAGAAGATAGTGTGAACACAGACCTGAGGCACCGCACCAGTCCATACAGCGTCCTTCAGTGTCCCCACCACATGCTCGGTTCACTTTGTCCACTCTTTCAGAGGATGCCCATGAGAACCTTTCAATTTGGAACAGTGGTTAAGAATTCTGGCTCTGGAACCAAACCGTTTAGTTTGGTGTTTCAGCACCAGTACACAGCTCTGGGTCCTTGGGGGCATGTTGACTAAATTTTCTCAGTTTAAGCCCCTTTAGCTATTAAAGATAATAGAAGTTGGATGTATCCCCCCTGGGCTGGTATGATTAATAAATAACATAAATACACTGCTGAGTATATAATAAATAGAATTTTCTGCAGCTGCTAAAACCACTTTATTGTAACCATGAAATAATCGCCATATTCCTAGAAGACAGTGAAATAGGAAATGGATATATATAATCCCCTAAATACAGGCCTATTTTTAATATATACTATTCAGGTCTATTTTTACGGGTGCTATGAATATAAATACTGTCCTATTTCCATTTTTATTTTGATTTGGGTGAATCTCAGAAAATTCATTAGACTTCATACTATGTATTTTTATTTAATAAAATTACTAATTTCATTTTGCTACTCTTGTTCTTATTTTCATCTGGCATTCTTCCTTCTGTTACATTTACTTTCTTTTAAGCAATGGGTTCCTTTAAGCTTCCTAAATGATTTTAGATGAGTTAGGTGATATTAGTTTGTTTGGTGTGTAGGGTTTGTGCAGAATCATAATAAAAACCTCACTTAGATAACAGAGAGACTGGTAAATGTGACCAATCAGTCAAGCATATATTTATACAATGGAGATAGGGGGGGGTGTTAGTGGAAATATCTGGGCAGGGTGTACTAATAATTTTAGAAATTATTCTGGAATCAATATTTAAAAAGAAAGTTGGGATGTAAAAGACTGGTTATAAGATAACAAATGATTATATTATATCAGTCTGTGTAGGAGTGAGAAGGAGGTGGTACTACGAAGAGATTAAATTGATAGAATTTGAGAAAAGTACAGAATATTGGGACAAAGAATTGGGAGCAATATATACAGGACATCAAATACTTTCTCCAGTAATAATTAATGATCAGCAGGCAAATTTTGTAGAGCTTGTTGAAGAAAAAAGCAAATTGTTCTTTGCTGTTCAGACAACTTTGACTTTAAATTTTGTACGTTGCAAAATTACAGAAGGAAACAGAGTTCTATGAAACTAAAACTAAGGTCATTTGCATTAGCATGTGGGTTCTTCAGTTTATGCCTATGTTTAAAACGCACACACACACAAAACAGGTAGAGTCTGAAGACAGTCAGATAAATTTCATCTAGATCCTATAGATAATATTCTCCAGCCATAATAAACTAAGAGTAATTTTTAACTAGTTTTATATCAAAGAGGATCTAAGAATTATAACATTAGTTTATTAACTCTGCTCCCCTTCTGTCAGTGGGTTTATGCAGCACTTCCGTGGTGGAACATCAGAGGAGGATAAAAGAGATGGGGAGAGCAGCCGGGGCTCTGGGTTCCCGCTTCCAACCCGAGCTATTCAATTTGTAGGTGGGCCTCCCCATTCTAAGATTCTGTTCAAATAGATACTTTGTGACGGAAAGAACTGAAAGTCTTAACTTTAAGGCATTTGTAAATCTTGAATACAAGGACGTTAGAATTAACGATAGAGCTGTATCACTCTCATTTCCTAGCATCAGTCCCGTTATTTGGTTATCTGAAGAAAGGGTTGAGCCAAAGAACCCCTTTTGGACTTGGATTTGAATGTTATGTAAAACCTGTGACACTTGCATTCAGGCTTCAGGTGCCTGGAGCAAGTGGGACAGAAAGATGTCCTCGGGAATTCACAGACTCCTCTAGCCTCTGCTCTGGCGAGTTACACATCATGCTCCAGGCAAGGTCACTTGGCCCCATGGCATTATGATCATCGGCAAGATCATCCTGGAGCCACCTGCGGCACACATGTGTTTTCTCAGCTCCCAAACCAATATATTTGAAGCACATAATTACTTCATTAAGATTTCGGCAGACATTGCAATGGGAAAATGCAGGAATAAGAGTCAGTTTCTTTTGACATTGAGATCGTCACTCCCGAGAAGGCCTTTTGGCAGGGGATACCATTCCATGGCTGAGAGAAAGGCATCACATGTAGAGCCTGCTGTAACAGTTTGCAGACATGATTTTGTAGACTCTAATAAGTATCGAACTGATTTTGAGATAAGAGATTAAAAGCTATGGTGGACTCTATTAGTTATCTATTGCTGGATAACCAACCACCCAAAATTTAATGGTTAAAAACAAAGTAACTTATTATCTCTCATGGTTTCTGTGTGCTAAAATTGTATACAGGGAATAGTTACCATAGCTTGTCTCTTTTATGACATTTTAGGTTTTAATGGGAAAATTGAAAGTCGAGTGCTAGAATAATCTGAAGGCACATCACTCCCATGTTTGGATGATCCTGGCTATTGGCTTGGGTCTTAGATAGAATTATACCTAATCTTCATAGGAAATCTTTATTCCATGTGGCCTTCCTCACATTATGCCTGGGTTCAAACAGCGACAGATAAAAGAGAACCATATGTAAGTTATGTCATCTTTTGATATAACCATAAAAGTCACAGATAGATACTTTCACCGAAATCTATTTAAGGCCGTGATAAAGATGCACCCAAGTTCAAGAGGAAAGATAGGAATCCCATCTCTTGATAGAGTTGCATCACTGTCACATTGGAGAAAAACCTTTTGGGTAGAATATTTATAGGTGCACCCATCTTGGTACAGTGCAGTCTGCAACATGAGAAAAGAATGATGAGAGATGATGAGTGCATTATTGTGCTTTATTAAGAGGTGCCAATCAAACTTGATATATATATATTGATATTGGGTTTTGACCCAATTCATATCCTATGTAATAAAAGCCTAATATGCAAATTGACTGAACAGTGGAATGACTGATGTAATGACTGGTTGTTATGACATGCACTGACCACCATGGGGCAGACACTCAATGTAGGAGCTGTCCCCAGCCCACAGGCCTTAGGCCAGCCAAGGCGAGTGCCAGTGGGAGGCCCCCCTGATCACCCCACCAGTCACCCTGCAGAGAGAGGTGACTGGTGGTGGCAGCAGGTAGGGCTAGTGAGCAGGCAGTGCCAGGAAGCCCCCCTGATCACCCCACTGGTCTCCCCACAGATCAGCGCTGATCGCCAGCAGGGCCTAGGGACTCTACCTGTGCATAAGTTTCATGCACCGGGCCTCTAGTATATATGTAATGACTCAGCTTGATAATGCACAAAGCTTCAGTGGAAAATGCAGGTCAAAGCCTAAAGCAAATGGCTTTTCCAATTGAAATGATTTTACTGGCCAACCATAGAGCAAGAAAGACTTACTTCAGTGAGTTTTTCCCAAATCCCAAGGAACAGGAGCAGAGTATGTGTGAAGAAGAAAATCACGAGAATGAAAAAAAATAATAATTGTGCATCTCAGGCCAAGGTACATTCACTTTATTCTATGGAATCATCTTCAATTGGAGTGCACTTGTGATACTGCCAAATATAAAATAGAATTGAGGGCAGGCAGAGTCTTAACAGGTGTTGGTACAATCTTAAGCTTCAAAGGGACTTTCTATTTTGCTGCCAAGGAGATCAATGCAGATGCTTTGGCTTCTTTAGACTGAAAATGGTCTAAATTCTTTCTTGAGAAAAGTTTGTGAATTTATTCCATGCTAAAACCCATCTGTTATCCGACTAGCAAGGAAAGATTACTCCCTTAGAAATGGTCTCTTATCATGAAATACTCAAAAGAAAGATGGGCAAAATTTTGATGTTTAATGATTCCGTAAAACATGCTTCATGCTGTTTGAGTTCTGTGTGTGTGCACGTGAGTGTGTGTGTGTGTGTGTGTGTGTGTGTGTGTGTTATAATCATTGGATTCAAGAGCCAGATTTTTAGATGCATATCTGCCCCTCTCCCTCCTGCCTCACCCCTCTGAGTGGCTTTGTGTAGCTCAGGCTGGAGGCTTTCATGCCTGGTAGGCCTTTCCTAGCAACACAGGTAAATCACCTGCAGCTGTGAGCACTCTTTGCAGAAGGTTAAATTTATTCCGCAATATTACAGCTCATCTCTGTAAATAATCTTATTATGCTCTTTTATAAACATTTTGGTAGGAGCAGATCCCTGGCTTAACTCAATAATGCATTACGGCGCCCCTGCCCCACGAATTAGATTGATTGTGGTGGCATGTGAGATTGATAATACATAGATCTGTGTTATGACAGCCATTGTTTTAGTGCCAAGCTGAAGAGCAATGCTTCCTTAAATGTATCATTGTATAAAATATTGACCTAGAGAACTTCATTATTCAAGCTGCAGAGACAGTCACTACTTAACAGTAATAAACTGTTTCTGTGTTACATTGAGAATACTTCGGGAAATATGAGAGTTGTCAACTCTCTTGAAAACCCCGTCTTTATAGCACACATGACACTGGAGCTATAGCTGTATTTTCTGCTAATAAAAGCAAAGGCACAGACAGATGTGAAGGATATCACGGCACATTGACAAGAAACTAAGAAAAATGAATACCTGGTTGTGGAGTCAGAAAGACACAGGCCAGTGACCTTGGGAAGCGTTCCTCTTTGGAGACATTTTTGTTCTTGTAAGAAAGCAAAGATAATGCCACATTAGTGTAAAAAAATAAAATAAACCCGGGGCTCTAACGTGAACATGTTTTATGAAAAATATCCTGAAGTGTCTCTTAACAAAAGTCACGTGACATGGCATAAAAATAAAAGATGCTGAAAGTCAGCCAGAATATGTTAGAAAAGAAAGACATTTTAGAAGTTTCCAAAAAATGATATACAGGAGTGCAATAAAAAATGACAGTTTGAACCGGGATGACATCTTTCATTTGTTAAATAAGAAAAAAATCCTTGCTTCCTATTAACCTCACCTTCTCCTCCTATTCTATTGTAGCATTGTTAATGAAATCCTCCCCATGCCCCCCTTTTTAGGAAAACTGTGGTTAATATAATTTTTAAAATAAAATACCTTGCATGTCGTTTTTCAATTGTTGTTAGTGCCCCCCTATTTATCTGGAACCTAAAGAAACAAAATTATACAAGAATCAGAAAACATTAGCATATAAAAATGCTAATTGATGTTCAGTGCTACGAATCTCCCTAAAGTGCCTGGTTAACAATTAAAGAAAATGTTTTAATAATTGATTTTCTTTAGTTCTGATTTTTTTAAATTTAGAACTTCATAAAGAATATGTGGTAATGCAGTTATTCAGGATACCAAATTTAACAAACTACCAACAGATAATTCTTATTAATTTTTTTTCAAAAGTCTATAGTTAGTTATGTTTAAGTAAGATTTATGTGATATGATAAAATATTATTTTTAATAATACCTAGAAGAAGCAGTATAAATTATATACTTATATTTAAATTTTTTAATGATATTTTATTTCTCAAGTATGATCTTACTTTCTGAATTTTAGATATAGTTAGAAGAACTATTTTTCATAATATAGCATACTTATGTTGCTTTAATTATTTTAGATCATAAAGATGTATCCTTTTACTGGGTTACCTGCAATATTTTCAAAAGTTTTTTAAGAGAAAATGTAATCATAGAAGGAAATAGTTATGAGTATGAATACATACAGAGAGAAAGAAGGCAAGAGGCCTTTTAAAAGGGAGAAATAAATGATATCATGTATTAATGAAGACAAACAAGGGTAGAATAATAAAAATATTAACAAATCCCCTTAATATAAAAGCTTCCCTTATAATTTATTTTTAAATTTTATATTTTAACTAATATTAATATATAATATATTTGTGCTACATATACTTGGAATTAATTTTAATTAAGTAATAATTAGCTCTTAACACCATAGTTCTAGAATACTTTGTTTTAAAGGCCAGACTCAGCAGTTCTGAGGAAACTCCAGCTTTTGCATTTAGTTCTCCTAAGCAACCGTTTCTTTCAGCCTCCTTATGGTGGAATAGACAGGGTAGTTTCTTTGTTCTCAGACTTTTCCCCTTGAAAGTTAATTAAGTCTTTACTTATTAAATTATTTTTGCAACTTTTATTCCAAGGGAAAATAGTTGAAGTTAAAACAAAGCGATTAATGAAATTATGTGCAATTAACCATCAGTCCACTATATCCTAGATGTCAGTGATTAAGTAAAGTGTGTACAGAGGATCAGTGCACATGGAAGTATGGATTTCTGGGATAAACTACCCCAGTGAGGGAGGCACTAACACATCCTTCCCCTCCAGCACAGCTCCTGCAGGCTCCTTGATGACCATTGCCCATTTGTACTCATCTTTACAGCCGCAGCCATGCTTTGTTTCAAGGTACTTGCATAACTTTTTTAAATTTATGGCTTATTTTACATTGATTAGATTTTAGGTTGACTGATTCTTGACGTTATAGAAAGGGCACCTTAATCTCATGAATTACCTGTTTTCTAAATCACAATGCAGGTTGAGCTAAGTCATAAACGGTTTTCCGGATCCATATCTATTACTATGTGGACTTTGATCAACAACAATTACATGAAGTAGACTATTGGGCCCTGAGTGTTTTTATATTTACCTCACCCTTGTCTTCACTTTTTTTTTTTGACCTAGATTTTTAGATAACATTGCTTTTCAACTTTCACTCTGTATATGGTCAATAGAGTAATTTTTGAGTCTTTCTGACTTTAAAAGTTTAAATAGAAGTAATCATTCCAAATAAGAACTTGATGTGTTAACCTGTACAGGCAACCATGTAGATGAAATACAATTATTTTTCAGTGTTTATGAAATCAAGCCTACTCTAAGCAAAATTCACCAAAAGATAGCCTAATGGCTAGCAAGTGTGTGTGTGTGTTTAGTAAACAATATTTTGTCTTTGCTGTGTTATTTTTATTCTTCAGATTCCTTACTGTTTAACTTAGCACCAAGGTAATTGTATAAAGGAAGATAAGGCCAGTGAGAAAGAATGGGTGACATAAAACATTATTCAGCAATTGTGTGTTCTCCTGAAAATAATATTCTACCTATCTCCATTCCTGCTTCTTCCATCACTCACATTTTATCTATTTACTATGCTTTATTTTTGTAGTACCTACCAATTAAAAAAACATAGTAGTTATTTGGTTTCTATTTATTTTTTATCATTCTCATCCTATCTAAATAAAAGAATAATATGCAAATTGACCATCACTCCAACACACAAGATGGCTGGCCCCATGTGGACACAAGATAGCTACCACAAGATGGCCATCATGGGAGGGAAGTTGGGAGGGACCAGGCCTGTAAAGGAGGGCAGTTGGTGGTGATTAAGCCTTCAGAGGAGGCCAGTTAGGGGTGACCAGGCCAACAGAGGAGGAAAGTTGGGAGCGACTGGGACTGCAAGGAAGGGCAGTTAGGGGGGACCCAGGCCTGCAGGGGAGAGTAGTTGGGGGGACCAGGCTTGCAGGGGATGGTAGTTTGGGGCAATCAGGTTGGCAGGGGAGCAGTTAGGCATCAGTCAGGCTTGCAGGGGAGTGGTTAGGGGGTGATCAGGCTGGTAGGCAGAAGCAGTTAGGTGCAATCAGGCAGAGGCAGGTGAGCAGTTAGGAGCCAGCAGTCCTGGATTGTGATAGGGATGTCTGACTGCCCCTTTAGGCCCGATCCTACTGGGATTGGGCCTACATGGGCAGTAGGACATCCCGTGAGGGGTCCCAGATTGGAGAGGGTGCAGGCAGGGCTGAGGGACACACCCCCCGGTGCATGAATTTCATGCACTAGGCCTCTAGTTAAAATATAAGCTGCATGAGAGTAAGAAATTTTTGGTCACAGACTTTTACTACCATCTAGAACAATACTTAATGACTCTCAGTATTTATTTTTAGTGCTACTGACTCCAAGAGGGAGAAGCCTAGTTTTGCTGCCAAATGTCATACAATGCACAGGGCAGAACCTTACAACAATGCCCATAGTGCTAGGATATGCACTAGAAAAATGTCTAAATAATATACTACAATTAGAATTTGATGGGTCCCAATAATTATTTTAATATCACTAGAATACTCCTAGTATATTAAACACTCGCACAATTAAAATATTAAAATATATAATTCCACTATCTAGAAAGAATTCAAGATTGGACTGAACAGATCTCACTTGTATTTTGCACCCTGATTTCCATATTTTTTACTCTAAATTCAGGTAAATCCATTCAGAAGCATACCTAATAAAATATTTAAGTTCATTGTCTAAGATAGCTGTGTTCTCCTTTTCCCCTTTTCATTTGTTAGCTCTTATAGAGGATTTAATATTCATTTGTTACATTCATTCATTCATTTACCTTTATTAAGTCAAGAATATATCGATTTCAATAACCCGCTAGGCAGTGATAATACTGTAGATATTTGTAAGTTACCTATGGGTTAAAGAAGTCAGGCATTCTTTAGAAATTATTCACTGGATTTGCTATTTTTCAGCCTTGTAAAACTAATAATAGATTTGTATAATTAGCCAATAATTATTTCAAGATAGTCTTAAACCATAGTCATCAAAAAAGGCTATAATTTGATCATGAAAAAATATTTTTTCAAATAATTACTCATAAGTATTATTTAATGTTTATAATAAAGTAGTAAAATAAATTAATAGTATATTCCTAGTGCACATAATATTGATGCATGGGAAGTCCACTTTATGTCTTATATTTTTAATAAGAACAAGATGGTGGTATTTGTTGATTTCTGATATTTCTGTGAGTCCCTGAACAAGACAGCTTGTTCTAGGTTAGTGGTCGGCAAACTCATTAGTCAACAGAGCAATTATAAACAGTACAATGATTGAAATTTCTTTTGAGAGCCAATTTTTTTAAACTTAAACTTCTTCAAATGCCAATTTTCAAAATAGACTCACCCAGGCCATGGTATTTTATGGAAGAGCCACACTCAAGGAGCCAAAGAGCTATATGTGGCTTGAGAGCTGCAGTTTGCCAACCATGGTCCTAGGTTTCCTTGTATTTAGCCTGATTCCCTCACTCCTTTCATGCTGGATCATGTATTCATTAAGCCAAATTTTATTACTTTTAACAAATAATTTATAAAATATATTCATAGCAGCAATAATTTAATCTTTTGTGTAGTATGTCAGTTCATGCTTTAACTTTTTGAAAGCTTTCTCATCATGATTTTCTAATACATTAAAATTTATAAGTTGCTTAAATTTTTTGTGTTAATTGTATCATTTTATATGCTATCAATGCCATGTATATTCAAATGGATAAATGTTGATACTCTTAGCATTTTGATATGATAAGAATATTTATATTTAACATGGTTAGGAATAGTCTGATATTATTGAAATTTTGTTAAATCCATCATCAAAGGTTTTATTTAGATATTCAGATTTGAACAAGATATCTGAGGCTAACCTAGTCTTCTTTTTTGATAGTATCTGGGATGGGAAAATTTTCCCTACCCATCTTGGTTCTTTTTGGCTGGTCTAGTAAGGAAGTTAAATGCAAGACATTAATAGGAGAAAAATAAAAACAAATTTAATTTTATGTATGGAGGTCTCATAGATATGAGTCCTAAGAAGTGATCAACACAGGCTGTTTATATACATTTTATTTTATTTTATTTTATTTTTTTATTTATTAAGGTATTATCTGTATACATAGCTTATCATTGCCCCCCCCCCAATATATGCCCTCCCTCCCCAGAGTTTTTGTTTATATACATTTTATACAAATAATAAATTTGTGAAGAACGGACAAGAAAAACTCAGCTTTGGGTACTCATAGTGAAGAAAGGAAGGCTTGTTTCCACAGCCTTCTGAGTCCTTAATTTCCTCTCACTGGCAACAAGAATGTCTCTCCACCCCCAGGTACATGAGGCAGGAGGGAAGGACTTTTGCTTGGGGTGATTTGATTTTTGCTTTAAGGAGGACACAAAGGAGGGTCAGAGTATCTTCTTGTGTTGGCTGTTTCTCAAGTAACTTTAACTCAAAATAGTCAATATGCCACTTTGGCATATTTTGGGGTGGCCCCTCAACAACTATATCAAATTAGAAGGTCAAAACGAAGGACATGACTGAAATTCAGCAGAACATTTTAGGTTAACTTCCTCATGGTAGATGTGTGAATAAGAGGGGGAATATATGAGTATGAATCAAGGGCAAATAAATATTTATTGAGTAACATGGCATTCAAGGGAGAAGGAGAGATTGAAAAATGATTTCAACAAGTATTTGTTGAGGAAGAATTAAAAGAGATTTGGATTGTTAAAGTGAACTCAGAATGATTAGTGATATCACTGAGAAATCAAAGGTACAAGCACGTAAACTCCTAAAGGCTCAGAAGTAAGAAGTCTGAGACATTCTGCATGACTCCTCATGCTAATGCTGCTTTAAAAATGTTTTTAATCCTCAAGGATATGTGTTATTTTTATGGAGAATGGAAAGGGGCAGAGAGGGAGAGAGAGATACAGACAGACAGACAGACATTGATATGAGAGAGAAACAAAAACCAGCTAGAGTTCAAACTTACATGGTAGGTAGGTATGTGCCCTGACTGCAATCTAGCCCACAACCTTTTAGGTGTATGGGTGGTGTTCTAACCAATCGATTGAGCCATCCAGCCAAGGACTCTTTGTGCTTATTTTCCACATTAGCCAAGCACTGTTTCACTCAGAATAGTAGATGATACCCTGCATAAGGTTTGGAGATCAGTTCACACAGTGTGGAGTAGCATTTCTGCTGTGAAACATCTATTTTGTATCCAGGTCATTAGAGAGCTTATTTGGCATTCTTCAGGGAGGCACGACTTCATCAGGGTTCATGTGAGAAAGCCATGGCATGGGCCTATTCATAAGAAGTCTCTAAACTCTGTTTTAGTTACCAATGTAAAACTTGAAACATAAAATACACTCATCCTTGTGGATTTCTGAAAATACTTCAGTAAAAGGTTCTCTTAAATTATTTAGATATATTGTCCTTTCTTATTTGGTCACACTATTCTTTATCTGCTCTTTATTGATTATATTTAGTACTGTCAGTTTGTTTAAGCTCTTGTATTTTTGATAGGCAAATGGACTTTAAACATTATTAAAGTATCAGTATTATACAAATATTAAACTTAGTTATATAAATATTAACTATCAAGATTAATAAATGCATTGTTAATGTCATGAGATTTTTTTTTCTCTTTGCAAAAAGGCACAGAGGTGTCTCAAAATGGCTCCTTATCAGTACCTAATTTTTGTTTCAATTGAGAAAAGGTTGCACAAATAGATGAGGTTTCATCAAATTAAAATGGGTAGTGTAACCTTAAAAACATTGTCTTTCTGATCCTGCTGCTCATTTTGCCCAAAGGACCCCAGTTATATTTTCTTACTGGTGAGAGGAACTTAACTTTTATTGTATAAATGTGTTGGGTTCAAGGAGAATTTATTGAAGAAATCATGCCTTTTGGGAACTTAGGGGGAAAGGAGGATGATCAGATAATATGTTAGAGGGAAAGCAAAAGAAACAACCATGCATTGTTTTTAGTAGGTCACAAACTCTTAGTGTATGAAGTAACTAAGGGAAAATAAAATTCACTCTTATTAATTTTTAGAATTTTTATGAATATTTAAAGTCATTAGGGTTTCCCAGCAAAGTGGAAGGTAAAAATTTGGCCTAAAATTAAGGTTAATTATATTTTATTACAAATTTAATTACACAGTTTTAATTAGAGAAATACCAATATCAAGTTGGCAGGTGATTCAACTGGAACTAGTTAGTAAATAAGCAGTTATAATACCCCCCAAAGCCAAGAAGACAAAATAAAATTTTTAAATGGTTTAAGAAAATTGAACTTTACATAGTGATAAAAACTGGTTGTAATTTGTAAAAGTTTTAGGAAATTTGCCTTTGTACTCACAAATTTGTGCATGTTTGCAACATGTAATCAATTTTTTAAAAGTGTTATCTTGTTGGTTTTACATGTCTTACATATTTGACTATGAAAATAGCCACTTAAGCTTACAATGAATAATTATGCTCAATAAATTCTTTTTTTTTAATTGTAAATGCAGCTTTAATCTGTTAAAGTTTATATCATTGTAGCTAATACTATTTTGTTTTAATATTAATTCATTTAACATCTGCACTAGAAAACCAATTCTATCTAATAAAGATGGAATATGCAAATGACCATAACTCCATGACAAAGATGGCAGCTTCCACAGCCAATAAGGAGGGAATATGCAAATTGACATGACAAGGTGAGAAGGTAGAAGTGGCTCTGGCCAGAGCGAAGGCAGAAAGGCAGCTCTGACCCAAGTGAAGGCAGTGCCGGCAGCCAGGGAAAGGAAGGCCTATTCTTGCACAGATATTCATGCATTAGGCCTCTCGTTAATTTATAATATAAACTATATAACATTAAGATCACAATTGTGAATTTCTACCTTATTCTCATATATCCTAAAATCTCTTTTCAAAATAGTCATATGCCCAAACTTGTTGAGGTCTCTATAAATAACAATAATGTAATCATTTTTCTTCATATAACAAGAAAATAAATGCAATAAGATTCAGAAAATGAACAATTGTTGGGCCATATTGTAATGAAGATCACTTCAGATTGTGCTGTATAAATTATATAAGATATCAATGATACTAAAAATATGAAGAGGGGGAGATAATCAACCAACTTATACTATTTCTATTAACAAATTACTGTCTATAGTCCTGAAGTATCTGCTATCCTTTAATAATTTTCCCTATAGGAAAATAATATAAAAATTAAGTAAATGCTACTATAACAGTCTACAAAGTAGTCTACCTGTACTTAAAACATATAAAAACAATTTTTTGTAGGATTAAAAGTAGACATGTGGAAAATGTATCAAAAAAATGGAAGTACAAAAAATGTATAGGAAAAAGTTTTTTTTTTCCAAATTAGAATGCAAGAAATTCCAAATCAGAACATAGACAGAATAATTTTGAAGCCTACTGAAATATCTTAATGGTTAAAATATAAACTTTATTTAAAATAGTAACAAATTCATAGAAATTAAAGATCTATAAATATACATATAGAAATCCTAATGATCATTATTCTTTTGTGCATATCTGTGGTGAAGTAGCACTTTTGTAATTTACTTAATATATGTTGAAACAGGCATAATAATTTGTTATTTATAAGAATAGAATGTAAGATAATCAAGTACTTACTATTCTAGAAGTCAAAGAAAATATAACTTTTATTGTCCTCAGAATTTAGATTCTCAAGCTATTTTAGTCTTTATCTGAGCTTATACTGAGGAAGGTGCTGAAAAATGTATGTCTCTAAACTGTGAAACTGGTGTACAAGCATCTAGGCATTCCTAGAATTATAAGTCTTCTTAAAAGCCCAATAAATTATAGACATAAATACCCCCTTCACGGAAAGTTGAATGAACTCATTGAATTTTGTCTATATTTATATATCTCAATAAATGTTATTGAGATAAATAAATCTATTAAGAAATATGTAATTGAAGCAGGTGTTTTATTTGCATTGCTTTGAGGGAGTATCAGCTTTTAAGAGTCCTGTGACCTGCTGAAAACTCAAATCTAAAAAAAAACAAAAACTTTATCAGTGTAATGAATACAGTGGCCCAAGAGAAGGACTTCTACAGTTAAGAGATATAAATGCCTTCCCTGAATGAGATTGTCATCACACATACTGATTGGACAGAAACAATTTCAAATGTTGATATGGCTCTATATTTAAATCTATAGACTTCACAATGTACAGCATGAGTTGGAACAACTGGTGTTTTTTTTAATGCAGCATTGAAGCCAGAAGCCTCTGCAGACAGGAAAATAATTCTCTCCTGGGTCATGTCCCATTCCCCTTTCCCAGAGTTTTAAGTACTTAAAAAGTCTCTTGGATAAATAGTGGAAAAAGTAAGAAAGTCTTAACATAGCAACAATTTTTATAAAGCAACATTTTTATGTAGAGTCATGTCTCAAATGACTATGTATTTGTGTTGAATATTTTTATGCTTTGCTGTATTGTTAGCAAAAGCCAGCATTTGGAAGTTGTAAAAAGAGTTCTAGGGAATTTATCTGAAACTAGAAGCCCAATGCATGAAATTCATGCACAGGGGGAGGGGTTCCTCATTCCAGCCTGTACCCTCTCCAATCTGGTACCCCTTGGGGGATGTCCAAATGCCAGATTGGGCCTAAACTGGCAGATAGACATCCCTCTCACAATCCAGGACCTTTTGCAATCTAGTACCACTGGCTCCTAACCACTCACCTGCCTGCCTGGCTAATGCCCCTAACTGCTCCCCTGCCTGCCTTGTCACCCCTAACAGGCTTCCCCTGCTGGGCTGGTCACCCCCAATTTGGATATGTCTGAGGTCCCTCACAATGGCCCATGCCCTCTCGCAGGCTGGGAGCCCTCAGGGGTTGGCCTTGGGGGGGGGGGCCAAGCCTAAGCCAGCAGTCAGACATCCTTAGCTCTGCTGTGGAGGGGGGAGAGGCTCCCGCCACCACTGCCAGGCAGCCCAGCTGAGGGCTTTTGGCTGAGCATCACTCCCTCTGTGGGAGTGCACTAGAGCATCAGGGGGCAGCTCCTGTATTGAGCATCTGCCCCTTAGTGATCAGTGTGCGTCATAGCGACTGGTTGTTCCACCATTTGGTCAATTTGCATATTAGCCTTTTATTGTATAGGATATGTAGCAAAAGAAAGAAGGAAGGGAGGAAGAAAGGAATGTCTTCCTATTGGCTGTCCTCATGGTCAGCACATATTAAAAGTAGTCCTGTTAAAATAAACTTTTATATAAAAATTTGGATAAAGTATGATCAAGAAATAACTTGTTTCAAAGTGGTAGTTATATGTAGTAAAAATATGTTCAATGACTTAATATTTTATTTTGGAAATTTAGCATAAACACCCAATCAGTGGGAAGGAAGGAACTTATTTTTAAACTAGGGGCCTAGTGCAAGAATTGGTCCACCTTAAAGGGAATTGTGGGCTGTGGTGGGCACAGAGGTTGGTCTCAGCCTATCTTCTGCACCTCCAATCAGCCCCTCCCACCGTGGCCCCCCAGATCTCTCTTTGCCAGCATTCCTGCTCTTGCCATCATCGCCTTTGCTCCCACCTGCTGATGGTGCAGAGTGATTTGGGCCAGCAGCAGCAATGGGTGAAAATGGGGCCAGTGTCATCGGTGGATGCAAGCGGTGACTGCCGCCCTGATTGCCCCTCAGGAGCAGGGGGAGTGGAGAAGCTCTCAGGGGCGATCAGGGCTCTCAGCTGCCACTCGCACCCACTGATGGCACTGAGCTATTGGGATTGGTGCCAGACACTGGCAGAGGGTGCAAGCACCAGCTCCAGTGCCAGCTGTGGGTGTGAGTGGGGCTGGCACCAGCAGTGGGACTGGCAGTAGCAGCAGATGAGAGCGCCAGGAAGGCCTGGGGCAGGGGGAGCAAAGAATTTTCAGTAACCACCAGGGGCTAGCCCTGATGAGAGTGACCAGCTGCCCCACCTTGGCCTGGCAACCCCACTCATGTGCTCCACCATTCTGCCATGACCAATGCCTGTCATGTTCCATGGTCCGACACCCACCATGGTTATCACATGTCATAGTGACCGGTTGTTCAGTTGTTCCACCATTTGGCTATTTGCATATTAGAGTTTTATATATATATGTATAGATTGTATATTTTGAGGTAAAATATAAACATATTAAAATTCACAATTCTTAAGTATACAATTTCATGAGATTTTACACACACACACACACACACACACACACACACACAAATATATATACAACCAATATCTCATCAAGGTATAATTACTGCTTCCCCCCCAGTAATTCCTTACACCTCTATTGGCAACACTCTTCTGATTTCTGTTATCATGAATTAAATTAATTTCTTCTTGAATGTCACAAATAAAATCATAAAAGGGTACTTTTTCATCTGGTATATTTCACTGAACATTGTGCTGAGAATCATTCATGTTATTGCATGAGTCAGTTTTATCCTTGTTGCAGGATAGTACTGAATCATATACAAATACTACAATTTGTTCATTTTCATGTTTCCAGTTATGTGGCTACCACCTTTTAGCTATTACCAACAAAACTGCTGTACAACGTGCATAAAATATTTTGGTGTACATATTTTTATTTCTCTTATATGAATCTTCAAAAGTGGGATTATTGAGTCATAGAGCTGATGTAGATTTAGCTTTATGAGATACTGCCCAAGTTTTTTCCAAAGTGGTTATGCCATTCGAAAGTTCTACCGGCAGCATGTGAAAATTATGCTTGTTCTATTTCCCTACCAAATATTTGAATCCTCAGTTGTACAATTTTAGCCATTTTAATGTGTGTGTAAATATATCTTAATGCGACTCAAATTATCCCAATTACTAATGATATTGAGCACTATCCCACGTGCTTATTGACTATCTTCCTTTGCGAAGTTGATATACAAATTAATTTTTGACAGTTTTTTTAAACTTACAATTTTTTCCAGAGCAGTTTTAGGTTCATAGCAACAATGAGAGGCAGGTACAAATATTTTCCACACATCCCTGACCTCACACATGTATAGACCCCTCTGTTATCAACTGTAGTGTTTGTATATGATTAAGTACTATCCTGCAATGTGTATGGACCCCTCTGTTACTCACCAGAGTGGTGCATGTGTCATAATTGGTGATCCTACATTGATCATCTAATCACTAAGCTTTGTCTTTCTATTTTATATTAATAAAGCCACTTCAGCTTTCTTATGCTTATAGTTTTAATGACACATTTTTTACCCTCTCCTTTTAATCTACTTATTATCTGTATACTTAAGATATATATATCTTATCTTGTAGACAACTTTTAATTGTCTTAACTTTAATACATTTTGAAAATCTCTGTTTTTAATGAGTGTTTTGTACATAAATATTTAATTATTTACGTGTGTAGGTTCATGACAACCATTTCCTCTTGCTTTTTAAAAAATCCTATCTTTTGTCTTCTATTCCTCATTCTTAGATTTGATTAAATAATATAATATGATTTTGAGTTTTTATTTTAATTCTTTTTAGCTGTATCTATATGCATTATTTTTCATGGTTGCTGAAATTACATGCTTCCTTGATGTATCACAAACTACCTTGGTCTGAAATATTATCTCTTATATTTACCTTTATATTTACCATTGTTGGTGCTCTAAAATTGTTTCCATAAATCTAAATTTCCAACTGAATTTCTCAACTTTTTTCCTACTGAAATATACTCATTTCACTCTTAATTTGAAATAGTATTTTTCACTGGTTACAACATTTTATGATAGATTTTCTTCAACACTTTGGGGATGTCATTCCATTTTCTTTAAGCCAATATGATTTTTTATAAGAAATGAGACATCATTTAGAATATATATCATACTATTTTTCTAGATGCAATTCTTCTTGGTTTAACTTTATATGATTTTCATTTGCTTTAATTTTGTCATTGTTTCTTTGTGTGTGTGTGTGTGTGATCTGCGTTCTTCATTCTTTCATTTCCTGGATATCCAATACATGAAATTTTGATCACTTAAAGTATTTGTTGCTCAGGATCTATATTTTCCCTTTTTTTCCTCTCTATATTCAGATTAGATAGTGGTTTGTACTCTGTTTTCAAGTTAATTGACCCTTTTTTCTATCATCTTCCATCTCATATTTATCACAGCTAGTACATTCCTGATTTCAGATACTTACCCGGAACACAACTTACTATGTGCTTTGGCCTACCTGCATTGTCCCATGGGAAATGGAGACATGGAGAACTGACACAGATTGTTGATGCTGCCTCTTGTGTTATGAATCATAGTTATTTATCTGTGATCTAAGAGTTTCTCGTCTTCTATGAGCATTAATTAAAGTGTGATAGAATAATTTGCTTACATACATGTAGGGTAAAATCTCAGACACTTCAAAGTTCTTACTACTGCCACACTGGAGAGACATCTGGTTCTGAGACTAGCCTTTCAGTGAGCTAAAACCAGCTCATCTGTAATTTGAAATGACAAGTAAACGAGGGCAACACTACAATGAGCAGAACTGCCCGGCCTACCACTGCCCACTCAGATATATTGAAATGGTCATTGGTTTAAGTCACTAAGTTTTGGGGTACTTTGTTACATGGAAAGAGATAACTGGAGCAATTTGTTAAAAGCTCTCTCATTGCACGAACATAGCTCTCAAACAAAAAGTCATATATCAAAATTATACAAGCATAATGCCACAAGTCTTAGTCCTTTTTAGGTTACTTTTAATACTTTTCAACTTTCATATATTTTGCTTTCTTTAGATATAAAAAAGCTATCATATTGTACTTTTGAGAAGGCAATCAAATAAGTCAAAGTACCCTATAAGATAGGAAGGCGGGGAATGGAAAGGACTGACGAGATGATCATGCCATCACCTATAAACATCTAAGACATAGGTGCTTAAGATGCAGAAATGTAAAACATTGTCAGAAAAAAGAAACAAAGGCTAACTTCATTTTTGTCATTTTTTATTCATTCAACCAATATTAATAATAATCAGGTAATTTCCTTCTAAAATAGAAGCTCTAGATGAGAAAACAGAGAAAAGAGGCTTGGGAGAAGTTGTATTAGCATAATCATAATTCTGAAAAGAACTAGCAAGTGGTCTCTTAGATGCCAAGAATGAGACCTTGCTAGAAAGTCAAAATATAACAAAATATAACAACATCAATTTGTTTAAAATGACTTGATGCCTGAATCTAGTAACTTTAGAGGAGAAAATTGATCTGTTATGTATATTAGTTATGAATTAAATTAATTTATATTTGTATTTCAAAACCATAAAGGTTCTTCCGAATATCATTTAAGTGAGTAAATTAGGAAATTAAAAAAATATATAACTACTAGAGGTCCAGTGCATGAAATTTGTGCATAGGTAGGGTCCCTAGGCCTGGCTGGCAATCAGGGCTTATTAAAGTATACACACACACACACACACACACACACTTTAATATATATGGTACTATGGTACCATTCTGGCTATAGATATAGATATAGATATATAGATATAGATAGATAGATATATAGATATAGATATATCTATCTATCTATATCTCTATATCTCTATATCTCTATACCTCTATACCTCTATACCTCTATACCTCTATACCTCTATACCTCTATACCTCTATACCTCTATACCTCTATACCTCTATACCTCTATACCTCTATACCTCTATACCTCTATACCTCTATACCTCTATACCTCTATACCTCTACTCTGGCTATATATATATATATATATATAACCCTAAGCAACCATTATGACCAGATGACCAGTTATTAGCTATTACTCATACTGACCACTAGGGTGCAGATGCTCAACACAGGAACTGCTCCCCAGTGGTCAGTACATTCCCACAGCCAATCTCCTGTGGTCCCTCCCCCCTGCCAGCCCCAATCAGGACTAGGAGAAAAACCCTTGATAGTCCCCAATCATCAGCTGGGCCAAAGGACCCCATCTGTGTATATATTCATGCAGTGGGCTTCTAGTAGATAATATAAAACAATGAATTATATATAGTTGATATGTTCAAGGAGTTTATAGTCACAAGACAGATAAAACTTAAGGAATGTGAGGCTATTATTAAATAATTTATTTTTGTATTCCTTTTTAGAACTAGCAAATATTAAATTGTTCCATAAAGATATATGTGAAAATAATTGGGAAAGCTAAAGGTCAGAATAATATAAAAAATTATAAGAACACAGGTTATGAGGCTTAGAAGAAGTTATGCTGTATTACTGAAAATTATTCTGTGGAAGATAATTTAAAAGAGGCTACATTTATATTCAGAAATATGTAGAATTTAAAAAGAACATTCCTGACAAAGAGCTATGATTAAAGAATAGGTTTCCTAAAATACAGAAACAGGAAATCAAGAAGCTTATAAATGAAATAATTGATTGGCCTCAAAGAGTGTAGAAGGGACATGGTTGATAAGACTTGGATATTTGGTTTATGATTGTCTCAGTAAAGTCACCTTCAATTTCAGGTAGCTGAAGTGCACTCAATTATTATAAGCAATAGCCACATATACCTCACAAACCAGCTGTCTATACTTTTGAATGTTTGGATTTCACCTTCCCAATCTTTTTAGTAATGAGTTGATGGCATCCCTTTATGTCAAGGTTAAATTCCCCAAGAAATAAATCTTATCGTTTCAACCTGGGTAAGTGTTATATCCTTAGGCTTATTCTTAAGGAAGATATTCTCTGAGATGATGACTAGAGTTGGGCTGACACTTTAAAAATATAACCTACCAATTTATTTGGTTGAGACTGAGACTGGAATATCACATGACCAGAGCTTGGAAAACATGTGTTCAACATCAGTATGATTGTAGGGAGTAACAATCAGAAGCAGAACCATTCCTTGGGAAACCCTCTGAATTATATAGGAGATAGGAGATATATTGGGGCAACAAGAATAAGAAAGAAGAGGAGTGAGAAGAGCTCAGTACTGTAGGATAAAATATGAGCAGGCATTCGTGTTAGGAGGATTAATGGCCATGGACAGTTATTTTGTTTAATCCTCACAATAACTTCTGTGATAAATTTTACAAATGCAATATAGAAGACAGAAACTAAATTTACTCAAGTGAGGGAAATAAGATTCAAATCCAGATTTATCTGATTCCATTATCCTGTATTATTTTATCATTTGAAAGTTATTAGACAAGAAAATATGTTTTTAAAATTGTAATTGCATTTTAAAATTCTCTATATCTTGCACTACTTTGAGTAATTAGTTACTACTCATCTTTAGGTGTGTGGGGGGTGGGAAAGGGAGAACTAGAAATCTGTCAATGCCTCTCATAAACTAATCACTCTTTTCCTGTTTCTATTATAAGACTTCACACACATCTGCCTTTTGAAGTAGATGATTTCATGTCCATTTTATTGTTTATTTTTCCTTGTACATTTTAGAGGTCTATAAATGATGGATAAGTGGCTGAGTTATGATTCACATAACGGTCTAGTTCTCTCATTTACACGATGCTCTAGTGTTTCTTTAGAATACTCAAATTTGTTTTATTTTTGGCATCTGAAAAATTACTCTGTTACATCTGTCTATTGGTAAATATAAAACGTGTTATGTTCGTGTAAAATCTTTGTGAATATTGTCTACACAGATTATTTTAATTTAAAATGTTCTTAAAATTTCAATAATTCTTAAAATCCTGTGTAAAAAGATCCTACACTAGTTTAGTTGAAGTATCAAAAAGTCTTACTGCAGAGGGTGAATATTACATGTCACATAAAATTATTTATTTACAAATTAAATTTGTTGGTTTTATGTTAGGCATATATTTGTCTATGTTGAGAAAATTTCAAATAATTAAAAGTTTGATATTAATATTTAATGAACTATAATGAGATATTACATATTATTCTCAACCTTCATTAATGATCACTTATAGTGTGGGAGCAAATTCCTCCTTGATTCTGCTCAACTACATCAACGGTGGGAGTACAGGTCCTCAGATGCCAGGTATTAGAGAAGACATGAGAAGTCATACAGGAGAGACTTTATTGCAGGCCAAGTAGCTATTGCTACCAAGTATCCATCAGATAAAGCAGTCCTGCAAAGTAGCCTCATTAAGTAGCTGTGCACCAGCTGGTCAGCAACACATCTTTATATCAAGTCAAACAAAAGAGACTTCTTGGCAAATAGTGCTATCACTATTTGGGTTTATAGTAAGATACACCTGTATAGTGAATACAGTACAACTGCTGTGTCATTGCATTTGCACATGCATATGGCAAATTGGCCTTGAACATCTAGCATGCTCTGATAAGGGTTCTTACATATAGGAAAAGAACCTTGGACCAAGAATAAAAGGATGGCATTTGGCTTTTGCTGTTAATGAAACATCATATATTGTGCCACTTCCTCAAATCTCCCCTCGTTCCTTATCAGCAAATAGAAGATCACCTTGGCCACCAATGATCCATTCTAAGCTAGAGTGTTTCATGATTTGATGAATATGTGATCCTAAATTTTGTCAAAGATTTATGCCATTTATATCATTACATATATGTCAAATGTTTCTGGATTGCCTATTTCGTGCAGAGCACAGTGTTAATGCTGTTGAGATCTATAGTAGACAGAATAATGATGTCCCCCGCCCCATGACCTGCACCCTAATTTCCAGAACATGTGAATGTATTTTAACACATGTAAGGGGAATTAACGTTGGTTGCTTATTACCTGACTGGGATAGTGAGATTATCCTGAGGAGCTCATTATACTTGCAAGGGTCCTGATAAATGAAGCAATAGGCAAGAGGGTGAGAATCAAACTGATATCATGTGAGAAAGACTCAAATGGGCATTTCCGTCTTTGAGAATGGAAGAGGCCCACAGACAAGAAATGTGGGAAGCCTCTAACAATTGGAAGAGACAAGGAAATAATTTGTTCTCTGGAGCTTTCAGAAGAAGCATAATCCCAACAACCCAGTGAGAGTCATTTTGGACTTCGGAGATCCATGAATGTAGAATAATTTATCAGTGTTGTCCAAAGTCACCAAGTTTATGGCAATTTGTTATGGCAGCAAAAGGAAATTAATGCATGTTCTAAATGTGAAAACAGTTATCTGCCTTCAAAGAATTCACATTTTGGCAGAGGAAATAAGCTGAGTGTGCAGGAAATTTATGCAGGTTAGGATATGACAAATGTTTAAAAGGAGATAATATAACATCTGCTGACCTCATTTTATCATCTCATAAATCCAAATACAAGGGATACTATAAATGTGTTCATTTCAGGGTGGTGCTAGATTTTAGCATATAGTAAGGATTAAAAAGCAACACCTTCCTGCTCTCATGAGACTTACAATGTCCTATAAATGAAAAAATAACTAGTTCATACCAACATAATATAAAATTAAAAGTGTGATAACTGACTTGAAGGAAACATACATGTTTCTTCTATACTATACAATATTGGCATATGAACTAGGCTAACAGGTCCCAGGAGACCTGAAGGACGAGTCAAGGTTATTTAGTTAAAGAACAGAAAGAAAAGCATCTGGGGCATAACTTTGAGGACAGGAAGAAGATAGTAAATAATAAAAACTTGAATTTCTCCTCTGAATAGAGAGAGGAGGGAATAAGGAAAGGAGGGAGAAAACAAGAGAGATATTGAGATCAGTTGATTGATTGATTAGCTGGCAGTCAGAAGAGGATAATACAAATAGATTGGGTTGGGTCATTCAAGACCACATTAGGGATTTTGCATTATAAGAGTAAAAAAACATGAAATAGTTTTGAATAAAGGAGGGGGGTGAATAATTGGATTGTATAACAACAAGAGCACCTGTGTGTGTATATGGTGGAGCTGTGTGGCTCTATAGAGACAGATGTCCTGATCTAACTGCATCAAAGATGATGATAGTCTGAGGTTGGGTAAGCAAATTAGATAAGGATACAATTCAGAAACATTTGTGGTATTGAATTGACTTGATGTGAAGTCAGGTTGGAGAGGGTTTTAAGACACGTGGTGATCAGTGTAGAATGCTGGTGAAATCAATGCAGCCAGAATTTAAAATAACCTCTATTTAATGCTTACAAGTTGCGGCACAATTTCTTTAGCACTTTATATTGATGATAATCTCAGAAACCCTAAGAGGTGAATACTATTGTTGTCACAGTTTTGTGTCTAAGACCCTGAAGAATAGAAAGATGAAGTCAATTCCCAAGGTCACACAGCTAACAAATGGAGCATCAAGGATTTGAACTTGTGTAACTTCCATTTATTTTTGCTGCAGCTATGAAAGTTAACCTGTTTGATTTAGCCTCAAAGAAGTCATTAGGGACTTCAGTGAGAGCTGTTTTAGTGGACTAAAGCACATAGAAACAACAACAACAACAACAAATACACACCAATAGATTGGAGGTAAATGTCTGTTGACTCGTTTTCTCAAAAAAGGAGGAAGTAGAAAAATTGCCATGAGTGGGAGACTGCCTGGTCTCTTTGGATAACTGAACTGATGTAAGGAAGTTTCCTTTTTGGAGAGCAGCAGCATGCATACCTAACCAAAACTCATGGCCTCTTCTGCATTAGGCCAAATTCATGGTATTACCGCTACCTGT